>ML782342.1:272296-321797 GCA_009831015.1 Picea engelmannii | reverse complement strand
CCAAGTGGATTGAGGTTGGAAAGGTGAGGGAGCTATACCCTCATCTTCAGATAGATTGAAAATAGTCTTTTGGAGGTCCAAAAGCTTTCCAATGGGGAGGTGTGATCCAGGGGATCAAATTTTGCTCAAAATTCAAAGTGCTCATAATCACTTTGGGTTCAAACGGACGTTGGATGAGAGAGATATCGTGTTCTATTCAAAACGACAAACAGGCAAAAAAAATGTGTTGACTGTACAGTCCATACAATATGTAAGGATGTTGATGTGGCAGATCGTATGACACATGGCAGAGTCATACGACATGTGGCAGGGCCATATGACACATGGCAGGTGTTGGTTGCTAGGATTGTGGGTGAGTTGGCATATGACACGTGTCATTGATGGCAAATGAAATGCTGACACGTGGCCCACTCAGTGGCTGCCACGTGTCACCCTGGCGTTGGATTAAAATTTATGTTGTTGGCAGGATTCGACCCCGTGACCTTCGGGCAGGGGTAAATCCTTGGGAAGGGCCGCCCAACCAACATTCCACCACATGTTTCTTATTATATATATGGCAATAAATTTATTTAAATTGAAATGTGTTGTGGGTTGGGGTGCGGTCCAGGTCGGGGCTTAGCACCAGCCCCTGATCTTATGTATATACAATAGAACCTCCGGTGCGTGCCTCCAACCGTTGCCATTTGGTTTTTTAAAAAGTGGCCCTTTTTATATATATGCGCGGTCATATGGTGGCCCATGTGCCCTCGACCTTGGTGGTTAGGGGCCAAGGTGCGTAACCGTCCTACAGTTCGCATCGATTGTGCAGTTGCGCCCGGTGCTGGGTTTTTACACATATATGTGCATGGGGGCTAGGTTGAGGAGGCAAGGGTGCATTTTGGCGATCCAGAGACAACAAGTTTGAAGGGGAACTTCCAGGAAGCCTATCTTCTTCAATTG
This sequence comes from Picea engelmannii, assembly GCA_009831015.1. Taxonomy (NCBI): domain Eukaryota; kingdom Viridiplantae; phylum Streptophyta; class Pinopsida; order Pinales; family Pinaceae; genus Picea; species Picea engelmannii. The sequence continues at coordinate 320,858 of ML782342.1, read as the reverse complement.
TTGGCCAAACGAGGTGTCGAAAAAGCCCAGCTAGGGGTTTTTGGACGTTCTGAAGCCATTGGAGACATATATTTTTCATTTGAGCATTGTAAAACACATATTTTATCACTTTGAGCAAATAATACAAAAGATCCATTGGAAGCTGGACCAGGAGATGTAGCCCAAGAGAGGGGTGAACTCCTTTATCATTTGTTGTGTTATGTGTTTTTTGTTCACTATTATTTGATGCTATTTATATGCATCTTGAATGTGTAATTTCTATAAAAAGTTGTGTTTGCAAAATTGATCCATTTGCATTTGAACACATGAATTAAAACTTGCAAATATTTTCAAGAATACAAGTCTTCATCATTTTTAGATCAGGAAGGGTACATGGCGAGAGATCAAAATTTCCCTGACACGCTGAGTGGAAAAGTCAAAGGGCAGAGTCATGAGGACTTATGAAATGAGAACTCGTGAGTTGATCTGAGTCGTTGGATCGAGGAAAGTCGTGGACTGTCGATTTGAGGCGAGCATAGAATAAAAAATTGGGAGAACGGAGGTGAGTAGTCTTTCAACTTCCCGAGACACGAAATCCTGATATGATGAAGATTAGATCTGGACCATGGATCTTATAGGGACAGGTGGCAATCGATGTGATGGTTCGCACAAGCAACTTTCAGGAGTTTTTGAAGGATTCAAAAGAAAATGAATCTGGGCCATCCAAACTAGAGGGGCACGTGGCGCTGAATCAACAGATTCACAGTTTTGAAATCAAAGATTCTAGCATGGGGCACGACGCTAGTTTGTGAAGTGCAAAATTATGAGCACCAAGGAATTGGGCCCATGGTCACAGCTCGAGGTCATATGGAAGCGGGTATAGAAAGAAAAGTGAGCACTCACCACATGGAGCTAGTAGCTCAGGGTTCCAAGGAAGAAATCACAATCATCGGATGCAAAGCAGATCCAACCGTCAATCTGAGTTAGGTGATTTCGTCAAAGTGGGCATCGGGAATTCTGTGGTCTAGTGTTGTAAAATTGTCCAAAGGGTGAAATCCCAAAGCACCTTTGGAGCTAAGCCCAGGTTCATAGCCTGAGGTCATGTGAAAGGTGGGCTTACAAAAGGAGGCCAACACCCATTGCATAAAGATGGTCATTTTGAAGTTTTGAAGAAGCAATCGTCATCGTCGATTGTGAAGAAGATCTGACCATCGGTCTAATAAGCGATTTTTCCGATTCAGGTATCGGGAATTTGGGAGACAAGTGAAGTGAAGGCTTCCTAAAAGCGAAGTCCTGAAGCGCCTTTAGAGATGAGCGTCGGGTCATGGCCCGAGGTCACATGCAAGAAAAATGCAGTGAAGGAGAAGCTGGCACCAGGAGCTTTGGGAGCACAAAGGAAATGGTGTGGATTTCATGAGACCTACACCAAAAGCCAAGGATTCCTGTGTGAGTTAAAGAATGAGAGCATCATGGTTTCAAGGTGTCAGGTTGACTCGAAGGGCCACTAGAATCACATGGTAGATCCCTGGGCATTAAGCCTCATCTTGATCCCGATGAAGGTAGTTAATGAAAAAAGGAGTGGTGGTTGAAACCTCAAATCGCTCCATAAATGAAAGGTATGAAAGGTCTGGCCGTGGGGACTGAACCATCAACGCGTGGTACTCCTGCGATCATATTTTCTTGCAAAACCCATGCTGATCTGAGCTCACGTTTGACAGAAGAATGCCCGCACAGTCTGACCGAGAAGACACAGAAGGAAAGCCTTGAATGCAGGGACCCGTTCGTGCTCCTGGTAGTGATGAATTGTTTTGAGTATAAATAGTTAGCTTTGATATTTTGTTAAGCTAGTCAATTGGTTGAGAAGAGCTCCCTATTTTGTAATGTTTTGATGCCATAACTATTCTCTGGTTATGTATCGGATTTGAGACTTTCAGATTAATAGAAGTCAACCTCTTTTCATCTCTTTGTAAAAACTATTCTAAAACACTCGGGCATGGAGGATATAGTCGAGGGTATTTATGTTGTTGTAATGTAGGTTTGATTGTAGTGGTATCGTGACCCTTTTTAGTCAGCTTCTTTGTGATATTTTCCCCTCTTACACTAAATGGCTCGGGCATGGAGGATCCAGTGGAGTTGTTGTAGCTGCATGGTGATGTAGGTTTGATCATTTTGTTGTTGTGATTGTGTTGTTTGGACATATTTTAGTGTCTTAAGCTTGAGCTCAAGAGTGATCTTGAGCTTGTGTTTTTCTTCTCCAAGTTGCTTGAATGCCTGATGCCCATAGCATTCTTGTCCACCTTTCTTACTAAGTCTTCCCTCTTCTCATACTTAAACTTAATTCACTGACTGAAGTCAGTTGTGTCCCTTACTTCCCTGTGCATTACTTGTCCATATCTGTGTTGATATCATTCTTGTATTGAGTTTTCCCCATTTGACCTCCACTCACATAAATAAAAAATCCACCAAAAATTCTGATGGGTACTGGTCTTATCCTCCCTTAATATGAAGGTGAATTTTAGTGCTAACATTCTTGGCACCATTGTTGGGGAAGAATTGAAGATTTTCCCTAGGTAGAATGACAACGAACTTCTGATTCTGAAGTTGCATCAAACATCAGAACCTTTGAAGATTGTTCTTGCACCCGATGACTCCACTAAGGCGAATCCACTATCTCGACTCCATTATTTCAGTTGTGGATCCTAAAAGAAGACACACGAGGTCAACCCCATAACTACCTCTAGTGACACCTGAAGATGACCCAGAGAAAATTATTAGAAAAGGAAATACCTCTCAAGAAGGTACCTCAACTATTTTACCATGTGATTCTGGTAATTTACATGATCCTTCTTTAAAAAATCCATTAATTGCTTCTAGTTCTCCTATTCTACCAACTATTGGAGTTTCAAGGATTTTAAATTTTGGGAGTTTTCTTGTTGATTTGTCCCCTCCTAGCCTTGGATTACAAGGATAAATCTTTGACACCCCTTTCTCCTCCAAAGTTGTGAAGTGGAAGGAGAGATATTTGACCTTAGAAGACTTTTCTACTCCAGACTTTACTACTCCTCCTTCTATTAGAGTTGTTGCAGTTACTGAAGGGGAAACCTATGTTACCTCTAGCCCCTCATCTTTATCTCCTAACACTCATTCTTTTCCTTTTTCTCCCAAAATCATAGCCCCAGTGTCGCCTGTCCGAACTCCATCTCCTCTTGGTTCTCCTCCAGTTCACGTCCAAATGGTAGGTGCTAATCCTCCTAGGAATAGGATGGCTGAGATATTGGTTGCTAGATATGCCCCTCTGGTTTTACCTTAGCCTATTAATGCTCTCCCAACCACAAAATACCTTAATTACATGCCCCAGTTCATAGGGGAGGGAGACGTGACTGCAGAAGATCACCTTTTATCCTTTTATAGATTTGCAGAGATTCAGGCCATTAAAAAATGAAGATGTGTGGATGAGAGTTTTTGTGCAGAGCCTTGATGGTGATGCTAGGGATTGGTTTAAGGACTTGCCTCCTAGATATGTTGACAAGATTGCTTCTCTGGATGATTCATTCTTAAGACATTGGGGGAATAAAAAAGATCTCCTTTATTATATTACAGAATTCAGGGAACTTAAGAGAAAAGAGGGGGAATCTATTTCAGACTTCTCGAAGACATTTAATAATATGTATAAAAAGATTCTCACTAAAGTTAAACCTACAGAAACCTCTGCCAAGATGACTTATGCTAGTGATTTCAACCCTGATTTTTTCCTCCTGTTGAGAGAAAGAAGAGCTACCTCCTTGGCTCATATGCAAGATGTGGCCCTTGAAGTAGAATCCAATATATTGGTAGCTGACAAACTTTGGGGGTAAAGATGATAGAGACAGAGGAAAAGGTAGGTCTAAAACTTTGACTTGTAGTTCCTCTACTGTCGCCCCTCAAACGAATGAAGTGACCAAGCTACTAAAATCACTTTCTACTAGAATGGAAAAGATCGAATTAGAAGGAAAGAAGGGCTATAGGAATTCCCAAAATACTAACAATAGGGGTAGTTTCAAAAGACCAACTAATGCTCCTCAGATCATCCAAAGAGATCAGAGAAAGAGGGACAAAAGATGATCAACAAATCCAAAATCCTCTCCAAAATAACCTGGTTACTAATAAAGAGGAAGAAGATATTGATCCTGAGATCCATTTCCTTGGGGATACCTCTTCGTCCCCTCATTTAACTCAGTCTTCATATGAAGAGGCCCTCATGAGTGGTCAATTGAATGAGTTGAGCAAGGGAGAAAAGACTAGCATCGATCCGAATAGATATAACCTCAGATCGAAGAAGAAAGAAGCAAAGCCTGACATTCCTGAGCGGCCCGCTAGAGCCGAGAAGCTTGCTAAAGATATGGCAGACAAAAACAAAGAGAGGAAATCACACAGTCCCCCACCAACGGTCAAAGGTCCTATCCTAGAGGTGAAGGAGATTGTGAATCCTCCCTCTTATTTTATTCTTGAGCATCATATTCAAAATATTATAATCCCCATACCTTTCTCAAAGTTAATCAAAGATGAGGATTTCAAAAGGTGTCTGTCACAAACAATTCATCACGAACCTGCACCTCTCTCCACAGACTCGGTTAACCTCCAAGATGAAAAGCTAGTTGTCATACTAGAACCTTTGGTAGAGGATAGAGATGATTCCTCCCCTCCTTTCTATACATCATTGAATATTCATGATAAAGTGTTGCACAACTGCTTAATGGATTCAGGGGATTCTCACAATCTCATGCCCAATATTGTCATGGAAGAGCTCGGGTTGGAGGTTACAAAAACCTATCATGGCCTGTATTATTTCGAATCTGGAAAGGTGAAGTGCCTTGGGGTTATCAAAGACTTGGTCGTGTCCTTGTTCCATCTACCAATGAAGAGCATAGTCATGGATATCATAGTGGTTGATGTTCCCCCTAAGTTCAGGATGCTCCTGTCTATATCTTGAATAAAAAGAGTGGGGGGAACCTTGCAGAGGGACCTTTCATACGCCACCATTCCTGTATTCGGGGGTGAAAAAAGGAGACTTTATAGAGAAGCACAACTTGCATACATTATCAGTGATGAATCCAATCCCATCAACCACCCCATTTTCTCAGTCAATACTGATTTAGGAACGAGTATTTTGTAGCTCTCTTACATTCCTTAGCCTCCTATTGAAATTAGAAAGAAGCCTATTTCCTTTTGAAAAGAGCCTCCCCACAAGACCTCTGTGTGGAAAATGATTTTTAATGGGGCCTCCTCTAAGGAAAGTGTTGGTGCTGGAGTAGTTTTTATTTCCCCCACCCAAGAGACCATATCTCTGTCCTAGAAGTTGGAATTTGAAACAACAAACAACATGGCAGAATATGAGGCTCTTGTCTTGGGTATGAGAGCTGCAAAAAATATGAAAATTGAGGAGCTAGCAGTGTTTGGATACACTGAGTTGATTGCTCATCAAGTTAGAAATGTGTATCAGGCTAAGAACCTTAGGTTAAGGGCATATAGAAATGAAGTATCGGATATGATTGATAGTTTCTTCTTGGATTTTAATATTTCATTTGTTCCAAGGGAGGAGAAATATATGGTAGATTCCTTGAAGGTCTCAACAAGTAATTTCAAGAAACCTTTTCCCCCAAAACACAAGTATGAGGTGGAGATAAAATACAGACCCTCTATCCCCGACAATGTCAAACATTGGAAGGTCTTGGAGGATGATATTGAGATTAAGAAGTTCCTTGAGACCGTGGATGAATTTTCTAATATGCATATTGATCAGGATCAGGAGTTTGAAGAAAGCCCTCATGATGATGTTTTTATGAATAAGATTTCTAACCATCATATTGTTCAGTTTCCTAGAAACGATATTCCAAAGGGGCTTGTCCCTTTGGAGAGATTGTTTGACAGAAATGATGTTGATGTAAAGGTTGAAGGATCAACTGAAGAGGTTGGTGTGACTGAATGCAATCTAGGAGTTGAGGAGGATCCCAAATGGGTCAAATTCTCTAGCAGCTTGTCAAAGGAACAAAGGGATGAGTATGTCATAATCTTGAATGAGTTCACTGATGTTTTTTCTTCGACATAAGAGGATTTGAGAACATATGACACCAGCATCATTGAACAAAAAATCCCTTTGAAAGAGGATGCCAAACCTTTCAAGAAGAAGCTCAAACAAATAAATCTCATGCTACTGTCAATTCTTGAAAAGGAGGTTAAGAAGCTATTGGATGCATAGATCATCATCCCTTCGAGATTTTTAGAGTGGGTAGCTAATTTAGTGCCCGTAAGGAAGAAGAATGGGGAAATCAGGTTGTGTGTTGATTTCAGAAATTTGAACCAGAGCTCCAAGAAAGATAACTACCCTTTGTCGAAAATGGAGCACATCTTGCAGAGAGTGACTGGTTCATCCAGGATGTCTATGGTCGATGGTTTCTTCGAGTACAATCATATCTCTATCTTGCCTAAAGATAGTGAGAAAACAAATTTCACAACTCCTTGGGGCACATTCATGTATGCTAAAATGCCCTTTGGGTCTATGAATGCATGAGCAACCTTCCAGCGAGCCATGGACATCGCCTTCATTAGGGAAAAGGAAAAATTTGTAGTCGTTTATATGGATGACATTATAGTTTTCTCTAGGTTTGATAAAGAGCACTTTTATCATCTGAGGAAAGTCTTCTTGAAGTGTCGAAGGTTTTTCCTTTCACTCAATCCTAAGAAATATTTATTTTCCATGCAAGAGGGAAAATTTTTAGGGCATATTGTGTCAGCTGAAGGGGTGAAAATTTATCCAAGCCGAGTAGAGGTCGTCCAGTCCTTGTCTTTTCCCAGAACCAGGAAAGAGTTTCAGTCTTACTTGGGTAAAATCAATTTTCTGAGGAGATTCATTTCTAATTTATCTGAGTTGGCTAAATACATTACATCCATGCTCAAAAAGGGGAATGAAGTGAAATGGATTGCTGAGTCTAGAAATTATTTCAACCAAATCAAGAGGGCGTTGACTGAAACACCTGTGCTCATCAGCCTAGACTATTCCAAGAAATTTTTTATATTTCCCTTTGCTTCATCAAATACATTAGCTGTTGTTTTTCTACAGAGAAATTCAGATGGGCTGGAACAACCTATTTCCTTTTTTAGCAGAGCACTGGGAGATGAAGAAATGAGATATGATATCATGGAAAAGTAGGCTTATGCTTTGGTGAAATCCCTCAAGGCTTTCAGAATCTATATTCTTCACTCGAAAATTATTGCATATGTCCCCTCAGCTTCAATAAAGGAGATATTGATCCATCCCGATATAGATGGAAAAAGAAGTGGACTGCCAAGATATTTGAATTTGACCTGGAAATCAAACCCACAAGGTTGGTGAAAGGCCAAGGTTTGGCCAGGTTACTGGCTAAATCAAATTGCGAGGCATTGGGGGTTAATTTCATGAATATAGAATTAGAATATCAGCAAGCTAAGATCACTGGTGAAGACTCTCATGTCAGACCCAACTTAGCAGGATGCCCCTTGTATAAATACATCATATACATTCTGAAAAGTTGAGGCCCCCTGATGGTTTGGGTAAAAACAAGGTGAGATATTTGAAACTCAAAGAAATCAAGTATTGTATCATCGATCAAATTTTGTACTGGAAGGATCCTCTGGGAGTCCTATTGAGGTGTCTAGACCCACAAGAAGCCCAAAGAGCTATGTCTGATTTTCATGAAAGATCATGTGGGGGAATCATTTTTGGATAACCAAAGTGTATAATATCCTCAAAGATGGGTATTTCTGGCCCAACCATTTTACTGATGTTTGTGCAAATATTAGAGCCTGTACCAAGTGTCAAAAGTTTGTTGGAAAGCAGCAGCTCAAATTTTTCCTTTGAAACCTGTAGCGGTTTCTAGACCTTTTCAGCAATGGGGTCTTGACTTCATTGGAGAGATCCACCCAACCTCGAGTGGCCAACACAGGTGGATTTTGACCACCACTGATTATTTTACCAAATGGGTAGAAGCCATCCCTACAAGGAGTGCCTACCACAAGGTGATCATAAATTTCCTTGAAGACATCATATCCAAATTTGGCCGTCCAAGCAAGATTGTCACATACAATGCCGCCTCTTTCAGAGATGATCCGTTAATTAATTTCTGTGAGTAGCATGGGATCACACTAGTCCATTATACTCCCTACTATCCTCAAGGAAATGGTTTAGTAGAGTCTTCTAACAAGAGCCTCATAAATATCATCAAAATACTGTTAGAAGACAACAAGAAATCCTGGGATTCAAAGTTGAAGTTTGCATTGTGGGCTGATAGAGTTACCACAAAAATATCCCTGGGAATTTCTCCTTTCTAGCTAGTGTATGGTGTTGAGGAAATATTTTCGGCTCATCTTTCTTTTCCTGTGGCGAAGTTCCTCTAGGACTACCAAGGAGAACCTGATGACATGGTCAGGAGGATATTGCAACTGGTAGAAGTGCAGCAGACCAAGGAGCAACTGCTTGATAAAGAAAAAGACCATTAGTAGGAAATAAAATTATTTTTTGACAAGGGCGCAAGAAAGGAAAATTTCTAGCTGGTGGAACTGATGCTCAAATGGAATGCACCCAATAAAGACAAGGGAAAACATGGTAAATTTGAATCCTTTTGGATTGGCCCCTTCACGATTTCTGAGGTTTTTCCAAACAATACTTATGAATTGCATAACTTGGAGGATTCCTAGGTTTTGGGTGGCCCTCACAATGGGCATTTTCTCAAGAAATTTTTTGTTAAGGCCATGACTAGCATCCCACCATTGTAAATACCACCCCCTTTGTGTTTTTATTTTTACTTTTTATTTTAATAAGAGACTCCATAAACCAATAGCTAAGGCACTGGAGCTGTGTATTATTGGTAGCTCGCAGGGAGCATGCCATCCCCTGTGGAGCCAAATTTTATCACATGAAATTTTCAAAGTCCTGTGGGTTTGTGGTCTATACCCGAGTCTACACCCTTGCCATGTTTTTCTCTTTTTCACAGGCCATGTATTTAAATTTTCCCTTCAGTCGGCAAAGTCATTTTTTGTTTGCCCCTTTCTATTAGGGCACTCATCTCCTTTACCTCTGTCACTGATCCTTCTGTTTTCTTGAACCCTCAGGAATTCATCCAAGTATTTACTTACACAGGCCACAACCATGAGCATAAAGGGTAGCACTCAGAGTGGTCTAATATGGACTCAAATCAAGCAAGTGAGCAAGTTCAATTTTTAGCGGAGGAGGTTCCATTCAAAGTTCAAATTTGCGGCCTTCAGGTGATCGGGATCATATATTTGCATGAAGTTTAACATCAGATAGAGGTCTAAAGTCATGAGTTAAATCCAAGTCATTGGTGCTAGAAAGGGTACGTGGCGAGAGATCAATATTTTTCTAACTCCCAGAGTGGAAAAGTCAAAGGGTAGAGTCGCGAGGTCTCGCAAAATGCAAACTCAGGAGTTGATCTAAGTCATTGGATCGAGGAAAGTCATTTTGGAAGGAATCAAAAGAAAATGAATCTAGGCCACCCAAAATAGAGGGGCACATGGTGCTATATCAGTGGATTAATATTCTCATGAATCGGAGATTCTAGCATGGGGCACGACACTAGTTTGCAAAGCGCAAAATTACGAAGCGCCCAGGTATTGGGCCCATGGTCATGGCTCGAGGTCACATGGAAGCTAGTATAGAAATAAAGGTGAGTGCTCACCATGTGGATCTGGTAGCTCAAGGTTCCAAGGAAGAAATCACAGCTGTCGGATGCAAAGAAGATCCAACCGTCAATCTGAGTCAAGTGATTTCGTCAAAGCAGGCATCAGAAAGTCTGTGGTCTAGTGTTGTAAAAATATCCAAAGGGAGAAATCCTGAAGTGCCTTTGGATCTAAGCCCAGGTTCATAGGCTGAAGTCACGTGAAAGGAGGGCTTAGGAAAGGAGGCAAATTCCCATTGCATAAATATGGTCGTCTCGAAGTTCCGAAGAAGCAATTGCCACCATCGATTGTGAAGCAGATCTAACCATCGACCTGATAAGAGATTTCATTGATTCAGGTATCAAGAATTCAGGAGACAGGTGATGTGAAGGCTTCTGAAAAGTGAAGTATCGAAGCTCATTTAGAGATGAGCATTGGTTCATGGATCGAGGTCGCATGCAGGAAAAATGTGATGAAGGAGAAGCTGGCACCAAGAGATTTGGGAGCGCGAAGGAAAGCATGTGGATTTCATGAGACCTGCACCAAAAGCCGAGGATGCCCATGTGAGTTAAAGAATGAGACCATCATGGTTTCAAGGTGTCAGGTTGACTCAAAGGGATGCTAGCATCGCATGGTAGATATCTGGGCATTAAGCCTCATCCTGATCCCGATGAATGTATTTAATGAAAAAAGGAGTGGTGGTTGTTACACATCAACAATACTCACTTTGATAGTGTCACAAGTGTCATCATTACAAAGGTCACAAGTGTTGCATTTTGCTCACAAGGTCGCAAGTGTCGCATGTTGCTCACAAGTGTCGCAAGTGTTAGGGAAGCATGCTTCCATGATGCTTATGTCATGCCTATAACGACATGATAAGGACACTTGAAACACCTCAAACATTTGATTTGGAAGAGGAGAAATGAGTCAACAGGCTTGCAAACCTTTTGCCATCTGAAAACACTCAAAAAACTAGCTTTTGGAGGAGAGCGCTCCCCTATACCTCTTCTGGGAGTGTCGACACTCCCCCTTACACTGTCTGGGTGCATTATAAATCTCCTCTAGCCCTTTTGAGGGAGCACTATAGATTTTGAAAGCGTTGGCGCCCCCCTAAAGCCTACTAGGGAGCGCTACAGTGCTCTGATGGCCCTTTTGAGGGAGCGCTACCTATACTAGGCAGTGGTTAAGTTGTTGAGATGAATGGGGGAAGGATCCTTTCATTCTTGGAAGGCAGTTGGATTCGAATCCCTAGTCCAACCATGATCTTAGGCCAGATCCTCAACTGAAGGAGGCAAATCCTCAACTTCCCCAAGGATATCTCAAGTGGTTAAAGCCTCTCCAAGGCTATATAAGCAAGCTTTCTAATGGTGAAAGAGGACTGGAAAGGGAGAATGACACCAAACTTATGATCTCATAAGTGGTGCTGGAACGGGGGAAGAATTGCTAGCATGAAACCTGTGATCTCATAGGAAACACACAGTGAGCCAAAGGAGAGTGATCAATGAAGTTGTTATCATCCAGGTTGTGGATCTTTCGAGCAAGGGTTAGATGAAGGGGACTTGACAAAGCTGTCGCATTCGCATCTACGATTGTAAGTACTGTTGTCGTTATTCTCATTAATATGACACGCTTGGCCTGTTTCTTTCTAGTTTGTGTCTGATATTACATGAACTTATCATTGATAGATAGATTTGTTTTCAAGCTAATATCAATAGAGTAGGAAGTGGTCGTATCTTGTTTGTCTACAGGACTCAACGAGGAGCAAAGGATCGAAGCTCAACTCAGAGCGTGCAGGGACAAACGTCGATAAAAAGGTACTTCTGTTACCTTTCCTTCTCATGTGTTAGTTTTTATAGATTTTAAAGGAAGTCAGTGTCCACGTTAAGCATTTTCTGTCTTAGAATTAAGGCCAAGCTCTTTGAGGCAATCTACCTGTCCGCAGGGAGATTTTCCTACAACAGAAACTGGCGACTCCACTGGGGAGATAGCCTCAAATCGAAACTTCTTGTTTTGATTTCTCCTCATTGACCTTTTTCTATCCCTTAATTTTTTCAGACTTGGTTCACTCCTCTTTTGATTAGTTTCATGAGTTGATTGGCTCCCTATCCCATCATACTCTGCCTAATTGTCGAGGTTGAATTACAATTTTCGGATTTTTTGACACTTTTGGGAGTTTTTTGAACCTGGCGCCCCTGTCCCTATGTTAACAGAGTGCCAGCGCTCCCTTATATCCTTACACAGAGCGCTATAATGCTCCTTGTCCTTGACAACAGAGTGCCAGCCCTCCTTTGGCCAGTAAACCTTCCAGATATGTTTTTTCAGGGTTTTTCCTCTGTGTCTCTCTTGCTGGGTAACCTTGTGAGTCAATCTTTCTTCTTTCCATCTTTGACATCTGTCTTTTTCTTGGAGAACAAACATCTTGCTGTTTGGATTTTGTAGCCTTCTTCACTATTGTTGTTGAGTTTTTCTGCCACTTGGAGTTTGAAACCCACGCATTGTCTTTCTCTCCTCGTCAACTAAACGAAAAACGCTGGTGAAGGTCATCAAAGGCCTACATATCTTTTCATTGGTTTTAGTTAAGATCATTGTTCTTCGATTTTTTCTTTTGGGTGTGAAGTTTGATTTCTCCTTGATTGTTTCTTTTCTTTCGCTTCTTGTTTTGATCGCAACGAGAGGGTGTATTGTTTGTATGATTCTTGCTTGGGTTGGTCTGATTTTCATTCATCCAAGAAGATAATTAGCAAGACGAGCATTGTTTTGAATGAATCATTATTCACATACAAACAATAAATAAACATCTTAATGATTAGTTTGCATATTAGTTTGCATTTCTGAAATGTTGTAGCATCATATTGGATTTGATTGAGGACAAAATTGATTGAGGGCATTCCTTATCAAGTGCTTGATAGTGAAAATGACTCTTCCTCTTTCCCTTAAATAGGTGTTCATTGAAAAGAAATGATTGCTTATCATATTTCATGCATATTTTTGGGAATTGAGTCATCACTCCATCAGTTTCACTTTCGTACACCCTCTGAGTAAACAACAACCATTAAAATCAATGCTTAACTAAAATTTATCAGACTTTTTACATCTTTGTTAGCAAACCTACATTAGTTTAAGGTGTAAGGCTTTGGAATAGGTTGAAAGGATAACTTTCCAAAGCTATCGAACAAACTTAGTATCTTGTGGTAGGGAGAGTTAAATCCAATCATCGTATAAGTCTGCCTGGGATCCCCCTCTCACACAGGGGTTACGCACGAGGTCGCATTCGGATGAGATACAGGGACTAACCCTCTGTGGTTTAACTGATTGTGGTGGTCAGATTGTATTATGCAGATCACTTTGAGGTAAATCCACAATTACTACGTGGAAGCCTTTTAGTTGATTTCAGGCTCGATACCCTGCCCGTACGTTCGGATCGAACTGTCGACTATTCCCGCCCAGGGGATGACTGCGAATTGATAACCTTAGTGGCCATAATATTTAGGGTCTCACACAAGGTGACGGTGAAGGGAAGTCTCACTGTACCTGGAACAGACGTTGGTCAAACTCACTCGGGCTCCTTGGAGGGTAAATCCACAATTACTGCGTGGAAGCTTGCACTAAGGCGTAAGTCCATTAAGTAGGTCGCCAACGTAATTGATCCACCCGCTCTATCCCCGCCCCTTCCTATTTTGATCTAGCGACGTTGGATTTCATCACCAACTAGTGGTTTCATCGTAGGAAGGTTTGTTTGATTGATTGCTTCTTAGATTCGTAGTGTGTGTTGTTTGTTTTACTTAGTGGACCTTAGGTCAAGTCAGTGATAATGGCATCCAATCCTGGGAGTACCAATGGAGGAACCCCTTCTCCTGCGGAACCTTATACCTTTCCTTTGTTTGGAAACTTTGGTCCTCCATATGTTGCCACACTGAGGCTTCCAGGACTCACTATTGGATTACCAGTTTGGTTGTTCCCCACTCCAGTGATCCCGAATCCTCCCAATGTTTCAGTTCCACCTAATACTTTGGATGTAAATACAACACCCACACATCAACCTCACGTCGACTTTTCACCTTATTCACCCATTAAGTCTCCTTCCATTTCTCCTTCTTCGCCTAGTGAAAGCTCTAAAGAAAGTATCCAGGTTGATCAGAAGAAGAAGAAACGAAAAGAGAAGAAGAAGAAGAGCTCGAAAAGGACCTAGACCCCAACAACATCAGATGTTGGCTCTAAGAAACCAGTTACTGTAAATAGTACTGGGAGTGTTGATGAGGTCAACAGGATTAAAAGGAAGAATCCAAAACCCAAATTCCCTTGTAGTCTTTGTAGGTGTGACCACTTTCTGAGGGATTGCCCCGGTCTTACCCAAGTCTTAGAAATGTGGTCCTCCATGTCATCGGCCTCTGTCGGTCATGTCGATGATACCCCATCAACTAATGATGTTCAAGTTGGTAAGAAGAAGAAAACTGTCAAGTTCCCTTGCATGTTATGTAAAGGTAATCATTACTCTCACCTTTGTTCTCGTATGGACGAGGCTTCTTCTCTTTTGGAAAAATTTCAACTTCCAAAAGGTTATCGTAAGCTTTCCTCCGACCCATCATTGGTTGATGGACTGGTCAATCCGGTTCCATCCCCGATTAGTCTGGTTGATCAGGTGGTCAATCTAGTTTCCTCCTCGATTGAACCACAAACCCAAGTAGTTGATCCAGTTCCGTCATCGATCAGCCCCGCTCTTCATCAAAAGAGTGACACCAAAGTGGTCGATCCAATTTCACCATCGGTCGATCCCATTCCTCCGTTGAGGAATGTCGAAGTGGCTAATCCAGTCCTTTCATCGGTCAGTCCGACCCTTCATCCGAAGAGTGCCAAAGTGGTTGCTCCGGTTACATCCTCAGTCAATCCCACTCTTCCTCTGAAGAGTGCCAAAGTGGTCTAGCCAAGTCCACCATTGGTTGATCCGATCCAATCATCAGTCAATCCTACTCTCCTTCTAGAGAGTAAACCCGAAACTGCCCATGTTTTTCTTGTTAATATAGACTCTACCGTGCTGGGGGGCATTCCTCCTTCTCCTGCGAAACCCCCTCCAAGTACTGAAGCCATCCTTTTTGATTGGGGTGTGCTAACTAGACCTCGTCTTCCCTCTCACATTCCTTTCCAGATTACAGTTCAGGTTCGTGGTCGGGATGTTCCTCAAAATCTGATAGATGAAGGTGTGTCCGTTAGTATTTTTTCCTCTGTTGCTTGGCATGCTTTGGGTTGTCCTCAGCTTGCGCCGGTTACACAGAATCTGTTAGCTTTTAATAGAAGAACTAGTCAACCTTTAGGGATCCTTCCTCAGTTTCCTGTAACTTTGGGAGGGAAAACTATCTTTATCGATATCATGGTAGTCCCAGACCCATTGGATTTTTCTCTACTCCTTGGGCGGGATTATGTCTATGCTACGAAAGCTCTTGTATCCACCCTTTTCCATGTGATATCTTTCCCTCACGATGGAAGAATTATGACTATTGATCAACTTTCATTCATCGGCCCCGACTGGGTTACCTCCCTAAGTGGTTCTTATATGTAGACAGTATCACCCTCGCTGCATGTCAATTATGTGGCGTTGTCTCCCATGACCTCAACTTTCGATGATTTGGATCCAGTAGTTGACATGGTGATCTCTTCGGTAGGGTTATTGGAGCTTGATATCCTTACCCCTGTCATGACCCTTGACATGTGCTCCTTCCAGAGTGATCATCTTCCATCTGACGAAGATCCCTTGGAAGCCATGACCGAGTTTTGTCCCTTGACATGGTATCCTTCCAGAGCATTATCCTCTTGGAAGCCATGATCAAGAAGCAATCACGAGCATAGTTTCTCTTCTCTGTGGCAAGATCGTTAAAAAATGAAACAGAGGCACTGAGCATATTTTTCCTCTCTGTAGCAAGCTCGTTAAAAAATGAAACAACAATATGGGGATCGAACCCAGAACCCTGAGCATAGTTCTTTTCCTGTGTCAAGCTTGTTAAAAAATGAAACAGTCACCTCTCTTGAACCTTCATTTCATCCACCTGTATCCTTTTTCTCCATATAGCATAGAAATTGGTGACAACCTCAAAGACGGTGAATGAATTGACGCTTGGGGGGAATGTCTCCATCCTTTGATGATCATTCTGGAGCTAAGCCACTAGCTTTCAAGCTGGGGGCATACCAAGCTTAGTCTTTGTTCTTTCTCGTGCTCGTAAATACATGAGAATGCATCTGGGTAGACTTTTATCTCCTTTTCGAACCTGTATGGATACACGAAAAAGGAACCCCCTGGAGTCATCTTTAAGTTCTTTTCAGACTCTCTAAAGATGAAAAGATTACCGAGCGACCTTGTTCTTTTCACTCTCGTTAAAGTATTTGAAGAAAACGTCTGTTGAGCGATATTTTATCTCTTTTTCGGTCTCGTCAGACCACTTTACGAAAAAGGAACTGAGAGAGTTCTCTTTTAAGTGTTTTTCCAGACTCTATAATCATGAAAAACCTTTGATTTTTTTGTCTTTGGACTCGCTAAACAAAACATCGACAGGACCATATGGGACCGAACCCTTACTTCTTCCGGTTCACTAAACAAAGGAAGAGGAACTTACCGAAGGTGAGTTATATCGAGCATGTGTTATCCTCCTCGAGCTCATTAAATCAAAAAGAGGTACTCGTCCATCTGGATGGGGGGGAATTTGAAAGGAGCAAGCAAAGCAGTCTCTTGAGAACATTACCAAATAATTCTTAGAGTCACCCTTGAACGCGACACTTTATCTTTTGCATGCATTATAATCTGTTGAACCTCTACACTGAGCCAATCCTTTGAGTTTCTTCCACTCCTCTGGGTCACCTGACTTAAGTCACAACATCCACCGCATCATCAAGTTTTGGTCCACGTCATGTTCCTGCTGTTGTGCCTCAGTGTTCAAGGGAAGTATCCGCCTCGAGAGTCATCCATCACAAATATCTTGTCTCAAAACCTGTGTTATTCCATGTCCATTTGATCTACCAATTACATCTCTATGTCTGTTTCGTGTCGTTGATGGGGGATACATCAAGGCCCTCCTTCGACGAGCCTATTCCTGTCGAATTCAACACATTATCCATGAATTAGACTTAGAAACCTGTTAGTACTTTGGGACCTGCATGCCTCAATGGCAGGCCTCCTCACATTCGATAGTAGGTTTACATCATTGACCTCTGATTGGATGATTCCACGGATGTTCGAGTCCAGATCATCCATTCACATTCGTTGGAATGTACTAAGGTACCTTCGGAATCATTGACATTAATGGTGATCTCCCTCGCACTTGTTAACGGTTTACACCATTGACCGGTAATCAAGTGGTTTCTGCCATGTTCAACATCAGGACATCTATTCACATGGTTAGATTTGTACTCCATCGGGATCGGTAAGAAGACCCTGGGTTGAGTGATCACTTTGATATATACTTTGCCCAGGTTGCGAAGGAGTTTCTTTTGAACAATGACACATATACTGTTACATAGATCCACTTTGTATTGGTCATGGCTATGTCTTGTCATCTCATAGATACACTGTGTATTATTCATGGCTACGATCAGTTCAGGTCATATGAGTATAGATCCATAGTGTATTTTCAGTGGCTATACCTTTTTATCAATACAATTATGGATCTGCAGTGTATTTTATGGCGGCCATATCTTGCAAGTCTTGATCACCCAAGCATAGGTATGCCTGCCTTGGGTTTGAAACATGTCATAATATTTGTTGGATGTTTGTGTGCAGCTTTTGTCAGGTTCTCTGCGTCTATACCCTTGCTTGAAAGTCTACAAAGCATTTCAGTTATCAGTTCCTATCTTCTAACTTCATACTTTGGGGGGAAATCTGTTACACATAAAAAATACTCACTTTGATAGTGTCGCAAGTGTCACATTTTTCTCACAAGGTCGCAAGTGTCGCATGTTGCTCACAAGTGTCGCAAGTGTTAGGGAAGCATACTGCCATGATGCTTATGTCGTGCCTATAATGACATGAGAAGGACACTTGAAACACCTCAAACATTTGATTTGGAAGAGGAGAAATGAGTCAGCAGGCTTGCAAACCTTTTGCCATCTGAAAACACTAAAAAAACTAGCTTTTGGAGGAGAGCGCTCCCCTATACCTCTTCTAGGAGCACCGACGCTCCCCCTTACACTATCTGGGTGCGCTCCCCCTTACACTATCTGGGTGCGTTATAAAGATCCTCTAGCCCTTTTGAGGGAGCGCTATAGATTTTGAAAGCATTGATGCCCCCCTAAAGCCTACTAGGGAGCGCTACAATGCTCTAATGGCCCTTTTGAGGGAGCGCTACCTATTCTAGGCAGTGGTTAAGTTGTTGAGATGAATGGGGAAAGGATCCTTTCATTCTTGGAAGGTAGTTGGATTCGAATCCCTAGTCCAGCCATGATCTTAGGGTAGATCCTCAACTGAAGGAGGCAAATCCTCAACTTCCCCAAGGATATCTCAAGTGTTTAAAGCCTCTCCAAGGCTATATAAGCAAGCTTTCTAATGGTGAAAGAGGATTGGAAAGGGAGAATGACACCAAACTTATGATCTCATAAGTAGTGCTGGAACGGGGGAAGAATTGCTAGCATGAAACCTATGATCTCATAAGAAACACATAGTTAGCCAAAGGAGAGTGATCAGTGAAGTTGTTGTCATCCAGGTTGTGGATCTTTCGAGCAAGGGTTAGACGAAGGGGACTTGACGAAGCTGTCACATTCACATCTACGATTGTAAGTATTGTTGTCGTTATTCTCATTAATATGACATGCTTGGCCTGTTTCTTTCTAGTTTGTGTCTAATATTACATGAACTTATCATTGATAGATAGATCTGTTTTCAGGCTAATATCAATAGAGTAGGAAGTGGTCGTATCTTGTTTGTCTATAGGACTCAGCGAGGAGCAAAGGATCGAAGCTCAACTTGGAGCGTGCCAGGACAAACGTCGATAAAAAGGTACTTCTGTTACCTTTCCTTCTCATGTGTTAGTTTGTATAGATTTGAAAGGAAGTCAGTGTCCACATTAAGCATTTTCTGTATTAGAGTTAAGGTCAAGCTCTTTGAGGCAATCTACCTGTCTGCAGGGAGAGTTTCCTACAACAGTGGTTGAAACCTCGGCTCACTCCATAAATGGAAGGTATGGAAGGTTCAGTTGTGGGGACTAAACTGCCATCCCATGGTACTCCTACGAGCATATTTTTTTGCAAAACCCATGTTGATCTGAGCCTATTTCTGATAGAAGAATGCCCGCACAGTCTGACAGAGAAGACGCAAATGGAAAGCCTTGAATGCAGGGGCCTGATCGTGCCTCTGGTAGTGGTGAATTGTTCTGAGTATAAATAGTTATTTTTGATATTTTGTTAAGGTGGTCAACTGGTTGAGTAAATCTCCCTATTTTGTAATGTTTTGATGCCAGAATTATTCTCTGGTTATGTATCGGATTTGAGAGTTTCAGATTAATAGAAGTCAACCTCATTTCATCTCTTTGTAGAAACTGTGCTAAAACACTCGAGCATGGAGGATCCAATTGAGGGTTCTTATGTTGTTGTAATGTAGGTTTGATTACAGTTGTATCATGACCAATTTTATTGATATTCCTTGTTATCTTTTCCCCTCTTACACTGAATGGAAAGGGCATGGAGGATCTAGTCAAGTTGTTGTAGCTTCATGGTGATCTAGGTTTGATCATTGTGATGTTGTTACTATGTTGTTTGAACATATTTCAATGTCTAAAGCTTGAGCTCAAGAGTGATCTTGAGCCTGATTTTCTTCTCCAGGTTGCTTGAAGGCCTGATTCCCATAGCAGTCTTGTCCACCTTTCTTACCAAGTCTTCCCTCTACTCATACTTAAACTCAATTCACTGACTGAAGTTAGTTGTGGCCCTTACTTCCCTATGTATTACTTGTCCAGTTCTATGTTGATATCGTTCATGTATTGAGTTTTCCCCATTTGACCTACACTCACATAAATCAAACATTAACCAAACATTTTGATGGGTACTAGGCTTATCCTCTCGTAATTTGAGGGTGACTTTTAGTGCTAACAACTCTTAAGAAAGATATAGGAAAAAAGTAACTATAACAACTAGAATGTCCAGTGGATTTCTGTAGAAGCCAAGGATGATAGGAAAAACATCAATATAGTCACTCAAGGAGGAGCCAAGATAGGAGTTGATGCAACAAAACAATATCCATCTCAAGACTAATGGTTCAAGAAGAATAATGAGCCAAAGAAGTAGTGTGACACGCCGGAAGAAAATGAAACATTTAAGAAGGCCAGACAAGAGCTTCTCAAGTAGAATTATGCATCTACATAACTTTCATAGAAAACTCAGGACCCACTAATGTACAAGATTCCATCTTCAATGGACGATACTAATATAGGAAAACCTCTAGAGCAAGTAAGTGCCATAAAGAATTTTATGCAATCCTTTGTTAAGATATTGAATGATCTATCATCTGATAAGGTCTTACAAAATCTATTAGAAAGATGCAACACAGAGGTAGAATGGAAATTAGAGCAGAAAATAGTCAATCGTCTCCATACAAGAAAAAGGACAAGCACATAATTTGGGTTAAACGCCAACATTGGGGATTTCAACATGCGAGATTTTATACTAGATTTTGAATCTGAAGTAAATGTCCTGCCTAAGAATACATGGCAGTGTATGGGAGAACCCACATTGGGCTATTCACATGTCTAGTTGAAACTAGAAAATCAACATAGAGTGTTACCAATCGGAAGGCTTAAATGTGTGATAGTAGATTTGGATGGAGTGCGCACTATGGTAGATTTTGAAGTGATAGATATAGTAGATGGAACAACACCTTACCTAGCATTGCTTGGACTAGATTGGGAATTTCATAACCAGGGTGTGATCAAATTGAAGCCAAGTAAAATGAATTTGGAATTAGGAGAATATAGATTTATTGCACCAATGGATCCTTCATAAGGATATAGGTTTCTATAAGCGACTTGTTTGGACATGGAAGATATAAAATAGTTATACAGAACCATTGCATGAGAAGAATATTATGTCAATCCAACTACATACAAGGTACTTATCTAGAGAAGCATTACATTGTGTGCTTCAGACTTAAACACAATTTTGGAGAATTGGCAACAACTAATACACAAAGTCTCCACAAGGAGGTACACAAGAATATATTGCACAGTAATGTGGGTTGGTACAGAGATAAGAGAACCTCCAAGTTTTCATGGGTTGAACAACTTAGAGGAGTTATTGAAAAAATATGAGGATGAAGTGCTGGAAAATCAGAGGTTGTTAGCCATGGATATTGCACTCAAGGAAACACTTGGAAGATGGTGGGGTGTGCACAAATAAAGAATTCAAGATTGGTATCAGTGTAAACGACTACTTCACATTAGATTTGGTGCAAAACAAGGGAGAAATGAAGTGCATAAGTATGATGGGTGCGGAACACCAGTTGAAGTTTGAAAACTTAGAGAAGGGAAGAACATAATGGAGGATGACACCACCAAAGGAATGGCCTCATCACTTTATTCATACATTGGAAGGGATCCCAGGGCACTGGTACATAGACCAGGAGATGTGCACAGGAACTATAGAATGGATAGTATTACAACAGATCTTTGTAGTAACCTTCTCATTCGAGCATGAGAACCCAACATCGATTCAGCTCTGAAGATGATAAGGGGAGTGATATTTTTTGATGAACCAGGGGTCAAAATCATAAAAAAATATCAACAGTAGAATTGACAGACAGTCAAAGAGTTACTTTCATGCTATCATGTCAAAGAGGAAGCACCATATGAAGATGATCCGTGAAACATTCAGATAACTGATATTAGAGAGAGAGAGGTGAAAGCTCCATCTTTGGAATCATAGACATTTTTTTCACCTGTCAAAGTCAAGAAAGTCAACATTGGGATGACCAAAAATCCTAAAATGGAAAGTATTGGAGACTACTAGGATGAGAAAACATTAGAAAGGATAATATAGTTACTGCACGAATATAGTTACTTGTTTCCAACAACTTGTTGATAGGCAAAATTGATCGACCGTCAACTGGAAGAACAGGTCTGGTCCGAGGTTGTCTAAGTAATCCAAGTCGTTTGGTGTAACTTGTTCTGACGGGTTTAATGGCTTTGTTAGCCAATATAAAGTCCTAAAATAAATAAAGGGAACAACTAACTAATGCTATTTCAGGATATTCATGTTATAAAAATCAGGATATTCATGTTATAAAAATCATTCATAATTTGTTGTTCTAGATATTCACACGGTGATCATCTTTTTTAATTTGAATATTAGGATTTCTAGTTGATGTTTAAGATGGATAATGAAGTGAATGTATTAAATGCAGATTTCTCTGAATGTGATCATTGGAAATCATAAGATCACATAATTAATATGTGTTCCCTTTTCATTTTATAATCCTGGCTGCCAATACATCTTCTGAATTTATTCGGAAAGGTTTTAGTATAAAGTCTATTGCAGATTTATCTCATAGGCATTGCAGCTGGATGTTCTTCATTCATACATAGGCTTGCATACATCTCAGGAATTGACATCAGGTTAGCTTCTTTGTATTTCTAATTTCTGTCAATTATATATTAGTGAAACCAGAAAGTTTAAGATTAGCTTTTGACTATCTGTACATCTGTGTTTCATAGCCTGGTTAATTCATGATTTGTTAGATATATATACAACTATTGTAAATGTATTTAAGTAGAAAAAAAAAAACATAAAAATCTCACTTATGAACAACATTTACAGGTTGCAAGATTTACTGGAAACTTGCAAAATCAATGTAAGAATAAATGCTTCTAAGAAGAAGATAAATAAATCACATTCAAATATATATATATATATATATATATATAACAAATCATGAATTAACTAGGCTATGAAACACAGATGTACAGATAGTCAAAAGCTAATCTTAAACTTTCTGGTTTCACTAATATATAATTGACAGAAATTAGAAATGCAAAGAAGCTAACCTGATGTCAATTCCTGAGATGCATCCAAGCCTCTGTATGAATGAAGAACATCCAGCTGCAATGCCTATGAGATAAATCTGCAATAGACTTTCTACTAAAACCTTTCCGAATAAATTCAGAAGATGTATTGGCAGCCAGGATTAGAAAATGAAAAGGGAACACATATTATTTATGTGATCTTATGATTTCCAATGATCACATTCAGAGAAATCTGCATTTAATACATTCACTTCATTATCCAACTTAAACATCAACTAGAAATCCTGATATTCAAATTAAAAAAGATGATCACCGTGTGAATATCTAGAACAACAAATTATGAATGATTTTTATAACATGAATATCCTGAAACATAACATATCAAGAGTCTAAAGCTACATGACATATTAATATATCAAAGACTAAATAAAACAAAACGTTAATGAAACAACATCTGTAGTGGACTAAAGCCGAAAGTTGTATGATGTTCCATAAGTCGTGAAAATCATTCATTCATAATTGGTTCCAGGCCAAGATGCCTATCATTTACAAAATAGAGAGTATTTAAAGAGTTTTTTTTTTAATCTAAACTTCCTATATCCTAAGATAGGATCAGATCTTATAAGATCAAATCATTACAAATATAGAGGGCCTAGAGCCACTCATGATCAAACTATATCTTCAAAAATTTATGAATTTTTTTTCCTATTTACAAAATAAACAAAAGGATATACTAATCAACTAGATTGAACATGTTCCATCCCATAAGATCAACATCAGATATATCATGTCCTGAAAAATGAAATAGGAACAAGTTAGATATTTTATTAACAAATAATTACTAAATTCTATATGAAAATGACTTGGCTACAGAATCTCTCTATTCTGTACCCAGTCTTATATTGGTAAAAGAAATCCAAGTTTAACCAATTTGATTTAAAAAATAACATGACTGTAATAAAAGAGAAAAAACCATTTTATCATTTAAACCAATGACTAATATGGATCAAGATAACTCAGAATTGATTATGGCCTTTACACTATCTGCATTCTTTATTATAATGTTGCTTGTCTTTTTAAGGTGCTTGGCTTGTCTCTATTCATTTTCTTTGAGTTCACAAGTTTCTTTTATGAGTAACTCATTGTGATTGGTGAGAGCTTTCATTCTTGTTTGTAGAATGGGGATGTCATTATAGTATCGTTCAATCCAATGCAAGCAAACCTCGCAATGCACAGAAGGAGTGATATGTCGATGGAGCATATAGTTGGTTGTAAGAACATCAACACTACTTGTTTTCGGTCCCTGACCGAGCTGAATACCAGTAAACCCTTTGCTATCCTTGAGACATGGTGGAAGATTGTTAACATAGTTATATGGCTGATTAGGATCTGACTTATGACAATCTAGATCTTCTTCTGTGAGAAAATCCTCAATTTTGGGATTTGATTGCTCATTGATCTTGATCGTATCGATCGAGCTCAAATGAGTCTTAGATCGATTACGGAGAATTCTCAAAATGAGTGGACCAACCCTCTTATTTCGGAACCCTAACATTGCTTGTTTATGTTTTGATTGTTTACGAGGGTCTTTACTATAGGATTTTACAGTAGGGTTATGGATGACAATTAAATCATGCTTAGGGGTTTCATTAAACTAAGAACCAACATCCTATTGCCCATACAAAAACTGATCAAGTATTGTCTCGTCACGCGGATTTTCCTCCAAAAATTTTGGCTTGTCACTTGAGAAATCAACATTCTTCTCTATCATAGGCTTATCCAATATAGGGGTTTTTGTAGGAGTGTCTGTAACAAAACTGTTTCGGGATAAGAAACCATCCCAAACATCACCCAAGGTTGTCAAATGATGAACCAACAACATTTTAATTAAACCATGGTGAAAGAGGCTAGAGTCAAGGCTCTTCTTCTTGTATCTTTTCGACATCTTGTAGAGACTCCTTAGTAAATAAAATGGAACATTCATATGGAAACCTATAAAGTGCATAAGCAACCTCACATGATAAATAAACACTGGGCCATAACGACCTTCACAGGCTATAAACTGCTTAAGAACTAATAAGATACCATGCCATCTAACCTTAAGTAGAGAAACATGAATACCTTTCTCATAACAATCAGTCTTTCTGGAGGTCATGAAAAGTTTCCAGGGCACTTCGTCGATTTTCGATTTCTTAAACCACTTCTGACTAGAGGATGGGAGCCCTGTGGCTTCACTGATAAACCCCTCAGTCTCCTCCAACTGAATGTCTCCAACTTTCTCCCTATACCCATCAAATGTTTGGGAGAATTCCTTAGCTGCGTGAAGGTTATACCCATCGAACTTTTTAACAAAATTTTCCCAGCCCTGGGCTTTCAAATCATTGGCAACATCATCAAGAGACAACAATGCTTGATATCCATTCAGGCTCTATTCGGACAATAGGGGCCATTGAGAGTATGACTAGACTGTAATATGGGTGACTCAAGCTAATTGTGGGCTTAGATGGCATAAGTAACAGGGACAAGTTTGAGCAAATACCATGGAAACAAAACAAGAAGAGAACATGTGCGATCATAGCATACACATGAAGGTTTCAGTAATGAAGTTTGAACACTCCTAGTAATAAAAAATTTGAGTACATAACATAACACAAAACCTTAACTCGTAATGAAAATCATGTCTATTCACTCTGTCAGACATAGATCAGGTACAGGACATGATGCTTGTGCATTAATTCACATGTAATGCAATGAATATGGTCAATTTGCAAAGGGTTCAAATAGATATGTTTACAAATCAACCCTTGGTATTATATCAACATTCAAACAAACTCAAAAAGGAAAAATTATTCAAGTATTAAATAAGATGTAAGCGCAATGAACCTTTAAAAACCATGTTTTGAATATGGATAAAATACGAAATTAAGTTTCCATGCTTGATTCATGCTTTTAGTCATGAATCAAGCATGAAAATGCAAAGTAAAAAAAAAGAATAATCAAACATCTTTTATAATCCGATAATCACCCCTAAATAGTGATATTTACATGATAAGGTGAAGGTAGCTACAGGAAGTTTCATTTGTCATTCAAAATAGAAAAAACATGTAGGACTACCAATAGTGGTGACTTAATAGGAGAAGTAGTTATCTCTGCATCACCGATGAGTTCATGTTAGGACTTATTAGAATGATTAAAGATTAAAGAATGGTTGAAGGAAATCAAGCATCCCAATCAACTTCCAAAAACATCACACAATCCAACTTCATATGTCTTTCTGTTGAAATGAAATATGGTGACAAGTTTTAATTACGAGAGCAATGATATTCAAGCCAATGACTTTGATACTGTTGACAGGGATGTTGATTCTAGCAGGCGTCCATAGCCTCGGTAGGGATGTCAATTAACCCACTCTGATGCCTCTACCCTGTCCAAGAATTTTCAATTCAAAATGAAGGGCACTTACAATTAATATCAAAATTTATACCTGATAATTTTCTTGAACCCGACATTGCTTCATTACCAACAGTCCTATTCATTACCCCGATGAAGTTATATTGTCATCATGCATGCATTTACCCACTGGAAGCAGCCCTGTTCAGTATCCTGGCTAGTTTACAGACACTTCCCACAACTCTCTAGAGACAATTTGATATAAATTTAATGATCTTCAGAAGACAGGGGTGATGCTGAAAATTTCAGTTTTCAGAACACTTGATATTTTCCAGCCTTAATTTTTTCTTGATAACCTTCATTATGATCTAAAATTAGTTTTTTGATAAGAATAACTTTTCGAGGACAAGAAGGCATACTTGAGTTGTTTTCATTAAAAATAGGGACAACATAAAGAGCTTTAATGATGATCGTGTCTGCTCATGATTATAAAGTGAAACCATGAAACCTACTTCGAACATAAAGTTTCTTTAGCTAGTCTGCATTTCAGCAATTTACAACATCGATGCTCTAAAAAGACCTTGATTGTTGCTTCATAATGAAGAATTATGGTTTCCCTTCACGAACTAAAAGATGACACAGACATAAATTTCTTCAGAAAGTAGTGAAAACAAGCAAAATTAAAAGAACCAAAATAAAAAACAAAAAGAAAAATTAAAAAAACGAAAATATGTACAGAGGTGAATCTGGAATCATCAGGAAAAATACCTTTTTAGATGTTGGCCATTCACCGGGAAGGGGTCTGGATGTCCCTCCAAATTGTGTAGATGGAAAGAGCTCGGACCTAGCTTTTCAGTGATTACTAAAGATCCCAACCATAGGTTTTGGAACTTGGTGTGTTCCCCTTTCCCCTCGTGAGGTTTATCCCATTTGAGAACCAAATATCCTACCTCAAAGTTCCTATCTGAAGAAGAGTTTGAATAGAACCAATTTTTTACAATCTGTTGATGCTAATCCAGCCTCTTCTTTTCCTGTGCTCTCACTTCCTCCAATTTTAATACGGCATTGATTCGACTTTCTAGAGGCGGGCAGACCTCTTCTTGGACTTTTTGTGATAGTTGCAGAGATGGGAGAAGAACATTAGGAGGTAGGATTGCATCTCTCCCATAAATGAGAAAGAAAGGAGAGTTACCAATAGAATATTTGGGTGTTACTATGTCAGCCCATAGTGCATTAAACAAAGAATTGTGCCAGTTCTTGTGGTTTTCAGAGACTGTCCTCTTAATGATCTTGATCAAATTTTTGTTTGTTGATTATGCTAGGCCATTTCCTTGGGGTTAGTAGGTGGAAGAATATTTCAATTTAATCCCTTTTTCTGAGGAGAATACATTCATATCGAGGGATGAGAAATAAGATGTGTTATCAAAGACTAAAAATTCGGGGATACCGAATCTAGTAATGATAAGCAAGTTAAGGAAAGATACTACTTGATTAGTGTTTACCACTTTCAAAGGTGCAGCTTCGGACCATCTGGTAAAATAATCTGTTGTTGTAATGATATATTTATGTTGTTTTGAAGAAGTAGGGTTAATTGTCCCTATGATGTTGATACCCCACTGCTGAAAAGGTGAATCCACAGTAATAGGTTGCAAAGGGAATGCTTCCTTTTTCACTCGTCCAACAACCTTTTGGCAGATTATGCATTTACGACATAATGCATGGGAATATTTAAATAACATGGGACAATAGTACCCAGATATTAACACTTTGTGAGCAGTGGTGTCTCCACCGAAGTGTCCACCAGCTTCACCTACATGTATTTTAGATAACACTTTTTTTTATTCTTCTTTTTCTAAACAACGCATAAGAACACCGTCGAAATTCTTTCGAAACAACATATCATTTATGAGATGGAAAGATGAAGATTTTAACCTTAGTGCTCTTATGTTTTTAGGATCAAGATAGAGAGGAGAAGATCCATGTGTCAAATAAAATTTTATATCATCATACCAATAATTAGCAACAACTTGTGTGTAGCAGATCTGATTTTCATTGGGCTGATTTACAGTTGAGATATTAATTTGACTTTCCTATTCTTCAACTGAATTATCCACTAGTTTACATAGGCCTTGACCTCTAACAATTTTCGCAGGAGTTATTTCGAGGTCATATTCTTGTAACGATGTCATCTAATTTTCCCGTTTTTCTCCCAGTTCCTTTTGTACTAATAAGTTTATTACGACAGGGTAAGGAACGGTGACTTTAGTTCTGGATTTCAGCAAATATGACCGGAAGTGTTTCACTGCTTTGAAAATAGCATACGCCTATTGATCTATAGCCGGGTAATTCATTTCATCCCCTTTAAAAGCTAATATCATGAAGGAAATAGGTATTTCATTGCTTTCAACATTTTTTTGTGTTAACACAATAGTGTAAGATCGATCAGAGGAGAAAGTGTAAAGAGTGAAATCTCACAAGAAATCAGGACTCATCAAGGAAGGGACTTCCACTATGGATTTTTTGATCGAATCAATGGCTTGAATTTCTTTTCGTCCCCAATGATACTGAAAATCCTTTTTAATTACATTTTGTAATGGTCTAACCATTTCTGAAAAACTTGGGACAAATCTTTTGACAAAATTAATCTAGCCTAAAAAGGATTGCATGGATTTTTTAGAGGAGGGGGGGGTGGGGGGTTGAGTTTGGCAATGGCTCAAGTTCTTTTGGTATCAATGATCATTCTGTCACTGGACACTATGAACCCGAGAAGTTTTCCTTGTTCCACCACAAACAATGACTTCTTAGGGTTGAGAGATATGTCATACTTGCAGAATCGATATAGAATAGTCCTAAGGTGAGAGAAGTGATCTTTCTTGTTTTTGGAGAAAACGGTAACATCATCAAGATAGACCACTACTGATTGGTTTATGAGGCCATGAAAAGTAATGTCCATTGCTCTCTGGAAAGTGGCCCTGACATTTATGAGTCCAAAAGGAATCTTCTTGTAGGTATAAGTTCCCCAGGGGTATGAAAAGTGGTTTTTAACTAGTCTGCTAGAGACATGAGGACCTGGTTGTATCCCAAAAAACCATCTAACAACGACAATATTTTGGAACCAGATACCCGATGAAGAATTTTTTCCATTGCAGGAACGGGATAATTGTCTTTATTAGACGCTCAGTTCAAGTTACGAAAATCAACACAGATTCGAATTTCACCGCTTTTCTTCCTTACAAGAACTTGATTAGACACCCATTGTGTGTGTCTCACAGGGAAAATTATCTTTGCATTTAGTAATTTATTTAGTTCTTTCTTGACAATCGGTTCCAGTTTGGGGTGCATCTTTCTTAATTTCCGTTGAAAAGGATGAGTTTGTTGTTTCATGGGGGTGACATGTTGTATTATGTTAGGATTGAATGTTTTCAGATCATCATATGTCCCGGAAAAAATGTCCTTGAATTATTTAAACACTTTTATAAAGGCATATCATTCTTGCTCGGAGCATCCCGTTCCCAAATTGATATTTTGCGGATTATCTTTAGTCCCTAGATTTATCGTTTCATAAGTCAAGGAAGAACTGTTCATTTTACAATTGACTGACCCTCTAAATTTATCATGTAAATTATAAAACTTTTTTAGTCTTACAATGGATCTAGGAATAGAGTTTACCGGATCAGATATCGATTCAGGAGATCTAGGATCTGATATTACCATGAAGTTGCAGACGTTTTCATCATGAGTGCCTTCATCGATAATTTCACCTTGGAAAGTGTCCTCCATATGTAATAAGTTGATGATCTGTTGATCATTGTCGAACACTCTCTAATTGGGGATGTTATCTGTGATCGACGGCCTGAAAAATAATTCAATCGAAAATGCATTCGGAGAAAGACCTTCTGCGGGAAATTTTTTAGAAGCGACATTAGCCAATAAGTCATCCTCATAATTACTTAGTCTAGGAATGGAATTGATGTTAAATGCTAAAAATGTTTGTATCAAACTCCATACCTCAGTTTGGTAAATTCTCAGATGAGGTGACAAGCAATGTATGGAGTTTCTTACCTACCTGCCCATGATTTCCGAAACATCGAACACCATTAAATTTCTTACGTCCATATCCAAAGATTTCTTAAGCCCTTGTAGAAGTGCTTCACATTCAACAGTATTATTAGTGCACTCGAACTCTAATCGACGGGAAATGAAAGTCTTATTACCTGCGGGGTTGATGAGTACACATCCTGCACTGGATCCTTCTTTGGATTTGGATCCATCGAAGTATAGTGACCATATCTGAGCTTCGTCAGCAGTGTTCGACACATTTGGCAGAGCTGGTGACTGAATACAATTAATGAGTTCTGATTGTTTCCCGGGATCCGTGAAGGGGGAGATTTCGGTCATGAAGTTACCGAAGAAAGTGTTCATTCCCTGCATTTCGAATGAATTAGTGGATGCAGTTAAAGGTTCATTCAGATCATTCAGATCTATCATGGTATGCTTGAGATAGCATTCATGGTTTATCCTGATTTTATTTGGTTGTTCGTTTTCTAGAAACCACAAATGAGACCAGTCTGTGGCAAAGTAACCATGCAGTTTCTCGGACCAGTCCGTGCTTAAAAATAAACCATAGACTTCTGGGATGTCAACAACAATGATGTCAATAATTTGGTGAACCTTAGGATAAGAAGATAACCTAACCAGAACATTCTTAAGTTCACTGATTACCTTAACGTTCGTCCGATCGAGTTGAATGATTTTGAGACTAGAAGGTTGAACTTCTGCATTAATGTTTTGGCAAACAAATAAAGGCATCACATTTGATGATGCAACGAAGTCCACCATGCAATTATGTACATTTATATTGAAAATTTCAAAAGTTAATAAGAAAGGCGAGACATTTTTACGAGTGTTAACGGTAGAATTCTGTTGATTTTTCATCGTTGTCCCTAAAATAATTTTATCTACATTTGATACAGTTTTTTCAGTTAGATCCCTTTTATCCAGAAGTTCGAATGTCATTTTAGTGGGGATATTTTTGGTTGTTTTAGAACTTATTTATGTAGTCTTCTTGTTGCTAGGATCGTTGTTCTTACTATTTTCTGCGATATTTTGAAGCATTTTCTGTAGAATAAGAGGAAATTTCAAAAGCTCGTAAATAGAAATATTAGCCCTCAATTTTTTCAGATCTTCAATCAAGTCATATTCTAAGACTGAAGATACTAAACTCTGTTTTATTTCAGCTTGTTTCGACTATTTTGGAGGCACATTATTATTCATTTCAGAAGACTGTTTGCTTTGTGTTTTGCTTCTTGTGTTGTAAGGGTGGAAAGTTTCAAAGTTTGGTTGAAAGATACTGTCAGAAAAGTGTCCGAAGATATTGGGAGATGAATCCTCTTCTTCAGCTACTTCTTATTCAACTATGTCTTCTAAACTTTCAAGAGGTACATAATTATCATGCGCTTCAAGAATGGTTTGTAAAGTGTACTATAAGATTTTGAAATTGAGACCTTCGATGGTCTGGTTTGGCTGATTGGGAGGAAAAGGTTTTCTGAAAGGGGGTTTAAAACTCCCTTTGCTTGAGGATGCCTCCTCGACTGATCTCTTCAAGTCAATGAATTGATTTGATAGTTTTTAAAAATATTTTTGCAAGCTTTCCAGGTCTAAAGTTTCTGGTTGACCTTTGACTTGGGGAGGTCTCATAAGGATTTCTATTTTCTTCTTAGAATATGAAGTTGTTTCAGTTTCACTATTTAGATTGTCTTTCAATCTTAATATATCATTTTCAATTTGGCTGGCTTCCTTGAAAGCTTCCAACAATGTAGATTTTTTAGACCTTTTAACCCAAATTGCTATATTATTATGTAGAAATTTGGTGTAATATGCAACAATCAAACTCTCAGTAGGCATTGAATATGAGGGAATTTGATTCTTTAACGTAAGGAATCTTTGGTTAAAATCTTTTACTTTCTCCTTAGGGTTCATTTTAGGGCTAGATATTTCCATAACCAAGACCTCAAGGTACTTGTTGTCTCCAAATTTCTCTAAGAAACAGGTTTCGAATTTGTCCCAAGAGACAATGGTCTAGGGTTGTTGGGACAAATACCTTGTGGAGGCATTTCCCTCAAAAGTATAAGGAAAGAGTCTGCATACTACGTCTTCATTCTCTACACTTCAGATTCTTATGAATAACATAAACTTCTTTATGTGATCTTCACCAGATTTCTTAGAATCTGAATCAAATTTAGGTAACCATTTTTCCGGGTGTTTTGGTCATGGGTGTTGAGGTCCAAGTACAGTCACGACATCTTGATCGAAGGATGAAATGGTTCACACGAGGAACTTCCTTTGTCAGATGACTCTCCTCCCGAAGAGGATGGAGATGAACTAGGTGGGGAAGGTGGGATACCGAATCCTCCAACTCCAAGAGTAGGGGTTCCGACAAGATCTGTAGTATTATCTTCTAAAGGATTTAAACACAGACCAATGCCTTCAAGTTGTAATTGGATGTCCGAGAAATATAAAGGTTGATTGAGAGGCCTACCAAGTTTCTTGATACGGGCCAAAGAACTATGTGTCCTTATAAGTGAATGATGAACAATTTATTGTACGTCGGCCCCTTGAGGAGCTGGTGTTAGTGGTTCAACGAGAAACTCAAGATTATCATTTGAGGTAGTTATTTTTTCAGAAGTAACGTTGTTTTTCGATCGACTACGTGTTACTATAGGGGAGAGAGTATGTGGGGGAGGAGTCTTATGACTTCAACATGCCATCAATTGCAATTAGGCCCTCCTTCTAGCTCCATTTGTTGACGAGCAAGATTGACCGACCATCAACTGGAAGAACAGGTCCGGTTCGGGGTTGTCTAAGTAACCCAAGCCATTTGGTGTAACTTGTTCTAACGGGTTTAATGGCTCTGTTAGACAATCTAAAGTCCTAAAATAAAGAAAGGGAACAACTAACTAATGCTAAAAACTATAATATATATACATACTCTAATATAATTATTGTAAATGTATTTAAGTAGAAAAAGAAAACATAAAGATCTCACTTATGAACAACATTTACAGGTTGCAAGATTTACTGGAAATTGCAAAATCAATGTAAGAATAATTGCTTATGAGAAGAAGATAAAGAAAGCACATTCAAATATTTTTTTTTTGTTTTATCTCTATAAATCTAACAAATCATGAATTAACTAGGCTATGAAACACAGATGTACAGATAGTCAAAAGCTAATCTTAAACTTTCTGGTTGCACTAATATATAAGTGACATAAATTAGAAATACAAAGAAGATAACCTGATGTTAGTTCCTGAGATGTGTCCAAGCCTCTGTATGAATGAATAACATACAGCTGCAATGCCTATGAGATAAATCTGCAATATAATTTATACTAAAACCTTTCCGAATAAATTCAGAATATGTATTAGCAGGTAGGATTAGAAAATGAAAAGGGAACACATATTAATTTTGTGATCTTATGATTGCCAATGATGACATTCAGATAAATCTTTGTGTAATACATTCCCTTCATTATCCAACTTAAACATCAACTAGAAATCCTGATATTCAAATTAAAAAAGATGATCATCATGTGAATATCTGGAACAACAAATTATGAACGATTTTTATAACATGAATATCCTGAAACATAACATATCAAGAGTCTAAAGCTACATGACATATTAATATATCAAATATTAAATAAAAAAAAATGTTAATGAAACAACATCTCCAATGGACTAAAGCCGAAAGTTTTACGTTGTTCCATAAGTATTGAAAATCATTTATTCATAATTGGTTACGGGCCAAGATGCCTATCATTTACAAAATAGAGAGTATTTAAAGAGTTGTGTTTGAAATCTAAACTTCCTATCTCCTAAGATAGGATCATATCTTATAATATCAAATCATTACAAATATAGAGGGCCTAGAGCCACTCATGATCAAAATATATCTTCAAAAATTTATGAAAGTATTTTCCTATTTACAAAATAAACAAAAGGAGATACTAATCAACTATATCGAACATGTTCCATCCCATAAGATCAGCATCAGATATATCATGTCCTGAAAAATGAAATAGGAACAAGTTAGATATTTTATTAATAAATAATTACTAAATTCTATATGAAAATGACTTGGCTACAGAATCTCTCGGATCTGTAGCCAGTCTTATATTGGTAAAAGAAATCCAAGTTTAACTAATTTGATTTAAAAAATAACATGACTGTAATAAAAGAGAAAAAACCATTTTACCATTTAAACCAATGACTAATATGGATCAAGATAACTCGGAATTGATTACGACCTTTACATTGTATGCATTCTTTATTATAATGTTGCCTGTCTTCTTAAGACGCTTGGCTTGTCTCTGTTCATTTTCTTTGAGTTCGGGATTTTATTTTATGAGTAACTCATTGTGATTGGTGAGAGATTTAATTCTTGCTTGTAGAATGGGGATGTCATTATAGTATCATTCAATCCAATGCAAGCAGACCTCACAATGCATAGAAGGAGTGATCTGTCGATGGAGCATATAGTTGGGTGTAACAGCATCAACACTACCTATTGTCGGTCCTTGACCGAGCTTAATACCAGTAAACCCCTTGCTATCCTTGAGACATGGTGGAATATTGTTAACATAGTCATATGGCTAATTAGGATATGACTTATGACAATCCAGATCTTCTTCTGCGAGAAAATCCTCAATTTTGGGATCTAACTCCTCATTGATCTCGATCATATCGATCGATCTCAAATGAGGATTAGATCGATTATGCAGACTTATCGAAATGCAACGACCAACCCTCTTATTTCGGAACCCTAACACTACTTTCTTCTATTTTGATTGTTTGCGAGGGTCTTTACTATCGAATTTTACAGTAGGGTTATGGCCAACAATTAAATCATGCTTATGGGTTCCATTAAACTAAGAACCAACATCCTGTTGCCCATACAAAAACTGATCGAGGATTGCCTTGTCACGAGAGTTTTCCTCCAAAAATTATGGCTTGTCACTTGAGAAATCAACATGTTTCTCTATCATAGGTTTATCCAACATAGGGGTTTCTGTAGGAGTGGTTGTAACAAAACCTTTTCGGGCTAAGAACCCATCCCAATCATCACCCAGGGTTGTCAAACGATGAACCAACAACATTTTAATTAAACCATGGTGAAAGAGGCTAGAATCGAGGCTCTACTTCTTGTATCTTTTCAACATCTTGTACAGACTCCTTAGTAAATAAAATGGAACATTCATATGGAAAACTATAAAGTGCATAAGAAACCTCACATGATAAAGAAACACCAAGCCATAACAACCTTCACAGGTTATAAACTTCTTAAGAACTGATAAGAGACCATGCCATCTAACCTTAAGTAGAGAAACAAGAATACCTTTCTCACAACAATCAATCTTTCTGGAGGTCATGAAAAGATTCCAAGGCACTTCGTCGATTTTTGAGTTCTTAAACCACTTCTGACTGGAGGAAGGGAGCCCTTTGGCTTCGCTGATAAACCCCTCAGTCACCTCCAACTGAATGTCTCCAACTTTCGCCCTATACCCATCAAATGTTTGGGCGAATTCCTTAGCTGTGCAAAGGTTATACCCATCAAAATTTTTAATGAAAGTATCCCGTCCCTCAACTTTCAAATCATCGATCGCATCATTAAGAGACAACAATGCTTGAGATCCATTCATCTCTATTCAGACAACAGGGGCCATTGAGAGTATGACCAGACAGTAATACGAGCGACTCAAGATAACTATGGTCTTAGATGGAAGAAGTAACAAGGACAAGTTTGAGCGGATACCATGGAAACAAAACAAGCAGAGTGCCTACGCGATCATAGCATACACATGAAGGTTTCAGTCGCAAAGTTTGAACAATCCTA
This sequence comes from Picea engelmannii, assembly GCA_009831015.1. NCBI lineage: Eukaryota > Viridiplantae > Streptophyta > Pinopsida > Pinales > Pinaceae > Picea > Picea engelmannii. The sequence continues at coordinate 284,922 of ML782342.1, read as the reverse complement.
GTAATGAAAGTTTTGAGTACAGAACATAATACAAAAACTTAACTCGTAATGAAAAGCTTGTCTATTTGCTCTGCCAGCCATAGATCAGGTACATGACATGATGCTTGTACATTAATTCGCATGTCATGCAATGACTATGGTCAATTTTCAAAGGGTTCAAATAGATATGTTTACAAATCAAAATACAAATCAACCCTTGGTATTATATCGACATTCAAACAAACTCAAAAAGGAAAAATAATTCAAGTATTAAATAAGATGTAAGCACAATGAACCTTTAAAAACCATGTTTTGAATAAGGATATAATACAAAATTAAGTTTCCATTCTTGATTCATGCTTTTTGTCATGAATCAAGCATGAAAACGCAAAGTAAAAATAATAATAATAATCAAACATCTTTTATAATCTAATAGTCACCCCTAAATAGTGATAGTTATAGGATGAGGTGAAGGTAGCTACAGGAAGTGTCATTTGTTGTTCAAAATATCAAAACCATGTAGGGATGCCAACACAACCTTTACAGAGATGAAGGAGAGATAGGTGAGATGAAGGTACCCCTCAAACCTAAGGCTAGACCTATCAAAAAGAGACCTTTCAGGTTGAATCCAATATATACGCATAAAGTGAAAGCAAAAATTGACCGAATGTTGGAAGATGGAATTAAAGAACCAATAGAGGAATATGAATGGATCAGTCCCATGGTAGTCCAGTAAAAGAAGCAAGGGGGGATAAGTATTTATGTATATTTGAGGTACTCAAAGATGCTTTCTTACATGACCCTTACCCCTTTTACATGCGAGGTATTGGATAATGTGGGAGGCCATGAAGCATATTCATTCACAGATGGATTCTCAAGTTACCATCAGATAAAAATGGCTCCAGAGGATAGGTATAAGACTACCTTTTCTATAGAATTGGGATCCTACCAATATATATTCATTCTCTTTGGATTTAATAATGTGCCAATTATCTTTTCAAGGGTAGTCATATCTTCTTTTAAGGAATTCATACATCAGTTTCTACAAGTATATCTAGATGGCTGGACTATGCACATCCTTTTGAAATACCATGTGGATGTTTTAAGACTAATGTTGGAAAGATGAAGGCAATATCAGATATCATTAAACATCAAGCAATGCATTTTTGGTACACCTTTTGGGATATTGTTGGGACATATAGTGTGCAAATAGGGCTCACTGGTTGACCCTACTAAGATTGCAGTTATTGTGAATTTACCACCACCAAAGTCAGTGTGCCAATTAAGATCCACACTAGGACATATAGGCTAATACAGAAAGTTTATAAATAGGTATGCATAGATTATTGCACCAATGTAAAACTTGTTAAAGAAGGACACCAAATTTCAGTGGAATGAGGATTGTCAGTAAGGACTAGACACTCTAAAGGAAACAATGGTGGCAGCACCACTATTAGTGTTTCCAAATTGGGAAAAGACATTTCATGTGAATGTAGATGCATTAGCAATAGCACTTGGAGAAATTTTGGCACATCCATGAGAAGGGGGATTATATTATCCTATATCCTTCACAAGTAGGAAGTTGTCAAAATCTGAGCAGTATTACAACACCACATAAAGAGAAGGCCTAGCCATGCTATATGCACTTCAAAAATTTAGGAATTATTTATTAGGTAAACACTTTAAAATGTTCATATATCATTCTTCCCTCAAATATCTATTCAACAAGTCATTGTTGGGGGGGACGATTTGTAGATGGTTGTTATTATTCAAAGAATTTGATTTTGAAGTAATAGTCAAACCAAGGAAGTTGAATGTAGGACCTGATCACCTGTCAAGGGTAACCAATGGAGAAGAACCTACTAACTTGGAAGACAAATTCCTTGATGCATAGTTATTTTTAGTATAGGTAGCTAATGAATACATCATTTAAATCATTGAATACTTGAGTATAGGAGTTGTTCCACAAGAGTTTAGTACTACGCAGAAGAAAAACCTAGTAGTTAGAGTTGCAGACTATCAACTCATTGCAGGTAATTTATACAAGATGGGCGCATACAACATTTTGAGAAGGTGTGTATTGGAACAAAATGGTTGTTATAGCCCTAAAATTCCCTACTCATGCATACATGGCATTGGCCTTCCTACTTGCATAATTTTCCAAATCACTCTTGAGGAACTCTATTTAAAAAACCAGTTTTTAGAGCATGTACGCGCCCTTATGCACTACTTCCCATGTACATATGCTTAATGCATGCTAGACAACATGCGTACATACATTTTTTGCACACTAAACAACCCACGTATACCTCCAAAATTTGCAAAAATTAAAAATTTGTAAGGAATTCGGTGGAATTTATGGGATATTGGAGGTTTCCCAACCAATTCATCTGCTAGAGCCCATCCCCCAACCAAATAACTATCATTTTTTCATATAAAAGGATGTCTTGGGGTCTCATTCCACAATCAAGAATTAGAACAATAAAACTCTTCCCAAATTCCCTTTCCCTTCTTGCCCAAGCATTTGCAGCCTTTTGTGAGTTATTGTCTCAACATTCCCTCTCTAGCCCCTTCTCTCACATACAATCCATCCCCTTCTCTTTGAGGTGATCAGTAGATTGTGAGAAGAGGCTTATTGAAGGTGCACTTGGAGCATTATTAAGAGGATCCCTGACCAGGTTCATGGAGCGTCGGCCTGCAAAGGTTGTAAGGTTCAATATTTGATTATTGAATAAAATAATCTCTTTTTCCTCTCCCAAATGATGGTTTTTATGTATTTTATTTGATTTATACATAACAATTTATATATAACCTTAATTTATGAATAGAAATAACATGCTTGTAGCCTTTTCTTCCTAGTTGTGGATGCAGGTCAGATTTGGGAGGAGACTTGTAGCCTTGGGAGCTCCAGAGCTTAAGGATGTTATCACCAAACGTTGGATAAAAGGTACAGTTTATGACTGACTCTTTAAATATTTTTTGTTCATCTATTTTGGGTAGTGTAGAAATTATATTGACTTTTAGGGATTCATTTTCCTTTTCTATACTTTAAACCCTAGTATAGTTATAGGGGGGTTTTCCTGCTAGCAGAATTGGCAACTCCACTGGTGATCCAGGTGGATATTGGTGGCTACCCACCTATTCCAACTGGATCCTCGTGTCCATTTTTTATTCATCACGTATTTTTGCACGGATTTATAATTATGATTTCTACACTTCTGGGGTTGTATGAAGCTTCACACATTCTCCAGGTGGATACGGGTGGCCTCTTGCCTAATCCAACTAGCTTATTTTGTATGTTTCATGTCAACACATCTTGTTGTACTTCCAGGGCTATTTTGGGGCCCCAAACGTTGTTTTTTTTACTCGTCATAGTTAGATTGTTGACGGAGTCAAAGTCTGATGGTGGAATGTGTAGTTATCTAAAATACCTTTCCAACGGGCTACCACGCACCTAAAACAAAGGTCGTATTCAAAAGTTATGACCCTAGGAAGTTGAGGTAGCAAATTACACCAACTTATCCATAGGGCCCACATGACTTTTGGCGTTTCACCTTCTAGGGTTAGGTTTTTGGATGTATATGGTTTTGGAATTAATGAGTAATATGAAAAGGGCCCCTGGAGCCTCATTGTAATCCATTATTCTCAGGCGGATGCGCGTAGCATCTAAATCTCTTCTCAGAGACAAATACCACCATTCGAGTAAGTTTCAGTTCTGCAGTTTTACAATTTCAGCCTATTTCATTATTTAATAGAAGATATTGTTCACTCGATATTTGTGTTATTCTTCCCATCTCTGTGTTTATTGTATTCATTATGTTAATCAGTTCATTCCGCTCCTAAATCTAGATCAGTGGTATCAGAGTGTTTTGGTCTTCATTTCTTTTTCTTCGTGCATGTCCCTGACAAGGTCTGGGTACAAGAAGTTGGGACTCAAACCAATTGATCCATTACCAGATCGACTACAATGAGCCTAAAAAAAAACCATGGGAGACGAAAATAAATATGATGGAGCAGGAGATCCTATTAAAATGTTGCTCGAGGAATCCCACACCCGACAAAGGAATGAAATGATGGATAACTTAGTGTAGATCCTTCGATGGTTTCCCACAGGAGAAGCATATTCATCAAGCGGCCATGCAACCCCCTTCAAGATATAGGTAAATTTTGATATTCCATTATTTGAAGGACTGATAGATGCAGATGTTGTAGATAAATGGTTGAATCTACTCGAAGGATATTTTTCGGTCCACAATTTTTCTGATAGGGAAAATATCACTTTTGCACTCCTGAAGGTCATTCCCTATGTTAGAGACCAATGGGATACTTACTCTGAGAAAAGGGTCGTGGAGGAATATGCAATTTTTGTGGTGTCCCCTACATGAGATTCCTTCTGAGATGCCATTAAATAACAGTACTACCTTGTTGGAAGCTATGAGGACCAATACACCAGATGGACCACCTTATGTCAAGAAAGGGACTAGACAGTACTAGAATTCACCAATATTTTCCATACCCTACACACCAAATTGGGTATCAAAGATTGTGAGCTTCATCTCATGCTCAAATACTGTAGTTGTTTGCATAGGTACATTCAAACATAAATGGAGTTCCTGGACATCACCTCATTGGGAACGAATTATAGATACATTGTCAACATCGAGCAGAAATTTAAACAAAAACAACGAGAGTTTGGATCTTCAATCCCCTCACAGTCGAAGCAGGGCAAAGGCAACCCCAACCCACATAGAAAGGGACCAAGTCAAGATGGTCTCCCTCAGGACAATCCTTCCAAGCTTCAACACAAGAAGGGAAATGAGAAGATGAAGAAGGACACAGGAAAATGGTGTGAGTACCATAAATGTCCTTGGCACAACACTGACGAATGTCGCTCCAAGCAGTCCCTCATGGCTGAGATGAAGGCTTCTGATTTAGAGGTTGATTCGGATTCTGAGTCAAATCTTGAAGGAGGGAAGCAGATTATCGATGTCGAACCCAGTTCCACGGTCGCTACCACCAAAGTACGACCAAGAGAACCAGAAGAACCATAGGAAGGGGAACGCCTCTTTCACTCGCACATGTGGGTCAAGGGGGATCCAATTCATTTCATTATCGACAATGGTAGTGTTGGGGCTCATAAATGTCCTACTTTCATCCACCTTTCCCTTCATCATTCTCCACATTTCATCGCCCCATTAACCTTTCACGATATCATTTCTAAAAATATACTTGGGTTTCACCTTATTGTTCTCCACTTTATTCATTTTAGTATTAAAAGGGAATTTGTGATTAAATGTTAGAAAATCAAGATGTCTTCATATATATCTAAAAAATGTGTGAGCTTTGTAATGTGTAGGAATATGTGAAGGATTAATTCAAAAGGACTTCTCGAATACTTCCTCCACCATTTCAAGATTTGAGGAGATAATTCAAGCCCATTCCAAGGAGAAGATCATGGAGATTTTGTTGGAATATATTATCCAAGATATATGAGAGATATGTGTGAGGATTTGAAGGGATTATATTTTATAATAATGGGAAATAGGTTGAGAGAAAAGTTTATCTGTAATAATGAGATGGTTATCTTATCTTCAAGGCTCTCATGTATAAAAGAGAGTGCTCTCTCTTCATGAGGATTTAATTATAGTATAGTAGTAATCAAGTAATTAGATTATGAATTAGAGTATCAATTAGAGTATGGAATTAGAGTATTCATTAATGGTAGTCATTAGGATTTGAAAGAGAAAGGGATTCTTAGCTTTGATTCATGGTTTTGGTTTTCATGCTTTCATTATTCTTTTATGAAGATTAATTTGATTATTGTAATATAAGATTGTTTCAATGGTGAGAGATCTCATATGTTGTTGTGTCATTCAACTCTTCACATGTTGTATCTAATTTTCCTTCATGTAGTTCTCCATTCCTAGATTAGTTTCATTTACGCACTTTCCCATTCCTAGATTAGTTTCATTTACACAATTCCCCATTCCTAGATTAATTTCAATTCCAAGTCGTGTGTTTCAATTTTCAGCATTAGATTAATGATTCAATTTCAGTTGTTATTTAAACATTAGATTAGATTAGTCCCGCTTCAATCTTGCATCTACCTTGTGTGTGCTTCGTAATTTTACGAACCTCAAATTGAAAAATTAAATAGTTGGGCAAGTACTACAACACAATTAATACAACATTAGTTTGGCCCAATATAATGATTGTTGTTCCCTTTTCACGATTGTTGTTCCTTTTGCAAGTAGTGTTGTTCATTTGAACGAAACAATTTCCATTCCTTTTGTTACGATTGTTGTCCCTTTGTAGGGGTTGCATCTCTGGAGGATGGGTATTGAAAATGGAAGGTAAGAACCTACATGGGTGACAAGTAAAATGCATGTGCCAGCGCCTACCTTTGGATGATGCATAGAGGTTATATTTTAGGACATCTTTAGAGCCCAAGATTTTGGCGTCATTGCCACTGAAGCACGATGCATTGAGGTATTAGTTTATTTTTCGTTTAAATTCATGCAAGTGTGATCTGGACGTGTTGGTAAGGGGTCATAGAAGCTCGTGAGAGGAGACTCCTCATGTTCTCCCCACCAACTAGGTAAAAGTAGTTTCAATTTATGCAAATTTCAATTTATGCAAGAGTGTTTAATCCATGCAAGCGTGATCTAGACATGTTGGTAAGGGGTCATAGAAGCTCGTGAGAGGAGACTCCTCATGTTCTCCCTACCAACTAGGTAAAAGTAGTTTCAATTTCTGCAAATTTCAATTTATGCAAGAGTTGTTAATTCATGCAAGTGTGATCTAGCGTGTTGGTAAGGGGTCATAGAAGCTCATGAGAGGAGACTCCTCATGTTCTCCCAATCAACTAGGTAAAATTAGTTTCAATTTCCGCAAGATTAGTTTCAATTTATGCAAGTGTGATCTACATGTATTGGTTCTAAGGGTCATAGAGTTGCTTCAGTGTAGATTCCTCATTGTCCCTACCAACTATCAAGAGTGTTTAATTTCCGCAACTGTGAAGAGTAATTTTTTTATGTTTTAGCAAGAGTGTTTTTTAAGATTTTCATTTTGATTTGGGTGCTGTAAGAATCCTTTTTTTTTAACATGATTTAACAATGAATTTAAGATTGGAACAACTCACTCGGATCCTAGCAAAAGTCGGGGTCTCCTCTTCTCTGGAAGAGGAGATCTTGACAGCAGCCGAAAGCTTGTTCACTCTTCCTGAGGCGAACTAAGAATCAACATACGAAGAACCTTGCATATTTAATGAAAAATCATTAGGCATGCAAGAAGTCGAGGAGGATAGCGAGGAGCTACAACATGATATGAGTAAGACAAATTACGTCTACGAAAGCCTGATTGAATGTTGGTTTCAAGTAAGTACTAAGTTAGTTACACTTATTTTTCCTTTTTATTTTGTTAATTTAGAACTTCGGCAGTTAATTTTTCACGGCCATACATATTCTTGACTGTCAATTGAGAAATTGAAAGATAACATATTTTTATTACTGTTGCATGCATCACTACATTGGTTGTTTGATTATATGTAACTAATCTCTCATTTCTAATTAGCGTAGTGTAGGTAGGGTTTTATTTTCAAGTTTTTTTCTTTTTTCTAGAATAAGTATGCTCTCCTCCGCGCTTCGTGCAACCACAAGGATCACAAAGTAGCATGCCTGATTGATTGATTTCAGGAATATCAATTAATTGACGAAACGAAAAATTGCCTAATCCATTTTTCTGTCTACGAACTATTTCCATTTGCACATAGATTTTTAATAAGCTTGTAAAATAGTTTTTATTTTTTTTTAAACATAATAGAAGAAATAAATGAAAAGTTGTGCATCCTCCATCTGCAAATCAAAGCAGTAAAACAGTAAGTACAGAGAGAATATATATATATATATATATATATATATAAATTAACGGTTTAATGGTCTAACACGCAGAGCCATGGCTACCACATCCTTCACCTTACTAACTAATAAAATATATGCATTTGTTTCATAATTCATAAAGGAATTTATCTATGCATGTAATTCTTGTGTAAATTATTTGGCATTGTGGTTGCAAAATTCTCCATGTATATTCCGCTCAACTTCATCATTACTTATCTAATGTGGTGGAAAGAAGATGCTTCTCAACATGTATAAGTTGTACGAGGGTATAAGTTACTGCAGTGTCCAAAGAGGGTGCATGGAGCTACATTGAGTCCAATTGTTGATCTGGGACTTGTGAGAATGTTTATTGTGTCTTCATTGGCTTTCACAGAGGTGTTACTAGAGTACAAACAGTGGAATACCAGCCTCCCAAACAATAAAGGTTTTTCACTTACGATGTTCCTTTTGACGATGTACCAACAGTTGGGGGAAATGCCTTTGCCACCTCATTTTGCCTCATGAGATCTTTGTGGAATCAGATCATCTCTACCAAGTGGATCACATTAAAGTTTATTGTTTTAGAAAAGTGAGAAATTAGTAGAAGATCATTCAATTATTCGTTTTTCGATACGTCCAACCAAATACAAAGATTTTCACCGACCAAAGGTTGCAAATACCATTTATATTTGAAGCAGCCCATGTCTATAGTTCCAAGACAACACATCTGTACAGTTGGTTGTGTGATACGAATGACTTTAACTGGCATTTATTTGGAAGTTTTGTTGTTGGCAATTAATGAAGATTTTTATTGGTGGTATTATCTCCAGACTATCAACCTTCATGCTATATCTAAAATCAGGTTGTTTCACTCCCCAAAAATTGAAAACGATATCCCTAATGCTACCCGTATATTTCTAAAAAAATGCAGGAATGGGATTACACGCTGCCACGAGGGTACGCAGATCTAGCATCATGAACGACGGGTTGATTGTGATCTGATCCTAACATTTTCCTACTCTAAATGAGGGGTGTAGCTGAGGCTGACCAAACACTTCGCCCTGTTTTAGTAGTTCATGGATTTATGATGTTCCTGGCATGGGGAATTATGCTCCCTAGAGGAGTATTGGCAGCAAGATATTTGAAACACGTAAAAGGAGATGGCTGGTTTTAGATCCATGTATATTTGCAATAAAACCCCACAACACAATAACCGAGATTACGGACGACAAAGTTCTATATGTTGACCACGTTGAACACGAAGATATATCCATGGATTACTTGGTGCAGAAATGCAAAGTCGTCTTGGTGACAAATTCTGATAGAAATCAAAAGATGAATGACAGTGTAGTCCATAATCTTCTGACCTATTATGTTCCAGTTCATCTCGGATATGACTATAATAGATCCCTGGTCCTCTGTACGAAAGTTGATATGTGAGCGCCAACTCTGAATTGAACAGAGACATTAAACGCATTTGAAGTTTGGATTGATTTTTGTTGCAGCTGAACTCAGAGGATTTCACCTAGAATCTCTGCATGTGAAGTTTGGCGTGGAAGCTATTTTTTTTTTTTGGCATGTTTGCAGCCAGTCAATACTTACTTGCACCCCAAGAAAATTGATGCAGGGGAGAAATCTTCCTCTGATGCAGATTCAGAATGGATATCTAGGAGGAAGATTTGAAATATCTGGTTACACCATTTTCTGAAAGCGAATATGGTAGCTCGAAGTTAGATGAATTTGTTAGATACGAGGATGCATTACTCAGTGATAATGAGTGCGGTGATTTGATAGAGGTTTTCAAAGTTCAGAATATGGTTAATGATGGATTCATCTCCTCAACGGAGATTCAAAGAAGCGTTGTATAATTTAGGTTTCATTCAGAGGGAAGAGTTGGCAAACTGCCAATGGATTTGCTTATGATACCTGCACTTCCTGCTGATCTTCACGAGCCCTCAGTTCATTCTCCTCCATAGCGAATCAAAGTGAAGAGGGCAGTCTGATCATAGAGCGGAGAAGGAAAGTTGCTCCACCCCGTCTGTATGAGTTATTATGTGCACCTCACCTATCCTTCCATCGTTGTCTCAGAACTAATTGGATTTGTGGTTTTGCAAAGAAATTTGGCAAATGGACAGCAAAGACCAGACTTACAATGTTGTGTCATCCGATGACACAAACTTCTGGAGCATTCATGGTGGCCTGTGCTACAGGTATATGAAAGTTACCATGCATTGTTTGTTTTGTTTTATTCTTTTTGTTTTATTTGTTTTTTTATTATTCTTTTGTTTTATTATAAAACAATTATAAAAACAAAAAAATAATATTTTTTTTGTTTTATTATAAACAAATTTTTTTTTTATAATAACAAAAAAAAACATATATTGTTTTTATTTCTTTTGTTTTATTATATATATATATATATATAGTAATAGAATTAGGTCAAACATAATAAAATACAAATAAATAAATAAAATAGAATAAAATAAATTATAAAAGATAGAAACAAATTATAAAAATTAAAACAACAAAAACAAATAACATTGCAAATGGACGTTTTTATAAATTCCTGAAAACAAATGGAAACATGTTTTTGCGATTTTACGCTAAGAAAGCAATCAACAATGCAACAAGCATCCATGCAATGATCACGACCAGAGGTATAAAAATAATTTTATTTTTTTTCACTTTGTCGCATTTGTCCTTCTTTCTGCATGTTATATTTCCAAGCATCTCACAAGTTTTCATGCAGGATTTGTACTAAGTTTTTTTCAGGAGCACAGTCAATCACATCTTGCTGCTAAAGTGATTTTCAAAAATCACAAAAACTTAAAAAAAAAAAAGACATGCTTTCTTGACTACTTGAAGGAGTTGTTACTCATCATAAACATCATGATGTTTGTTGTTACACAGAAACCTTTTCATAAACCCATTTGTGTCATGAATGGCTTCCTCCATTTCTCCTTCAAAGAAGATTGGTCATCCTTGTGTTGAAGCCCATCTTCCATTGAATTATCCTCCATGACTTCGCACACGCCTATCTTTCTGAATCGCATACATCTCTTTAGATTTTTTTCAATTCAGTTTTCCTTGTCAATAAAACTATCCATCTCCCTTTCCATGACTACATTGCCTTGTCATACACACTATTACTACTGAGATATTTTCATTGATATTCCTACCACTCTTTTTCTCAGAACTCACGTTGACTGATGTGGGATTCCTTAAGGCCCACCTTTCAACAAGTCTTGCCCCATCTGTTGGAAGATTGGTTGTTTTCATTGATGTCAACCCTAGTCATGGGTTTTGGACCGCAAGATTGATGAAGGTATTTGGACATGAAGGAAAATGCACATGTAGATACAACACCCATGGATGGATAGTATACATCATGTTGTTTCCGGTGGTATGTGGAACGTAACATGGATCCTCATGGTTGAGGAGAAATGAATTTTTGAAGATGACAAAGTGAATTGAAGAAGGAAGTACATGTAGGCCCTGAAGATAATTAAAGAAAAGAATTACAAAATAAGAAAGTGTCAGGTTGGCCCTAATGTTCAAAGAAAGTGACATAGATGGTATAAATAAATATCATTATACATTCATTTGAGATACAAGTAGAATTTTAGAGGAAATTAGAAGTAAAGAAGGCCAGATTTCAAGGGAGGATGAAGTCTTTGGGTGATGTGTTCTAAGGTATGTTATTTTCAGGTCATCTTACCATTTTTTCTATAACTTTTTTTTATGAAATGATTCAGATGGTGAAATTTCGATGGTATTGAGAAGACATATAAAGGTACCTATGGTAAAAAATTTCATCTCTTGATTCGCTATAATTATGGAGATACACTCTGTGGAAGATAGGGTTTGTGACCAGTCCTGAAGCTAGTCAATAAACAGGTGTTCCGGGTAAAATAGTCATAACTTCTTCATAGAGAATCCAAATAATGTAGGACAAATTTCACTGGAAATAGTACGGACTATAGTTTTGTGTGTGCAAGTTTCAGAATCTGGCGTTAAATATTGAGCGCGGGGCATTCTATACAAGTTAGGTCTCTTGAATAAACCAGAATTGAACAAGGTCTACCATTCTCTCTATAACTTCTTTTTGGGGAGGATTCAACGAGTGAAACTTGGAGGAGTTTCATAGAATAAATTGAGTAATATTTTCTACAGGATCAGAGTACTCAAAGAATTGAAGAAGTCTCAGGAAGCATTATCAGGTTCTATGTGATGATTGGTTGATGGTGATGATTTAATGTAAAGTCTTATTATCTCTCATATATTCTTGGGTGGAAGGAAGGGTTAGTATGGAGAGTTCAACTCTCTCTTGATATTGGAGGATTGTATCTTCCTCTTGGAGGTTTATCCCTCCCTTTACATTTGGAAGCTATAGCTACCTTTGGAAGTCATTACTTCCATTGAACAATAACTATTGATTATTTCTCATATATTGTGCATGGTATATTGTGGTGTATTAGTGTAACTCTTATAATATTTTTCATTGATCATTGGATATAATTGAATGGTTTAAGTATAAGTTGAAAAAGTTTTTAAGTTTTACTTCATACTGATTCACCCCCCTCTCAGTATCAACAATTGGTATCAGAGCGGGCTACCTTCAGTACAATTTAACCACTGGAAGGAAGATCCTAAGAAGAAATGAAAGACAAAATTCCAAATGGGATTCCACCATTTGATGGAAGCAATTTTGAATACTGGAGTAATAGAATGGAAACTTACTTGAAATCTCTTGGGGTAGATGTTTGGTTC
>ML782342.1:188335-271650 GCA_009831015.1 Picea engelmannii | reverse complement strand
AGAGATGAATATCCAAGAAGACCTCCTACCTTTAGGAATCAAAGAAGCTTCAATCAGTATGAAGGAAACTATAGAAGAATAGATCATGAACCCAGATGGACTACATCACAAAGAAGCCCACTTACTCCAAGGTATCAAAATTTATTTCTTGGTCATTGTTATACTTGCAAAAATTTTGGACATAAGGAAATTAATTGCAAAATTAATGAAAGGAACACATACGCAAGAAACATGAATGGTGTAAATAGAAGTTATGGAAATAATCATGGATTTGTCAACAAAAGTTATAATTCATTTTCCCCATTGATGGACAAAAATATTGTATGCTACAAATGTAATTATCTTGGACACAAAGCACGAGATTGCAGATATATGAATGAAGATGTCTTTGTGCCAACTGTGGTATGGAGAAGGAAAGAGATTCCAAACAATGAATATTGTCAAATAGCATTAACCACTGAAGAATGTAAAGAAGAAGATGCATGGTATATAGACAGTGGATGTTCTTCACACATGACTGGGGATCAAGACAAATTCATCAGCTTGAAGAGAAAGGGTGGAAATGTTTCATTTGGAGATGAATCATCTACAAAAATACTTGGAGAAGGTGTAGTAGAACTTGGAAGAAAAAATGTAAAAGCAAAGAATGTCCTATTGGTTGAAGACTTGAAGCATAATCTACTCAGTGTTAGTAAAATGTGTGATCAAGGATACACTCTTACGTTTGACTGTCGAAAATGTAAAATCAAAGAAAATAACATAGGAAGATTGGTTGCAACTACAACAAGAAGACTGGACAACATATACATCCTAGACATGAAGAAGAGAGAGAAGACAAAAGCCACACAAAATGATTCTAAGGAATAAAAAGTCCCAAAGACCAAAAATAAGGATGAAGTATTATTGAGTGCCATATGTTCAGGGGGAGCAGCCCCAAAGAAGAGAGTTACCCTTTGCCATTAAACTTAGGGGGAGAAGTCCTACCCTTTGCCATTGATGTCAAAGGGGGAGATAAATTGGGATCATGATGATAGGGGTAGCATGAGTGTTTCCATCAATGAAAAAGGGGGAGATTGTTGGAATATTAGTTGTTGCCATTGATGTCAACCCTAGTCATGGGTTTTGGACTGCAAGATAGATGAAGGTATTTGGACATGAAGGAAAATGCACATGCAGGTACAACACCCATGGATGGATAGTATACATCATGTTGTTTCTGGTGGTATGTGGCACGTCACGTGGATCCTCATGGTTGAGGAGAAATGAATTTTTGAAGATGACAAAGTGAATTGAAGAAGGAAGTACATGTAGGCCCTGAAGATAATTAAAGAAAAGAATTACAAAATAAGAAAGTGTCAGGTCGGCCCTAATGTTAAAATAAAGTGACATAAATGGTATAAATAAATATCATTATACATTCATTTGAGACACAAGTCTAATTTCAGAGGAAATCAGAAGTAAAGAAGGTTGGATTTCAAGGGAGGATGAAGTATTTTAGTGATGTGTTCTAAGGTATGTTATTTTCAGGTCATCTTACCATTTTTGCTATAACTTTTTTTCTAGAACGATTCAGATGGTGACATTGCTATGGTATTGAGAAGACATATCAAGGTACCTGTGGTAAAACTTTTAGCTCTTTATTCGCTATAATTATGGATATACACTCTATGGAAGATAGGGTTTGTGACCAATCCTAAAGTTAGTCAAAAAACAGGTGTTCCGGGTAAAATATTCATAAACTCTTCATAGAGAATCCAAATGACGTGGGATGAATTGAATTGGAAATATTGTGGACTTTAGTTTCTTGTGTGCTATTTTCAGAATATGATGTTAAATATTGAGCGCGGGGTATTCTGTACAAGTTTGGTCTCCTGAATAAACCCGAATTGAATAAGGTCTACCATTCTCTCTATAACTTCTTTTTGGGGAGGATTCAAGGAGTGAAACTTGGAGGAGTTTCAAAGAATAAATTGAGTAATATTGTCTATTGGATAATAGTACTCCAATAATTGAAGAATTGCAGAAATTGAAGAAGTCTCAGGAAGCATTATCAGGTTCTATGTGATGATTGGTTGATGGTGATGATTTAATGTAAAGTTTTATTATCTCTCATATTTATTGGGTGGAAGGAAGGGGAAAGGATGGAGAGATCAACTCTCTCTTGATATTGGAGGATTTTATTTTACTCTTGGAGGTTTATCCCTCCCTTTACATTTGGAAGCTATAGCTACCTTTGGAAGTCATTACTTCCCTTGAACAATAACTATTGATTATTTCTCATATATTGTGCATGGTGTATTATGGTGTATTAGTGTAACTCTTATACTATTGTTCATTGCTCATTGGATATAATTGAATGGTTTAAGTATAGGTTGAAAAAAGTTTTAAATTGTACTTGATATTGATTCATCCCCCTCTCAGTATCAACACCATCGATGTCAACACCTTATCTGGGATATAGACTAGAGTCCAGTTAGATTACCTAGAGGCTTGCATGCCTTAATGGTAATTTATCCCACTAACAATCATGGGAATACATCAATGTACCTTGATCGTTAGATCTTGCAAGTCGCTCGACATCATCTCATTCATTCGCACTTCGCAAGATGTACTCAGGTACCTTGGCACTCATTGACATCAATGATGATTTGTCTTGCATTGGTTAACGACATTCATCATTGGTCGATAATCCAATGAATCATTTTTATGCTCAACATCGACACATTCATTTGCATGATTAGAATTGTACCATCAGTTTTAGCAGTGAGTGAAGACTATACACTTTTCATGACTCTATCAGCAGTTACAACAACATGACTTCAGCCATACCAAAGTACCATAGTTCCACTTTCATACTTTGTCTTTTCCATGATTCATTGAGCAACAGTTCATATTCCTCCACTTCACATTCTCTGATCCAACAGACAACATTCATCACTATAGCAACAATCAATTTTCACATGATACTGCAGTAGTGACATCTTCCATGCTCCATCAGCCACATCAACCATATTCCTATTGCATAGTTCATCAACATTTTGGGTAAGTGGAGGTATGTTATTTTCTAAACTTTAATCATGTAATTCCTCAACTGGTAGCAAAGAATAATTTGGAAAATTCTCTCACCCAGTTCCCTTTCCTTTTCACTTCTATGACTTATGCCACATTGCATGAAGACATACAACAAGTTAAGTTGGGGGGTAGGGGACTTTATTCACTATCATCACTCCATTTTTCCACGACCATCATTCCATTTTTCGTCTCATTTACCATTTATGAACATTTCTTTTCCAACGATACCTTGTTGCACTTTGCTTCATAAGCATTGTTATACATATTGGCATGATTCACACATATACAAAAAAGGGCTTTCTTATACTCAGTGATGTTTTCCTTATGCCCATTGATAACATATATTTTTCATTAAGAATATGGGAAAATTATTATCATAACAGCAAGAGAACAAATAACGAAATGAATGTTGTTAACACAAGAACCAACATTATTTATATTCATGGTTGTCACAAAAGAACCAACCATAAGAAAGTGTCAGTTATTAATCATGTAAATCCTATCCTAGAAACATTCATTATCATCACTCAAAGCCAACATTCAAATGCCAAAATTTCTTGAGAAGATCCATACATGGTTGCATGAGGACATGCAACAAGTTAAGTTAGGGGGTATGTTGGGGCTCAGAAATGTCATATTTTTATCCACCTTTCCCTTCATCATTCTCCACATTTCATTGCCCCATTAACCTTTCATGATATCATTTCCATAAATATACTTGGGTTTCACCTTATTGTTCTCCACTTTATTCATTTTAGTATTAAAAGAGAATTTGTGATTAAATGTTAGAAAATCAACATGTTTTCATATATCTCTCAAAAATGTGTGAGCTTTGTAATGTGTAGGAATATGTGAAGGATTAATTCAAAAGGACTTCCCGAATACTTCCTCCACCATTTCAATATTTGAGGAGATAATTCAAGCCCATTCCAAGGAGAAGATCATGGAGATTTGGTTGGAATATCGTATCCAAGATATATGAGAGATATGTGTGAGGATTTGAAGGGATTATATTTTGTAATAATGGGAAACAGGTTGAGAGAAAAGTGGATCTATAATAATGAGATGGTTATCTTATATTCAAGGCTCTCATGTATAAGAGAGAGTGATTTCTCTTCATGAGGATTCAATTAGAGTATAGTAGTAATCAAGTAATTAGAGTATCAATTAGAGTAGTCATTAATGTTAGTCATTAGGATTCAAAAGAGAAATTGATTCTTAGCTTTGATTCATGGTTTTGGTTTTCATGCTTTCATTATTATTTTATGAAGATTGATTTGATTATTGTAATATAAGATTGTTTCATTGGTGAGAGCTCTCATATATTTTTGTGCCATTCAACTCTTCACATGTTGTATCTACTTTTCCTTCATGTAGTTCTCCATTCCTAGATTAGTTTGATTTATGCAATTTCCCATTCCTAGATTAGTTTCATTTACGCAATTACCCATTCCTAGATTAATTTCAATTCCAACTCATGTGTTTCAATTTCCTACATTAGATTAATGATTCAATTTCAGTTGTAGTTTAAACATTAGGTTAGATTAGTCTCGCTTCAATATTGCATATACTTTGTGTGTGCTTCGTAAGTTTACGAACCTCAGATTGACAAATTAAATAGTTGGGCAAGTAATACAACTCAATTAATACAACATTAGTTCGGCCCATTATAACGACTATCGTTCCCTTGTCACGATTGTTGTTCCTTTTGCAAGTAGTGTTGTTCATTTGAACGGAACAATTTTCGTTCCTTTTTTTACAATTGTTGTCCCTTTGTAGGGGTTGCATCTCTGGAGGACGAGTATTGAAAACAAAAGGTAAGAACCTACATAGGCAATAAGTAAAACACTTGTGCTAGTGCCTACCTTTGGATGATGCACAAAGGCTATATTTTAGGACGTCTTTAGAGCCCAACAAGTAGTCAAAAGAACCTAATTTCAACAGAGGGCATCAAGTAGTTGAACCTTCCAATGACACCGCACCCGCAGCCCTACACCATTGGCTGGCTTTGTCAAGGAAGAGATCTTTGTGTCATCCAAAAGTATCGTCTGCCCTATGACATAAATCCTTTCAAAGATGAGGTACTATGTGATATTTCTCCCCTTGAATTTTTTTATGTTCTTTTAGGACAACCATATTTTTGGAAGAGTCCTTCTATGTATGATTCTATACCCTGCAGAGTTATTATTAGTTTGGGTAGACAATTGTACAGAATCTTAGAGGTGGGACCACCTAATGATATTTCTTTAATCTCTGCTAAGAAATGCAGTACGGTCATTTCACAGACTGGGAAGTTTGTCTTATTTGTGATCCATTCTCACAGTAAACATAAGGTCACCGCCACATCCGTGTCCTCTACACAATGCCTCTCTTTGCAACAGAAGCAAGTGGACGGGACCATGGAATAATACAGAGACATCTTCATCTCACCTATAGGGGTACCGACACACTACCAAGTCAAGAATCCAATTTATCTAACCCCTAGCGCACCTCTACCTAATGAACCATTCTATCGGTGCTCACTGATGGAGAATGACAAAATTAGGCATCAGATCCAAGAGATTCTTCAAAAGGGGCACATCAGACCCAACTTCTCCCCTTGCAGATGCTCAATTGTACTGGTGTAGAAGAAGGACGAGACTTAATGACTCTGCATTGATTACAAAGCCTTAAACAAAATCACAGTCAGGAACTGCTACCCCATTCCCAGGATTAAAGACCTTCTTGACCAACTCAAGGGGGAAAATTTCTTCAGCAAGATTGACTTGAATTCTGGATACCACCAGGTTCCCATCGAACCAACTGATGTCTGGAAGATAGAATTCAAGTCTAAATAAGGTCTCTACTAATGGCTAGTCATGCCCTTTGGCTTAACAAATGCACCAACCAATTTCATGAGGTTGATGGATGATGTATTGAGACCCTTCACCAACTCCTTTGTGGTAGTATATCCAGATGACATCCTCATCTTCTGTAGAACGTGGGAGGATCAAATGTGGCATATTCAATGGGTTTTGAGAACTTTGCGATAGCACAAGCTTTATGCCAACTTGGAAAAATGATCTTTTAGCATGAACAGGTTCAAATACCTGGGCTACATTGTTGATGTGCATGGGGTACATGCTGATCTAGATAATATCCAAGTCATGCGTGACTGGCTAGCCCCGACCACACTGACCGAGATTCAGAGCCTCTTGGCACAAGCCAATTTTTACCAACGGTTCATGTTGGGATTCTCCCATATTGCATGGGCCCTCAGCCAGGTGACCAAGGGCAGTGGTAGGGCCAATTTCATGTGGGGGAAGAAGCATCAATGAGCATTCGAATATCTAAAACATCATCTGTAATCATCTCCATTACTCTCCTTTCCCGATTTGCAACAACCATTCGAGATTGAGACTGATGCATCTGACTATGTTGTGGGTGCATTTCTCACTCAGCACGGGCATCCGGTGGCATACCATAGTGAGAGACTCTCTGATATTGTCCGAAAATACCCCACCAATGAAAAGGAAATGTATTCCATTGTAAAATCATGTCGTCAATGGAAACATTACATTATGAGGAAAGAGACGATCATACACACTGATCAAAAGCCTCTGTAGCTCATACAGACACAGGGGAAATTGCAGAGTGACCACCATCATAAGTGGTCCAACTACTTGCAGCAGTTCCATCTCAACATCAAGTATAAGACAAGTATCTCCAATCATGTCGTTGACCGCCTTAGTTGGCCTCGTGTGGCTGCACTCACCATTGTGCTCCATTCCTGTGGACATGAAACATCCGAGTAGCCCCAACTTTACCAACAAGATCTAGATTTCACCACCACATATCAGCTCTTGTGTACAAGCACCACTATCACTGATTTTCACATTCAGGATGGACTCTTATGCCACCTAGGCAATTTTTTTGTTCCTACAAATGAGCGTACAAAGATGATTTGGGAATCCCACTATAGTCTGGTGGTAGGACATTTTGTCATAGAGAAAAATTTGGTCGTTCTTCAAAAACATTTTTATTGGCCAAAAATTTGATAGGACATCAGTAAGTATATCATATCTTGCACTGTCTGCACCATTTCCAATCCAACCATCAAGAAACAAGGCTTGTACACCCCTCTTCCTATTCCTGAGAAGCCGTGGGAATCCATCTCCATGGATTACATGTCTGGTTTTTTATCCACCAAGCATGGAAATGACAGTGTCTTTGTGGTCGTTGATCTGTTTTCGAAGATGACCATCCTCACAACCTGTAAGAAGAATTCCACACCGTAATTTACTGCCAATTTCTTCTTCGAACGAGTTTGGGTTCACTTTGGGATACCATATATTATCAACTATGACCAAAACAACATGTTCCTCGGCACCTTTTGGTCAAGTCTCTAGTCTTAGTTGGACACCAAGCTCACAAAATCCACTTCTTTCCACCCCCAAACCGATTTCCAAACCGAGGTCGTCAATTGGATGATTGTGCACATCCTGCACATGTACAATTCTAAACATCCCCGTACATGGGACGAGAGTCTTCCTTATGTCCAACACAGTTACAACAAGGCTCTCCATAGTTCGACCTACCATAGCCCATTTCAGGTGGGTTTGGGATTCCAACCCTCGGGACCCATTGATGTTGCACTTCCTCTTGACACCACACATACAAACTCTTCCTCTGATTAGTATTCAATTGACAAAGCCACCAGATTCATTGAGCGGATTCAACACATCCGCCAACAGGTCGAGGAGATTTTTCATAAATCCAATGCTAAGTACAAGAAGCACCATGATAAACATAGGGTACCACATCAGTTTCAGGTTGGTGACAAAGTCTGGTTACATTTGCAGAAGGAGAATCTCACTGGGCCCCATCGAAAGCTTCACCCACTTAGTTATGGGCCTTACAGTTTCACCAAGGCTGTGGGTAGCAATGCTTATGTGCTTAACATGCCACCCTTCCTTGGTTTGCATCTAGTATTCAATGTGGACCTCCTTCGGCCATATTTTCTACCATTATTAGACACCTCTAAGATCGTCGAACAACTGACACCAACAGAGCTCAACCCTAACTGCATGAAACAAGAAACCATCGATCAGATAGTGGACACACAGGTCAAGGTCACTTTCCAACAGTGGATCCATCTTTATCGGGTTGTCAAGGTAGGGAAACTCCTACACCAAGGAAAGTGGCTCACCCGGGGCCAAATCCAACAAAATTTTTCTCACCTGATGGGGGAACTCAATGCAATGGAGACCATTGCTTCCTAAGGGGGGAGGATTGATCCAGGTGGATATTGGTAGCCACCCACCTATTCCAACTGGCTCCTCATGTTCATTTGTTATTCAGCGCGTCTTTCTATACTAATTTATAATTGTGAGTTCTACACTTCTGGGGTTGTCTTAAGCCTCACACATTCTCCAAGTGGATACGAGTGGCATCTTGCCTAATCCAAGTGGCTTATTTTGTATGTTTTCATGTTATCACATCTTGTTGTACTTCCAGGGTTGTTTTTATGGCCCTAAATGTTGTTTTTTTACTCTCCATAGTCAAACTGCAAACGAAGTCAGACTCTGATTGAGAAATGTATATTTCTATGAAATACCTTTTCAATGGGCCATCATGCGCCTAAAACGGAGGTCATATGAAAAAGTTACAACCCTAGGAAGTTGAGGTACCAAATTACACCAACTTATCCATAGGGCCCACATAACTTTTGGCGTTTCACCTTTTAGGGTTAGGTTTTTGGATGTCTAAGGTTTTGGCATTCATGAGTAATATGAAAAGGGCCTTTGGAGCCTCATTGTAATCCATTCTTCTCATATGGATGTGCGTAGTAGCCACATATATTCTCAGAGATAACTACCACCATTCCAACAAGTTTCAGTTCTGTAGTTTTACAGTTTCAACCTATTTCTTTATTTAATAGAAGATATTGTTCATTGGATATTTGTGTTATTATTCTTATCTCTCTGTTTATTGTATTCAGTTTGTTAATTAGTTTTTTCCGCTCCTAAATCCGGATCAACTAGGGAGTCTCCCTAGGGTTTTAGAGAGAGGTGTTTTTGGTTTTTAATTGGATTCTTGATTGCCTTTTGAGTTTCAGTCAAGTTCACTAAGTCATTTAAGGGTTATTGGTCACCTGCAAGGTGCATACTAGCTTGTTGACGGGCGAAATTGATCCCTCGTCAACTGGAGGAGTGAATCTGGTCCGGGGTTGTCTAATTAACCCAATCCATTTGGATTAATTCACTCCGACAGGTTTAGCGGCTCCGTTGGCTGATCTATGTTCTAAAGAAAGCGAAAAAATAACTAAAGGGAAAAACAATAACTTACTACATAAAAATTACTAAAATCTATATGTACATCTAAGTAAATATATATGTACAAATTAAATATTATATGTATGATAATTCTATATACAATCTATACAAACCACGAGTTTTAATCTAAACTCGTAAACACCAAATGTAGATTGATTACTTTAGCAATAATAATAAAGAAAGTGAAAATACTTATCTATTTTTTTTTTGGTTTGTTTTCTTAGGTGTATACACTCATGAAATCAAACATTAGATTGCCTAATTGAAAAGGAAATAACAGATAGTAGAAAATGTTCCATATATAGGAAACTTCTATATTCAGAAAACTAATGAGATCAAATAACAGGTAACTTGTTATTGCATCCAATGTCTGTTCGATATTGAATATCCAGCCACCTGTATCTGATGAAGTAAACTTGCTACAGATCTTGAGATTGCCCCTAATAAATGAGAAATGATAATGCTGGAGATTATATAACATAACATATAATAGATGCAGTCACAGTAATCTTATAATTTGCAAGTAACTACGATGAGATAACTCTTCCTGTAAGAACTTGCATGTAAACATTCAACTGAAATTAAAGATAAATCTCATAATTTAAATTGAATAGAGGATCACTGTATATTATATCTGAGTCACGAGATATGGTAAGTATGTGAAAAGGATTATCTCAAAAAACAATAAATCATGCAGAAAAAAGGCTATCATCATCTATCATCATATTGATATAAGCATAACTTAAATTAAAACATGATACAGAAAGCTAAAGCTGTAATGTATTCTGCGTCATTCAAGTCTGTATGTAAATATCCATATTCTCGCCCCACACCAAGATGATCAAATGTTTACAAAATGGCATGTTTATATAGGTCTCAGGAAACATAATTGTTTATGTTCCTGAGATCAAATTTGTTTCAAAAAGTATGGGGGATGCAACCACCCTAATTTCACTAAATATCAAAAACTACCAACAGTCTAAGCTATTTACTCAAAATACAAAATTGATATGGCTAGGAGATCTCAAAAAGTTCCTCATATCATCTTGGAAATCATGGGCTCCTTAATCATCCTGAAAACAAACGAAAATAAGAAGATCTCAGATATGTTTTGTGTCATCAAATCAAACAATTCGAATTTTCTTAACTGGCTACAAAATCTTGCGATTCTGTAGCTAGTTATAATAGAAAATGCAATCATATTTTATTAAATAAACAAAACAGACTAATCTTAATAAGAAAAATAGTTTATTCAATCAAATCGAATATCCTAACTTAAGAGTGACACAATCATGCTAAAAATTTAAAATATCATACCTCAAATCATGAAATCAAAACGTATCAAGAAATTTTGGAATTAACAATAGCTATTGTTGCCTCTACATTTTTGAAAATGACACGACCTGTAGTTTTCAAGTGCCTCTCCTTCCCTTGGATGATGGATTCAAGTCTGTTGTTTTTATTTGTCAACATATCAACTTGGTCTCTTAAATACTTGAGTCGTGACTGTAGCAGTGGAACATCGGTATAGTACCTGCCGATCCACAATCAGCACACATCACATTGTGACTGTAAGGAGTTTGCATTAGCACGAACAACATTATGGGTCGGAGAATCCTCCATGCGAATGGTAGATTTATCACAGAGGTGGATACTAGGAAATTCTGGGTTGTCCTTTAGACAAGGAGGCAAATTATTAACATAGTCATAGGGTCGGTCAGGGTATAGCCTGAATGACACGGGGTCCTCTTCAGCAAGGAATTTGTCAATTTCTGAGTCTGAACCTTCGCTCACTTCAGTTGTGTTGATTGTGTCTGCACGAGGTTTCATTTTATTTCGAACACATCGAGAAATTAACTGACCAACTCTTTTGTTTTTGAAATTGACATCAACACTATCTTTTAACTTCTTTCCTGTAGGTTTCTTCACAGTTTTAGTACAATCGCTTGGATGTATGACCAGTCGACTGTCCTGTTGAATAACCTTAGGGTAGCTCGAGGGTTCATTGTTAAAGGAAAAATCACAAGCCTGGAGAGGTGGGGAAGAGGCCGTAGGGTTCACAAGGGTTTCCACAATGACCGACTTATCTACCTGTCCCAATTCATGGTTGCCAAAACCATTTCGCATAATGAACGAATCCCAACAATCATTTTGTGACTGTAACTAGTGCATGAGGATGATTTTAATCATACCATGATGAAATAGACTTGAATCTGACCTCTGTTTCCTAAACCGTTTACCCATTTTATACAGACTTATGAGCAGGTAGTAAGGCATATTCAACAGAAAACCAATAAAACTCATAAGCAGGCGTAGATGATATAGGAAAACAAGTCCGAATGATCCCTCACATGTGATGAATTTCTTCACTATAGCAAGTAAATCATGCCACCTAGGTTTCAAGAATGAAATTGGCATACCTCGATCACAGCTGGTTATTTTTTGTGAGGTAAATAGAAAATTCCAAGGGACCTCCTCCACTTTTGCATTCTTGAACCATTTCTGACCAACCACTGGAAATCCTGTGGCTTGGCTTAAGAAATCTTCTATCACTTCCAATTGCACATCACCGATTTTTTCCCTACAACCATCAAAGGTTAAGGCAAATTCTTGGGCGACCTGAAGGTTAAAACCCTGAAATTTTTCGATGAACAAATGCCAAACATTCCTTTCCAAATCTTCCCTAGCGTTATCATACGAAAGTAGGGTTTGGATACCATTCGGTTCGACCCTTACCACTGGAGCCATGCTGAATGGACGGGTAATTAACAAAAAACACAAAGGTAGGGTTTTCAAAAACGCAACAGAGACATAGTCCTGAGTTTTATCAAAACATGTTGTGATGATTCAAATGGTGGGCAAAGTGTTTAATCAAAATGTGTGTGAAGAGTTCATGGAACCTGAGACCATGCTAAGGAGTAATGGCATCCTGTACATTGTGTGCCACCTTGGCATTAGGTACATGTTAGGACCAGAGTACTCTGAAAACATAGAGTGTGCATCATAGTTTGATTGCAAAGATATGTGAGTTTACAAAAATCGAATAGTCAAAGGTTTCATGAAAGAAATATGATCAAACATCAAACCAAAATCGATACAAAAATCAAATATCAATTGATGGGGGTCTTTCGTTCAAACAACCATAAGTTTCTTAGGCACTCTTAGAATTGAAAGGGTCACAAACAATGAGAGCAACATGCTCATAGAAAGAAATCGCAATTCTGTAATAAACGATATGCTTTCAATGAAATTTTAAAACAGAATAATAAAGATAATTGCGAGTTTCCATGCTTTCAGTCATGAAAACGAAGCATGAATAGATGATAGGTAAAATGCAACGATTTACAACTGTCGTTTAGGGAAAAACTCATAAAGAGTAATAAAATTTCATAGACCCTGTGTAGGCAGCTTATAAAAATAATAATCACATAATCGCTGCCAGCACAACTTTCCTTGCCCTGTCACTTTGCACAATCTTTTTATTTTTGAAAAGTCTCGGAGGTGTACGCGCCCTCTTTTGGGTCAACCCGTGTACATACACAGGCTGCTAATGCAACAACTCACGTCTTTGTGTCTTGAAAGTGTTTTTTTAACAAAGAGACGTATGTCTCTTTCCTGATACAAGTTTTGGCTTCCCAAGACGTTCTTGAACCTGTCAGAGTCTTTGTCTTTGGCCATAGCTTGGGTTAAAGTTTTAGTTAACTTGTTCCTTAGTTTTCTTTTGTTTTCCTTAAAAGGCTTAGAGCGAACTGTCAAGTTTTAGATCCTCATTTTCATTTCTTGGTTGAATCCCTATGTTTCTGCAGTTGGATTAGAGTCTTTATCAATCGTGCTTTCAATTTTCTCTTTGTTCCTATTTCTTTCTTTGAAAAATGAAAAAAAAAAAAATTTACTTTAGTTTTTCTTGTTAAAGTAGTTCAAAAAATAAAAAAAGAATTTATTTTCTTGTGTTTAGTTTGGTAAAGTAGTCAAGGTTGTTGTTTGCAAAAAAAAAAAAAGAGAGTCCTTGTTTCAAAGTTATTTTCAATTTCCTGAAATAGAAGTACAGTTTTGCTTAGTCAAATGAAAGCACTTTTTAGGAAACTTTTAATTACGAGATCTTGAAACATTGTTTAGAAAAGTTGAATTTTACAAAGAGTTTTACAAGCTTTGCTTTAATTTTGGAGTATCTTTTTTCTTTCAAATGATTTAAAGTTCTCATCCTTATTCATCGCTTCATAACACCATCAATTGCATGACCACACCCTTTGTGTAAATCAAGCCTTAAAATTAACATTTAACTTAAAATATATTAGACTTTCTGTTTGTAGGGTTCACTGACTAGTTTAGGGTCTTAGGGCCTTAAATTAGGTGTGAAGAGGAAACTCTTCAAGGCCATTTTAAAACAAACATTGGAGTCTAAGATAAGGAGTCTTTTGAGTCCAGCATCGTAAGAGTTAGTCAGAACCCCCCTCTAACACAGAGGATAAAAATAAGGTCATGTGAGGAAAGGTAGAGGAGATAACCCATCCAAAGCCAGACTAAGCATAGAGTGGATTGTATATTGAGGGTATTTATCGAGAAAAATATAGATCCCATTTACCTATGGATCTTCGTGGAACTCGAAACCATTAGATATCCTCAGTTTTCTTCCAGACCAATTTCCTTCGGCACTCTTGAAGGGCTTCAGACTTGTTATCCTTCTCATTACAATCTACTCGATTGTCGACTGTACCCATTTGATGACTGACTGCGAGCTGGAAACCTAGTTGCCCATATATTACGAACTTACACATGTGATGACAGGGGTATATCGAGGTACCTAGGGTGGACGTCGCATAGCGCTTCACAAAGTATACCTGGAGGGTGCTTGCGTTTTAAAGTTGCACTTGCACCGATTAGTTTCTCTAGTGTCGATTGGTGTAATAATCCTTCCCACTAGTTAGTCGACTGCTTGATTTATCTTTAGGAAAAATTTTAGTGTGTGCTTTGTGTTCTATTCTAGTCAAGCCTTAATGTATCATTTGAGAATTTCACAAAGTGGAAGATCGACAGCTCCATCAGTTGCAAAGGCTTCAAGGCCTATCCCTGGTTACCTTGGAGCCACTTCTGCCACCGTTGAGGTGAAGACTTGATCAAGAAGGATCATTCGAAGCAACTAGGCTATAGGAAACTATGATCAAGCCTACTACGAGAGGATAGTTTCCGAATCCAAAGGAATCCATCATTTCTAACCTTGAGGCTGAAGGTTTCAGGCCAAAAAATCTTCTAATTGCTGACTTGTTGGCACCAATCTTGATTCAGATTGTCCCTCCCAATGTGACATCTTATGAGCGCTTTCTAGTTCAATTAATGGCAATGGAATCAAATTCTACTACTTCGTCCGGGAGACCCCATACTCTCATTATGGCTACTACTGGAGGGGGCATCCTGCCACCTCCCCCACCTTCGCTGGTCATAACCTCAGTTGTCCCGACTCCCATGAATTTTGGCAATGGTCTAATACCGTTAATGGCTTCAACCATTGTTTCGTTTACTTAGAATGCGACAGGCACTCCCTTCTCTTATGGGATGTCCATCTTTGATATGAATTCGGCTCTTACTTATTCTACCTTACAGACCATGGGTCTAGGGGAACAAAGATCCAACGCTCCCTTGCAAGGTTCAACTGTGGGAACTACTACAGCTTTTAATGTTATTCCTTATGGTGGGGTTCATATACCTCCTTCAACCCTTTGCTTGATGATTCTTTTCAGTAGCCAATCCATCCTAACGTTAATTATATCTTGTTTGGTGGAGGTAGTTTAGGACCTTCGTCTTATACAACATCGATTAGATCTATGTCGTTCTCTTTGTTTGGTCTGTCTAGGAACGACGCTTTTTCTTTGATCGCTTTCTCGATTAGGGGTAACCCGAGCTTTGGTCAAAAGAACCCGGTGCAAGGTACCATCCCTTCATAGGGAATGACTATTGGAGTATACTCCACATAGGGTCTTTGGAATCCTTGGCAAGGCTCGTTTCCCTTGTAAGGAATTTCGATGGGGGGTAACCCTTTCCATTCTCAATGGAACCCTGGTCAAGGATTTGTACCTATGCCCATTGGATTGGCTAGGGGCATCCCCTACCAAGGTCCTTGAAACACCACATAGGGATAAATCCATGTGCAAGCTATGTCGTCTAATTTTAGGAGTCATTCAAGGATGCCCCAATGGACACAATTTCCTTTTGTTGGTCAAGGTCATGGTTTTTACCAAAACCCTGGCTAGCAATCCAAATTTTCCTGGAAACTTGGTGCCAACCAAAATCCAAGGCCCTCTTTTCCTGTAAATAATTCACAATTAAAACTACCCTTTATGGAAACCCTACATTTTCCAAACTTGTCGAGATTAATGAATGATCCGATCTGTCATGATCCACGTTAGCCCCCCAGGCCGACCAAGTTGCCTTCGGATATTCTAAAATTTGAGGGCAAGACTCGTGAATATCCAGGTGATCATGTGAATACCTTTCACATATGGTGCTCATCAAAATTGTTAAAAAATGACTTCATTCAGTTGCTCCTTTTTCAATGCACTCTTATAGGGGGTTCTTTGAAGTGGTATGTTGAGCTCAAGGGCTCAAGGTACTCTTACTTTAATGACTTAGCGATGGTATTGTTGAACCATTTCTAGTTACCCATGAGATATAATGTTGGAACAAAACTGTTGGACAACTTTGAGAAAACCAAGGCCGACCACATCTTTGATCATATCCGAGAATGGCAGTGAAGAAAGAGCTTGATTAAGGTCAAGGTCCCTCTTGTTTTCTTTCTTGAATGGTTCTTGAAGTATTTTGTTCCCAAATTCTAAGGTGTTTTCATAAGAGGAGGCTATTATGAGAGCCCAACAACTAGAACTGATCTAATCTTAGTCTGGCATGCTCTACAAGATCTTGCCAGATGCTCCATGGTCTACTCTCTATAAGGACAAAAAAAAAGTTTGGGCCCCATGTCGATGGAATTGTGGGCTAATCAAAAATAAATTCCATGTATCTGTTGTCAAATCAATTGAAACAATTGTCAATACAACAGACTGTGACCAACCAAACTCCTAGTTTGTCTTGTCCCTACTACCCAGATGTCAGATGTACACAGTGTGCAGTCGATGAATCCCAAGGCCAACTAGTAGACCAAGGGAAAGAAAGAACAACGAAATAAAAAGATTAAAGGAGATAAAAAGGCTACCAACAATGTTGGCGAGGTGGGGAAATGGAGAAGAAGAAGTCAAAGTATCTCTATAATCTCTGCACGGAATACCACCCGAATCACCTATGCCCTGGGCTTGTAGAAGGATAGAAGCTATTAGTGCAACAAAAACCTGTTGTGTTGACAAACCATTTTCCACAAGGGAAATTTATGGATCAGGATTCCACATCCAAAAGGGAGGTAGGGGGCAGTTAGGGACCCCCCATGCCTACCACTAACAACCCGACTGCAAACATTTACATGATGAATGTCAATGCTCATTTATGACTAGGACTCGTGACTACGGAACATCAAAATCTATCAAGAAGGGTAAGGAGGCCACTAACCCATCGACTCCTCTCCAAATTGAGAAGGCAGTGGGAGAAACAATAACTCACATCCCTAAAGGTGTGTTTAAAAATTATTCCAATAATCCAAACGTGAGGGCCGCTAAGAACTACTACATAGTGGAGGATCTGGCATAGATCCCTTGTGTGATGTCTACTCTAGAGGTCCTCCATAGTTTCCCCTTGCAGAAAAAATCTTTGTTGTCTCCCTTGGGAGAGGGAGATACTAGTAACCCAGGAGCGATTGTTTTCAATCCAACTGACCTAAAACCTCATCTTCCTCACCACATTTCCTTTCAAATAGTAGTGGCCTACACCAAGAAATCCCCTACACAAAACATTTTTCGTATGGTGGTTGATGAGGGTGCCTCGACTTGCATGATGTCGTTGGTGTGTTGGAAGGCCATTGGCCAACCTTAGTTCTCTCCATCGCCTATGTTGCTTACATCTTTTGATGGTCGATCGTTTAGACCACATGGAATAATTCCTTCCTTCCCCATGTAGTTGGGGGGTAAAACTGTGTGTGTCAAATTTGAAGTAGTTGATGCACCTCTCAACTACAATATTTTGGTAGGATGGAGTTGGAATTATGCAATGCATGCAGTGGTTGTTACAGTTTTTTGAGTCTTGTGATTTCTGCATGAAGGTCGAATCGTGACCATCAACTAGTTGTCCTTCTCTCATTCTGGCCCTTCATCGGGGGATTCCATGGTCCTGATGATTGATAACCCGCAGCCTGACGCTGTCAACTTATGTGTCGGTTTGTTTCCATCATTTACGGGAAATTTTTATTACTTCCACCTTCCAATGATGTAAATTTTATATTGGATGTTCCCGACCAGCCGAGGGCTGCAATTTTTTAAGTGTCATGTTTTATAAAAAGATACTTTCACGACCTGTGGAATTTACCTTCCCTATCGGTCTCTATGGAAGGGATAGTGCACCTTGGCATGGCCATGCCCTTATCCAAAGCTGAGGTTGTGTACGAAATTGTCCAGCAAACCTTGGCCAACCCAGATCTAGCTCCCTCATAGGAGTTAGATCCAGTTCTCGAGACTATTTGGGCTCTATATTCTCTTTCCACTCAAGATCCCTTAGACTTGGTCTTTCCCTCCAATGAGGTGATTCTCAAGGAAATGACTGCTCCTGAAAAACCTTTGGATGATCTACATCATAGATCTTACTTTCTTCCCGAGCTTAGGAGAGTAGAGGCAGGAGAGTTTGTTTTGACTATGAATGGAGATCACCCTTGTCCTATCAATCCTCTGGCTATGCATGGAATTTACACAAAGGGTAACATGGAGAGCATTACTACAATGATTCCAATTGATATCTCCAGAACCCCTAGCGTTGTGGATAATTTTTTCTTCGGAGAAGATTGCTCCCCCAAAGAGATTTAAATTTACACCGAGTTATTCAAGGAGTTCCGCGACGTTTTTTCCTGGTCTTATGAGGATATTCCAACAATCGACCCATGAATTACCGAACATGAAATCACGACTTATCCTGATCCCAAACCAGTCCGACATAATCTTCATCCAGGCAATCCTTAAAAAGAAACAACAATCAAGGAAGAAGTAGAGCAGCTGCTCAAATCCGATTTTATCTACCCCGTACAATTGACGGAATGAGTGTCAAACCCAGTTCTTGTCAACACAAAATAGGGCACGATTCACGTTTGTATGGATTTCCACGATTTGAACATGGATTTCCAAAAAGACAATTTTCCAACCCCGTTTATCGATCATATTATCGATGAATGTGCAGGCTACGAATTATTTTTGTTCATGGACGGTTTTTCAGGATATAATCAAATTCAAATCAAACCCGAGGACCAACATAAAATGAATTTTATTTGTCTTTGGGGTACCTTCGTGTATCGAAAGATTCCTTTTGGCCTGAAGAATGTTGGAGCTACCTTTCAGCGGGCCATGTCATTCACTTTTCACGACCTCAAACACATAGTTGAGGCATACCTCAATGATCTAGCTTCGTGTTCTCGCAAGAGATCTGATCATCCCGCCCATCTACAACTAATATTTGAGCGATGTCGCTATTATCATATTCACTTGAATCCTAACAAGTGCAGTTTATGTGTGACGTCAGGTCATATTTTAGGTTTCATTGTATCGACAACAAGGATCATGGTTGATTCTCTCAAGGTTGAGGTGATAGGTCAATTTCCTCCCTCGTGCACAATACCCCAGCTTTAGAGCTTACAGGGTAACACAAATTTTCTTCGACATTTTGTCGCTAATTATGCTGAGATCACTAAAGGGTTCATGCGTATTTTTAAAAAAGGGGTCCCATTCTATTGGGATGATGTTTCTCAGTGCTCTTTTGAAGCATTGAAACGTTCCCTGACATACACCCCTCTACTTTGGCCTGCTGATTATAACATACATTTCTTGTTGTATTTGGTTATTGCGGAGTCGACCATCGACATGGTCTTGGTCCAGGAGAATGACATGATTGAAGACCACGTTATATATTACATTATCCGAGGCTTGGTTGGACTGGAACTCAACTACTCTCATGTTGAGAAACTTTCTTTCGCAGTTGTCCATGTTGTCCAACGGTTCTGTCACTATATTTTTCTTCGCAAGAACACCGTCATTGTCGTCGTCAACCATTTCTAATATATGTTAACATGATGGGTCATTGGCGGAAATATGATTATATGGATAGTTATCCTATAGGATTTTGACTTATATTTTGTTTCTACGAAATCCAAAAAGTCATTGGTCTTTGCTGAACTAATTTTCGAGTTGTCGGTCGAGTCTATTGATATTATGCCCGAAGAGTCACCTATCAATGGTGATATTTTTCTAATTGCATCTTCGGACCCCTAGCATGGAGATATACTTGTGTATCTCCAAACTTTGAAGTTCCATGCTTATGCTTCTCGTGATGAGCTTTGACGAATTCAACATCAGGAACGAAAATATCTTATACTCAATGACACTTTATATCATCGAGACGTAGATTGAATTCTTCGATGATGTCTCACACACGAAGAAACAAAGATCATTTTGAATGACTGTCACTTTAGACCATGTGGCAGTCATTTTTTTGGGTTGGCAACAACCCAAAATATTCTACATGGAAGTTACTTATTTCCCTCATTAATCAAGGATTCTGTGGAGGCGATCAAGAAGTGCCACTAGTGCCAAATCTTCTATCGGAAGATATGGGCACACCCTTCTCCTATGTTTCTGGTCATTGTTGTTGGTCCTTTCACCAAGTGTGGGATTGACTTTACTACATGTCACTAGACTTCATCCAGAGGGCATCGTTACATCATTGTAGTAGTAGGCTAATTCACAAAGTGGGTCGAAGCTATGTCGACGTTTAGCAATGATGGCAAAACTGTGACTCCTTTGATATTTAATCAGATAGTAGAAAGGTTCGGTATCCCAAAAGAGATTTTCATTGACCATGGCAGTCACTTCCAGAATAAAATGATGACTGAATTAACATCAAATCTTGGGTTCAAATAGGAACATTTGTCACCCTACTACCCTTAAGAGAATGGTCAGGTTGAAGCTGTGAATAAGTCTCTTAAGACTGTTCTTCAACGGACGATCAATTCTGCCAAGTCAAATTGGCATTTGATGTTTTATTCAACGTTGTGGGCCTATCGAATGTTTGTGAAGACTGTCACTGGTTTTTCATATTTTCAACTCATATATGGGCTGGAAGAAGTATTACCTATTGAATGTCAAATCCCTTCTTTAAAGTTGGTAGTGGAGTTACTACCAGACAGTACTTCACCACTTGAGGAACGCCTTCTATATCTCAAGCAGCTCGATAAGAAACGTCGTGATGCAGCCTTAGCCAATGAGGCTCATAAGAAGCGAGTCAAGTGTCAGTATGATCAATTTGTTTGCCCTTGGATTTTCTCCGAAGGCGATCTTGTCCTGGTCTATGATAAAGACAAAGATCCCCTGGGGGCAAGCAAGTTCAAACCCATGTGGTTCAAACCTTTCATTATGAAAGAGGTCTTAGAGAAGGGATCTTACCATCCGGTTGATTTTTAGCTGAATTCTTTAGCAGAGCCTAGAAATGGGTTCTACCTTAAGAAGTACTACTCTTAGGTTGGTCACCTAGTTGGCTTATTGTATATATGTATAGTCTCTTATACAATTTTTGTCTTTCTTGTCTTGTGGACGTGTATTTATTTATGTCTTCTTTTTCACTATGGCAGATGTCAAGTGAATCAAAGGTTTACTTTGGGTTCGTGGACGGTGCTAGATGACACACTCAGAGGCTTGCTTCAGCAGCTTGGGTGATTTTCACACCTGTACTTTCTATCTTTCAGAGGTATTTGTCTAGGAGATGAAACTAATAATGTTGTCGAGTACAACACAATGATAGAATTGCTACGTGATGCTTTGTCACATGTCATTTCTCATCTCCAGGTTTACTTAGATGCTTAGTTGGTTGTGTCCCAGTTAAATGGGGTTTACAACGTTTATGATCCCACTCTTCATTGACGATTCCTTAGGGTACGTCTCTTAGAACGATCTTTTGATTACATTACGTATATCCATGTTCCTAGTATATTTAATCATTTAAAAAATACTCTAGCTAATCAAGTTTTAGATTGGCATGTTGCTCACATATAAAATGAAAACCACACACATACAGATGTAAATACATTTGTAAAAAATGTTATCCATAAATAAATATAAATATATATATATATATATATATATATATATATATATATATATATATATATGTCCAAAATAGTGTAATGATTACAAAAGTGGGCATGAAAGACTCAAAATTCATCGTTATACATCGTTGAGATTACGCCCTCAAAAAATATATATAGTTCAAAAAGTGACATCGGCACATCAATGTTCCAACACTATATAAGTTCAAGGCCTATTGGCCCTGCTATAATGAGCAATGGCATTCGCAATATGCCAGAACAACTGGACCCAAGTTCGAGGCACCCCTACTACATGTGGTTGCATTGTCGGGGGAGATCCTCAATCTCAGCCATAGGAATGACATGAGTAAGAGAAATGAGGTTCTGTTCCACTCATCATAAGACTCTATCAACCTCTCTGGCTGGGGGTCCTCCCGCAGTTGCTGGTCCCCTTGCCTTTGGTTGAGGACAACATCGAGTCCTGGCGAATTCTTCCAGTCGAACAGGCCCCACATATATACATAACAAATTCACGATGAAATAATCTACACACACATAAAAACGATATATATGGAAATTAAAAAATTAATAAACTATATATCTGTGTGTGTGTGTGTGTATTACCTATCTTGCCACACTCTTCGTCGTGAGGCATAGGCATGTCTGGATCTCTGAGGAAGTTGATCCCTGCATAGGGTTAATCCTCAATAACCAGGATATGACATGCCCACCAATCATAAAACTTGTCATCGAAGGCCTCTATAGTCCTCCCTCCACCCCATCTAGGCAGTAAAGCTTCCCACCTGATCAATACTAGGAAGGAAGCTACATGCCCCCGTATTGTCTCTCTGGGACTGAGACTAGGCACCCTCTCGAAGAAGAAAGATCATAAAATGGTACCAGACCTGAAGTTCTTGTTGGTACGCCTATGACACTCTATGAGTTGTCTCTTCATGCATACAAAAATGGTGGTACTCCAGTCAAAAGTTGTTTCCTCCAAGCACTGAATTGCACAATGCATATGTGCATGCAAGGCCCGATGGAGTGTCACGGATCTAGTAATCCACCCGATCAGATGTGGTATCACTCGCAAAGAGAGGCTAGTGATATTGTGGATTGGAACTTCAGAACCCACTTTCTCAGTACCATCCTCATAGTACAAGTTGAAGTAATCCTCAATGTTGAACAACCCAAAAAGAAAAGTCCTCAATTTGACTGGTTCCCCTCTTCTAAAGAGACCAGTCAAAAAGTATATGTCATGTTGTTCTTGAGTTTATGCTTTAAGGCTATAAAGCATACCGTCAAGGCATCCGTGAATGATTTAAAGAAATGATTTTAGAAATAAGGAATCAGAAAAAGATCAGAGAAGATTCAGTTTCTCAACTGCCTCTGTCTTGCTTCTTGTTGTTCTTGGATGCTAATGTCTCATTCAATAGCAGCCCATGATCGTTTGAGTTCTACCCGGTTGGTTGTTGTCTGTAAAATGGTGTTAAATAGGTTTAAAGCGATGCTAGTTTGATCTTGGAGTCCGGGTTCAATGTTGGGTTGTCTAACACTTGGAACAGTCATGGAGGATAAATCTTTATTTATTTATAAAAGGGTTTTAATCAGTTTGTTACTTCAGATTTCCAGAGATGAGGATAAGAAAAACAATTTTAAAATCCAAAACAGTAATGTAAACACATTCAAGGCCGTTTCCTAGACTTGTAACAAATTTCGGGAATTGTAAAACAACAAATAAACACTACAGAGAAATATAAGGCTTTAATCAAGAAAGAATCTTATATTTCAATAGACAATGATGAAAGAAAAAATGAGGTTTCTAACAGATTTAAGTATTAAGGAACAAAAGTTTTACAGGTCTTAAAATTACTAAAGCAATTTTAGAGGAAAGACTGTAAACCCTTTAACATCCAGACCAATCTAAAATATAAACAATGACGTATATAACTTCAAATTGATTTACTCGTTAGAAGAACATTGAAAGGAAAAATTCAACAAAGTTTGATAAACAGGGTGAAGACACATAGTTACAAATTTGCAGGATCCAGAATCTTGTTTGTGATCTATATTCTGATGTATTTGAAAATTGATATTACAAAAATGGCTCTCTCCAAAAATTTTGAAGCCTTTTCTCAACCTTTTGAAATTATATTTATACATTTTCATCAAAGTTTCTCGTTGGTGACTAACCAACTTCCTAAAATTTCGGTTACATAAAAATAATGTCAACCGTTTACAATTTATTTTAAAATTCTAATAATAAAAACATCTAAAGGTTTTAGGCTTGCGTTGACGAACTTCCCTTTTCCACATTAATGCACTGAACACATTTCTCTAAAAACTTCACCAAGATCCTGGGAGCATCGGGTATCTCATTTGCTTCAAATGCGAAAAATCTCCTCTGTAATTCGGGCAACCGACTTTCTATTATTCTTTCTGTGAATTTAATAGTTTTCAACTTTAAACTTGAAGTCACCATCCACTTTTTGATCTTCGTAATGTTGATCAATTTGATGTTTGAAATATCTTCTTTCTTTTCTTCCAACTCTTTTCTAAAATTCAGCTGGTTCTTGGCAATATTGACTTCACCTAACAATCTAGAACAACCATCTGTTCCGATATTTAATGAATCTTTTTCAAAGAGATCGAAGATTCCTTGGCAATCTTTATTAACTTCTCTTGTGATTCATTTATATTCGTCCAGCTTTGTTTCCCATACTTTAATCATTATATCTCCTTTTACCTGTTCAAAAATAGATAATTTCCGAGTCTTTCCAATTTCTTCCTTTGATGAGAAAGCCACTGCTTAATGAAAAGTTGTCCTAGCTGCTTTCGCCTCTTTTTCTTTCTGGAACAAAATCTCCAAAGACTTATTTGATTCCTGAAAATAATTCTGGATTTCTTCCAGATTCAAGAACACTTTCTATTGTTCCTCCTCTATTCTTACATATATCTCTGATTCCTGTGTCCTGAAAGTTTCAAGTTCAACTACCTGGTTAGCAATAGAAATAATCTTATCTTGCAAATTTTTATTTTCCTCTCCCAGCTTTCAAACCTTTTCTTGTGTAACCTATATTAAGTGTTTTGTCTCATCCAAGTCTTTATTCAATTTTTGGATTTCTTGCATATCTTTGAGTCTGGCTTGTTCTAGACCCTTCTGTATTCCCCAACTAATATTTTTTTCATTTTCTTTTAGCTTGTCTTGCAACTGGATTATTGTTTGATCCTTTTGTTCAAGCATAGTTGTTAAATTACCTACAGAATACATGTTTGTTGATGCTATTGCACCCATTGTACCTGTTAATTCTGTAGCAAACTCTCCATCCTTGAGTTTCTTTCCATCTATGATAACTCTATGCTTTTTAATCGTTCCTTCTCCTCTTGGATGAATTTCCTGTTTCAAGACTGCTCTTCACTTTTTACTAAAAAAGTAATCCGATGGGGGAATTTCATCTCTTGAAATCGGCTCTAGGTCACTGACATATAAAACTCCTTCATGAGGAGTTCCAAAAGTCAACTGTAATGGAGTTAAAGAGGTGATAGGACTACCAAGTTCAGTTGAAGTTGTTCCTCCTATCTTTTCTGGAACATCGTCAAGAATTATTAGATTTGTTTCCAGTCCTTTTCCTTTCTCTATCCCTGGTTCCTTTGTCAGAGAACCCTCTGTGTTTTCAGGAGGTATTTCAAAATCCTTCTTCTTACCTTTGTCATCTGCTTTACCCTGAGTATTAGTTTTAAAACCTGGAGGGGGTTCTTCCTGTTCTGGCAATGAGGTCGAAGTTTCACCCTGTAAAATCTTAGGCAGACAGCTTCGCCTATGGCTTTGGAAAGATGCAAACCCAGCCTGTGAGTCAGGTGACAAGGCCTGGACTCTATTCAACACTTCTTCATAAGACTTAACATATTTAAAAATATCATCATAAACAGATACTTCATGTTCATATGCCTTTAAATTACAATGAATGTAATGCCTACTTATTATTTGATAGGGGTCGTATTTTCTATGCTCAATATTTACTAGCTTCACTTCTTTCAGTGACTCGGCCTCTACCTTAGAATGGACTAAATTTGATAAAGAAAATTTCCCGACATGAACAGGGAAAGGTGGCCATGCTTTTTTCTGAAGTGCTTTCAACTCCAACCCAATACCACCATTGGCTAACTAATGAGCTACCTCTTTGCATATCAATCTGTCTGGTAAGAATTTCGGGAGTGCGTGAGGAGGAATGGAACATCCATAGATCCTAACATCGGAAAAATTTTCCTCAATAAACCAGTCGACAACAAATTTAAGACTTTCTATGACTGCATTAGAAATGTGAGGGGGTTCGCATCCAAAAAATAATTTGTGCATAGGAATAATGACAAAATGACAAACTTCATAAAATGCTTCTTTAGCATTTTCTTCCTAGAGGGTTGAGTGGTATTTATGAATAGGCTCTGGGCAGGAAACACTCCAACTCCAATTCATTAATGGAAATGGGGTCATAAAATAGATGGCATCTATAATATATGCAGACATATAAAAAGACATTGGTTGTCCCTTTGACTTGGCTACTTTATAATTTAAAATTTCTTGCATCAAGTTATCCGATAAAATTTTATGCCGGTTAAAACCATTTCCGTTTAAAACTTCTTCTAAGAAGGGTAGCAAGTCTGCATGAAAGTGACAGGGATCTTTTCTCCCGAAAAGTCTGCATAACATCATGGCTACATAAACCATATATTCGTTTAAGGAACCTGTAGCATAAATCCCATGATTATCAGCCCTAAACTTTGCTTCAGACCTCGCCCAACCTCTAATTATGTCGGGATATGTCTAGTCTGCCTCAATACATTCCTTTTTCTGAAACTTAGCTAAAAATTCAGCATTAAAGGTGTTTTTATGATTTGGCGAGAGTTTATACATTACTTGAATGTGCTCAGGCCTGAATGAGCCGACGATATCTCCTTGCTCATTCTGAATGCTCCTTGTTGGGATATCTACCTTATCCAGAGCCCAGCCGATCATATCAGTATATGCTACCAGCCTCGGACGCGTAGCAACCTTATGAAGTTCAGACTCAGCAACGTCCCGTAGATGATTTTCAGAATCAGGTTCTGCATATTTTAACTCATCCTCCAGCAATTCAGAGATTTGAGCCCATGCTTTGATGGAGTGTATGGTGTGTGGAGTAGTATCCGAGATAATATCACCTTCTTGTGGTTCTTTTTTTTTCTTCGTTGCTTTTTTAGGTGCCATAGCTCTGCGTTTGACTTGAGAACCTATCACAGAAAGTGGATGAATAAGCTCAGCTTTAAAATGAAAATACAGACGTTTCGAACGTTTACTTTGAATATATCATAAAAATAATGAGATTTGTACATCTGTCGCGAATTTAAAGATCTTAATGCAAAAAATATTTTCGGAGATATGCATTTAATGTTTGTACTTAGGCATTCTCAGCATTTTCAAATAAAAAGAGAAACTTAATTAATCGGACAACGACGCATTAATGAACACTCAAAGAAAGATTAACTTTAAACCTATTTTGGAAGGAGGTTTTATTAGTGTTAATTATGAATTAAATCTGAAAACATCACTTTTCGGGGTTTCGAAAGTCTTGATGTCGAAAGGTATGTTATTGGAAAAGCCAGATCGCCGAAATTGCGAAATCGTGAAATAGCGATGTTTTATTTAAGATTTAAACGTTTTTAGCATGTTAATTAATTGAGATTAGGCCCTTTCAAGATTTCAGAAATCGGGATTTCGGGAAATACGATGACATGAGACGTGCTCTCATGGAATCGCGAATCCCGAAATCGCGAAATCGTGATGGCTTGTTTCTTTTTTCAAAATAGGTTTTAACTTATCCTAATTAAATGAATAATCATGATTAGGTCCAAAACATCATTAGTTTAATCTATCGGGATTTCAGAAATCGTGGTTTCAGGAAATATGATGACAAGAGACGGGCTCTTATAGAACCGCGAATCTCGAAATCGCGATGTAATTATATTAATTTTAAACCTTTCTTATAAGAGGTTAAACTAATTCATTTTTTAATTAAGATTTAAATGAATCGGGGAATCGGGGTTTCGTGATTCAATTTACATCAGTCATCTGTTTGCGGAAAACCCCGAATCCCGATTTCTTTAATTTTTTTAAATTTAAAGAAAAATTACAAAATTTAAAATTACAATACGTTTTAAATAATTTTTTCAAAGGGCGCTGGAAAATTTATATTTTCGTAAAAAAATTTCATTCGTTGTCCAAAAGTAAATGATAAAAAGGCATCGTGAATTTTAGAAATGACGAAATTCTTGCTTGAGGAAAGCCGAAGCCTTAAAAACAAAAAATCTAGGCCTTTAGGATGAAAATTTTTAGGATCTGTTTCAACATAGGCTCCAACTGGGGACCTCGTCTCCCTGTGGGAGGAGGAGAACATGTAGACTCAATGCCTTCATTGGGTGAATGGTGTCATGGGTTTATTAATGCTAAACTTTTAAAGGAGAGGAAAAAGAGATTTTATAAAACCTTTGAAAACCTTTTCAGAAATTTTATTAGCTTTAAACTCAGATGTAGTCTTTTTCATAAAAATATCCTTCCCGTTCTAAATTTAAGTTAGTATTAAGATGATTAGAACAACCTTAGGAAACTCAATAGATTTGTAAATTTCAGCTTGCATCAATCGAAATAAAATTTATAATTTTTACATGGGGAGCTCTATTTTGACCTCAGATAAGTATCCGGTTTTGAAAAATTGATAACTAGAATAGAATTATAGATAAGTATGACAACCTTACAGACACCTCATATATTGCTTCACTGCCAGCGGGCCTGTTCAGTACCCCGGTGAAGTTATCTATCCCTTTTTATTGAATTTCCTTTCACCGCTTCTAGTGTTAATTATATATTTATACTCAGATATTGCTTCACTGCCAGTAGGCCTGTTCAGTACCCCGGTGAAGTTATCTGATTCTTTTATTTTTAGACGAGGGAAATCATTTAAATGAATTTCCTTTCATCGTCTGTGGGACTAGATGGGGGAAATCAAATATGAATTTCCTTTCACCATCTGTCTTATAGTTAGCTTGTGCATACGAAGCGGGGGAAATCAGTGATACTTAATATATCAGGGATGGTTATCTGTGTAAAAATTTATAATAGAGGTTTGTCAACTTATTTTGATTATTCTAGACCAATCTCTCTCAACCTTCAAAACCCCTCAGTCTATAGAGGAAAAGGGAAAAATTATTTTCAGGGGTTTTCTTTTGAGGAAGCTTAAAACCTCAGACAAACTGTTAAGAAACTTAAGATAGTCAAAATCAACTCAAACATAACCAGTTTTAGTCAGAGAATAAGAACTATGAAAACTGACCTTACTGAATTTAATCATTTCTTGATTTTCAAGGTTAATACATAATCTCTCCTACTCTGATAAGAAAGTTCGAAAACGTGAAAGATAGTATCGAGGGTATAAAAGGAGATTTTCAACAATCTGTAAGCCAGAAAACCTAGGTTATGATTTCAAAAATAACTCTTTGGACTCTTTGGACTCTTTTTATTTATTTATTTATATATTTTTATTATATATATATATATATATATATATTGGAATAAAAAATTAATTAATTTTTATTTTATTTTTATTCATTTACAAAAAGAGAATGAAAAACAAAACGGTATATACAATGAAATTTTCTGTAACTTAATTATTCCATATAATGCTTTAAAAAACGCCCATTAACAGGGGCATTCAAGATCTTACCATCCAATTTTTCAAGCAGAAATGAATTTTTTCCTTCAGAAGATGCTACCTTAAATGGTCCATACCAAATATGATCGAATTTACCATTTTTTCCTGAATCCTCTTTTCGAGCATCCCACCGCAAAACCAGATCTCCGAAGAGAAAATTCATGTCCTTGGCTTTACGATCAAATAAAACCTTCATATCATCCTGGTACTTCTGCAACTTTTCATCCACTACAGCCCTGTGCTGCTGAACTTTGATCAGCTGATTTATCCTTCTTGTGAGAGGGTTTGGTTCTTCCTTCTCGTCTTGCCATAGCTTCATCATAGGAAGTGCCAGATTTATGGGCAACACTACATCTGTTCCATATACCATTTGAAAGGGAGAAGTACCGATAGACTTTTTTGTGCCTATCCGATTTTCCCATAGAGCATATTTTAAATGTAAATGCCAAGACCTTTTATTTTCTCTTAACACTACCTTGATTATACTGATCAAGCTCTTATTTGAAGATTCTTCCAAACCATTTCCCTACGGATAGTATGCTGTGGAATGACCCAACACAATATTGTATTTTTGACAAAATCTAACCATCGCCATAGACTTAAAGGCTTGCGCATTATCTGTGACAATCTTTCTAGGATAGCCAAACCTGGACAAGCTATTTTCTTCTAAGAAATCTATAACTACTGAATCAGTAGCCTTCCTAGTTGGGATAGCTTCCACCCATTTGGTGAAATAGTCTATAGTGGTCAAGATCCATCTATGTTGGGCACTTGAATGAGGATTAATCTCATCTATGAAGTCTAGTCCCCATTGTTGAAAAGGAGCTTATGTCTTGACTGGGACTAATGGCATCGCTGGTAGTTTATGTTTTCCTGCAAAAAATTGGCAGGGGTTGCAAGCTTGTACCTTAGCATTGACATCTAGGAAAAGCTTAGGCCAGTAATAACCAGCCCTCAAGATTTTATATGATGTAGCCCTCCAAGCGTGGTGTCCTCCACAGACTCCTTCGTGGAATTGACTTATAACTTCTTCTGTTTCTGATTCAGTCAGACAGACCAAGAGGAAACCAAGCGGGTCTTTCTAGTATAATCGTTTTTCGGAAATACAGTATTTAACTGCATGCAGCTTTAGCATTCTAGCTTTGGATGGAGACAAGTCAGATGGACATTTCAAAGTTAATAAGTATGTTACTATGTCCTTGTACCAATTCGACGATGTGAATTTCTCTTCGATCATGTTTTCGATCATTTGGTCTTCAAGTTCGTTCACATCTACCAATCCTTCTTCCTCCTGAGAATTGTTTATCCCAAGAGCCCTGAAATTGGATTCAACTAAAAGGTTAGCTAAACCCTGTCCCTTTACCAATTTGGTTGGTTTAACCTCCAAGTCGAACTCTTGAATTTTTTCAAGCCATCTTCCTCTTTTACCATCACTGTCTGCTTGGACTAGGATATCTTTTACAGCACTAGTGGGTACATATGCAATCACTTTGGAATGTAAAACATAAGTTCTGAAAGATTTCAATGCTTTTACCATGGCATACGCTTGCTTTTCCATTATATTATATTTGATTTTTGCATCTCAGAGACTTTTGCTAAAGAAGGCTATCGGTTGCTCGAAACCTTCTTCATTCTTCTGAAGGAGTACAAAAACAAGCGTATGTTTTGAGGCAAATGAAAAAATAAGAAAATCTTTGAGATAATCTGGACTTGCTAGTACTGGTGCCTCACTTATGACCTTCTTAATATGGGCAAAAGATGCCTTAGCTTCTGTTGTCCACTTTACTTCACTATTTTTTCTGAGCATATATGTAATCAATTTAACAATTTCAGCGAAGTTAGGAATAAATCTTCTCAAGAAATTTACTTTTCCTAAAAATGATTGAATTTCTTTCACATTCCTAGGAATAGCTATCGTAGCTATAGCCTCTACTCTTTTAGGATCAATCTTGATTCCATTTCAGGATACGATATGACCCAACAACTTACCTTCCTGCATAGCGAAATGAGACTTTTTAGGATTTAAGGATAGACCAAACCTGCGGCATTTTTCAAACGTTTGTTTGAGATGAATCATATGGTCTTCATCCAATTTTGAAAAAATAGTAAGATCATCCAAATAGATGACTACAAACTTGTCTCGTTTTCCGACGAAAGCAATATCCATTGCGCGTTGAAAAGTAGCTCCTGCATTCATTAGTCCAAACGACATTTTATCATACATAAACATGCCCCAAGGAGTGATAAATGTGGTTTTTTCTTTGTCAAGATCATTGACGGCAATTAGATTATAACCTGAAAATCCGTCAATCATTGACATTCTATTATCCCCTACTACTTTTTCAAGAACATGGTCCATTTTAGGTAGAGGATAATTATCTTTGAGAGAAGATTTATTAAGATTCCTGAAATCAACACATAATCTGATTTCCCCATTTTTCTTTCTAACTGGGACTAGATTAGCTACCCAATCAGAATATCTTAGGGGTACAATTATCTTAGCGTCAAGAAGTTTTTTAACTTATCATTCAATAACAGGTAATAAAATAGGGTTAAATTGTCGAAGTTTTTGTTTAAAAGGTTTGACACCCGGTTTGAGAGGTATTTTATGTTCAAT
The DNA here is from genome assembly GCA_009831015.1 of Picea engelmannii. NCBI lineage: Eukaryota > Viridiplantae > Streptophyta > Pinopsida > Pinales > Pinaceae > Picea > Picea engelmannii. The sequence goes on along the minus strand of ML782342.1, from coordinate 239,697 downwards.
TACATAAGTGTCATATGTTTTCAGTTCTTCGTACGACCATGCGAAAACATCTTTGTATTTTCTTAACATATCCGTGTATTTATTTTTGTTTTCTGTTGATAAATATTTGGATAGTTTAACCATTCGTGGGTTATCTTCAGTTCCTATATTACAATCTTCAACCTCCTGTGGTTGGGGTTGTAGAGTAGTTTTAGAAGGGATGTCGTCTTGATTAAAAAGTCTTTCCAAAGGGATTAGACCCTTGGGGATTTGGTTGTTCTTGAGAACAAGCATTCGGTGGTTTGCAATTTTATCATGAAATTCTTTAGAATCCTCCCCTTCTTGCATGATCCAAATAGGATCATTTTGATTTTCCTGATCGGTATGCGTTTCTGCAAATTCATCTAATGATTCTAGAAACTTTCGAAGCTACTCATCGTCTTCAAAAACCTACCAATGTTGTATGTTATTTGGTATTGAAGGGAGATGTCTCATTTGTATATGATATTTTAATTTAAAAGTAGTCGGGGGTGTAAAAGTGGATGCAGCTTTGGCTAAAGCATCAGCCTGTTGATTCTCAAATCTTGGGATGAAATGAAAATTCACACATGTGAAGAAGTTTTCGATTAAATCCTAGACACAATTCCTATAGGACCGTAATCTAGGATGCTTAGCCTGATATTTCCGATTCACCTATTTTATAATCAACTCCGCGTCACCAAAGACTTCGAGTTTCTTAATTTTCATCCTTCTAACAGCTTCTAGTCCTAGCACTAAAGCTTCATACTCGCATACATTGTTTGTACAATCTACATTCCACTGGAGCCTATATGAAAAAGTAATAACAAATTGATCATCGGGAGACATAAGAAGTACTCCTGCCCTGGCTCCGAGATAGGAGGAAGCACCATCAAAATACATTTTCCATATACCAGTACTATATACATTTTTCTCTATTTCTTTTGTTTCAATTTTTTCTTCTATACATTTATCATCTACATCTACTTCAAAATCGTCATCTAAAGATAATATACAATTTCCTAAATCTTGGTCGGCAATACAAACTGGATGATTGATGGGGTTATTTGGGTCACCTACAGTAAATGCTAACCTAGTCTCTCTGTAAATACGAGTGAATTGGCCTCCAAAAACTGGAATTGTAGCATATGTCATATCTAGTTGGAGAGATCCTCCAAGCTTAGAGCCCCATGATCTAGATAATAGCATACCATATTTTGGGGGAATGTCAGCGACTACCACATCCATAAGAATGGTTTTAGTAGGTATTTGAGCCAAACCTACCACTAGGTTTTTAATCATACCTATGCATTTTACTTTCCTCGAATCGAAAGAATATAAATCACCATAGGGTCTTAAGATTTCAAGACCAATCTTTTCCATTATTGCCTTTGGCCTAACATTGTGGGAAGCTCCTGAATCCAACATACAGTTATGGAGAAGGTGATCAAACAGAGTTAATGTAATATAAAAAGGAGCCACGGTGTCTTCTGCACCTTCGACGTGTGGACCGAAGACTAAGTCAGGTTTGTCATCCTCTAAGTTGATGGCATCGGCCTGACTTTCATCTTAGGAAAAGTTAATCATTTCGGCAATTTGTTTTCTGTATATAGGATTTTTAGCTAACTCAACAAGGGGAATAGGAATTTTGATTTTATTTATTTCGTTTTCCAAATTAAAGTTTCCTATAGCCTTATCATTTTCAATGTTTGGGGCTTCCATACCTTTCTTTTCGTTTTTTCGTTGAGATGTGACCTTGTTTTCATTTATAGGAGCTTGTGTCTTCACAGGGGGTGTTCCTACTGGTTCTATCTGTACAGGTTGTGTATCAGTTGTGTTTCTTTTTGCAGACTGTTTATCTACAACTTTTGGAGTTACCTCATCGGTTTTGCTTCTTGGAAAACTCCTTTTTGTCGTAGCATTTGGGAGATTTGTATTTCTTGGTCTCAAATTATATTTTCCCTGTAGTTCAGCAATAATATCATCTACAATATTTTGATAAGTGAGATTTGCAGACATATTATCACTAACATTTTCTTCTGATGTACTTTCTTTACTTAAAGATGCTTTGTAATCCTGTCTTGTCAAATAAGGGGATTTATTTTCGTCGCCAAGGTTACTAATATCTTCATCGATTTCTACAAAATCTCCTAAATCTTCCTCTCCAATGTAATTTTCACTTTTAAAGGGTGTCAGAATTTTTTGATCTTCATTTTTAATTATTTTATGTGGTCCCTGAGGATCAGGATTCCTACGAAAATCTTTTCTAGGGAAATTATCTCTTTTCGATTTTTCCAGTTCCATTTTGGAGATCTTATTTGAAAGTTATTTAATAACCCTAGCCATCTCTTCCATTTTATCATCAGAGGATTTCCCTGATCCTGAAGGTCCACCATGTTCCTTGAATTTCTTATTTTCTTTATTTCCAATTTCAGTCTTTTCTTTTAGTTTCCCTGATGTTATCATATTGGATTCAATCTCGATCGCATCGTCCTGCATTCTTGTGAGGTCAGTTGATCTCCTTTCTCTTAATAATAAGGCAAAGTCAGGATCAAAGGCACCAACAAAAGTTACTTTTGCTGCAGGTTGTGAAGGTTTAACCTCAACTGGAATTTTATTATACAACTTATCGAACCTCTGTGTGAATTCTAGAACTGATTCAGAGTTTTTCTTTTTAAGAGCTCTAAATTCTGTCAAGCAGTATAGGTGATCTTTCCTCTCTCCCCATTGTCTAACAAATGTACTTTCAAGTTCTTCATAGGATCTTAAATATCCAGCTGCTAAGGATCGGAACCAGGTCCTCACCTGTCCCTCGAAAGTTTGAATGAGGAGCCTAGAATAAACATCTTCATGTTCTATCTCGAGTATGTCAGCAAATTGATCAAAAAAGTTTATATGTTCTTGGGAAGTCAAATCACCTTACCCTGTAAATTTCAGAAGGCTTTTCATATAGAAAAAGGGGAGCATATCTAGCGGCTACTTTAGAAAAAATCCCAGGAAGCGGTACTTGACCACCTCCAGTGCCACCTGCTCCAGCACCTCCTTGTGCAGCCATGGTTAGATTAGGGATTGGAGTTTGGAAAATGTGAGGAGAAGATCCTTGAAAGTATGGAGAAGAAACTTCTGGAAAAGAGAAAGTATCGAATGAAGGGGGAAGTGAAAGTGATCTTTCAAGAGTTTCCTATGAGTTTTATTGTGTAAAGTTAGGCTGATCAATAGTATATGTAGATAAAAAGACTTGTTTAAGTGATTTTCGTGATTTTAAAATTTTTTCTGGATCGGAGACTGGCGAGGTCTGCTTGCTATCCGGGTTTTTTCTAGTGTTCTTATGGCTAATAGCCAGTATATTTATTGTGGAGTCTCCAAGTGAAAAATATTTTAGCCTTAGAAGGTTTTATGTCCTTGTTCACTATCAAAAACAGAAAATGTCAATGTCGTTCTTCCCAGGGAAAAGATTCGTTTCTTCGCTCCCCGGCAATGGCGCCAAAAAGATGTTGTTCCTGAGTTTATGCTTTAAGGCTATAAAGCATACCGTCAAGGCATCCGTGAATGATTTAAAGAAATTATTTTAGAAATAAGGAATCAGAGAAAGATCAGAGTAGATTCAGTTTCTCAACTGCCTCTGTCTTGCTTCCTGTTGTTCTTGGATGCTAATGTCTCGTTCAATAGCATCCCATGATCATTCGAGTTATACCCGGTTGGTTTTTGTCTGTAAAATGGTGTTAAATAGGTTTAAAGCGATGCTAGTTTGATCTTGGAGTCCGGGTTCAATGTTGGGTTGTCTAACAGTTGGAACAGTCATGGAGGATAAATCTTTATTAATTTATAAAAGGGTTTTAATCAGTTTGTTACTTCAGATTTCCAGAGATGAGGATAAGAAATTTTTTTTTTAAATCCAAAACAGTAATGTAAACACATTCAAGGCCATTTCCTGGATTTGTAACAAATTTCGGGAATTGTAAAACAACAAATAAACACTACAGAGAAATATAAGGCTTTAATCAAGAAAGAATCTTATATTTCAATAGACAATGATGAAAGAAAAAACGAGGTTTCTAAAAGAGTTAAGTATTAAGGAACAAAAGTTTTACAGGTCTTAAAATTACTAAAGCAATTTCAGAGGAAAGACTGTAAGCCCTTTAACATCCAGACCAATCTGAAATATAAACAATGACGTATATAACTTCAAATTGATTTACTTGTTAGAAGAACATTGAAAGGAAAAATTCAACAAACTTTAATAAACAGGGTGAAGACACATAGTTACAAATTTGCAGGATCCAGAATCTTGTTTGTGATCTATATTCTGATGTATTTGAAAACTGATATTACAAAAATGGCTCTCTCCAAAATTTCTAAAGCCCTTTCTCATCCTTTTGAAATTATATTTATACATTTTCATCAAATTTTCTCATTGGTGAGAAACCAACTTCCTAAAATTTCGGTTACATAAAAATAATGTCAACCGTTTACAATTTCTTTTAAAATTCTAATAATAAAAACATCTAAAGGTTTTAGGCTTGTGTTGATGAACGTCCTTTTTCCACATTAATACACTGAACGCATTTCTCTGAAAACTTCACCAAGATCATGGGAGCATCGGGTATCTCATTTGCTTCAAATGAGAAAAATCTCATCTGTAATTCGGGCAACCAACTTTCTATTATTCTTTCTGTGAATTTAATAGTTTTCAACTTTAAACTTGAAGTCACCATCCACTTGTTGATCTCCGTAATGTTGATCAATTTGATGTTTGAAATATCTGCTTTCTTTTCTTACAACTCTTCTGCTGGTGCTTGGCAATATTGACTTCACCTAACAATCCAGAACAACCATCTATTCCGATATTTAATGAATCTTTTTCAAAAAGATCGAAGATTCCTTGGCAATCTTTATTAACTTCTCTTGTGATTCATTTATATTCGTCCAGCTTTGTTTCCCATACTTTAATCATTATATCTCCTTTTACCTATTCAAAAATAGATAATTTCTGAGTCTTTCCAATTTCTTCCTTTGATGAGAAAGCCACTGCTTTCTAAAAAGTTGTCCTAGTTGTTTTCGCCTCTTTTTCTTTCTAGAACAAAATCTCCAAAGACTTATTTGATTCCCGAAAATAATTATGGATTTCTTCCAGATTCAAGAACACTTTTTGTTGTTCCTCCTCTATTCTTACATATATCTTTGATGCCTGTGTCCTGAAAGTTTCAAGTTCAACTACCTGGTTAGCAATAGAAATAATCTTATCTTGCAAATTTTTATTTTCCTCTCCCATCTTTCGAACCCTTTTTTGTGTAACCTGTATTAAGTGTTTTGCCTCATCCAAGTCTTTATTCAATTTTTGGATTTCTTGCATATCTTTGAGTCTGGCTTGTTTTAGACCCTTCTGTATTCCCCAACTAATATTTCTTTCATTTTCTTTTAGCTTGTCTTGCAATTGGATTATTGTTTGATCCTTTTGTTCAAGCATAGTTGTTAAATTACCTACAGAATACATGTTTGTTGATGCTATTGCACCCATTGTACCTGCTAATTCTGTAGCAAACTCTCCATCCTTGAGTTTTTTTCCATCTATGATAACTCTATGCTTTTTAATCATTCCTTCTCCTCTTGGGTGAATTTCCTGTTTCAAGACTGCTCTTCGCTTTTTACTAAAAAAGTAGTCCGATGGGGGAATTTCATCTCTTGAAATCGGCTCCAGGTCACTGACATATAAAACTCCTTCATGAGGAGTTCCAAAATTCGACTGTAATGGAGTTAAAGAGGTGATAGGACTACCAAGTTCAGTTGAAGTTGTTCCTCCTATCTTTTCTGGAACATCGTCAAGAATTATTAGATTTGTTTCCAATCCTTTTCCTTTCTCTGTCTCTGGTTCCTATTTCTAAGAACCCTCTGTGTTTTCAGGAGGTATTTCAGAATCCTTCTCCTTACCTTTGTCATCTGCTTTACCCTAAGTATTAGTTTTAATACCTGGAGGGGGTTCTTCCTGTTCTAGAAATGGGGTCGAAGTTTCACCCTGTAAAATCTTAGGCAGGCAGCTTCACCTATGGCTTTGGAAAGATGCAAACCCAGCCTGTGAGTCGGGTGGCAAGGCCTGGACTCTGTTCAACACTTCTTCATAAGACTTAACATCTTTAAAAATATCATCATAAACAGATACTTCATGTTCATATTCCTTTAAATTACAATGAATGTAATGCCTACTTATTATTTGATAGGGGTCGTATTTTCTATGCTCAATATTTACTAGCTTCACTTCTTCCAGTGACTCGGCCTCTACCTTAGAATGGCCTAAATTTGATAAAGTAAATTTCCCGACATGAACAGGGAAAGATGGCCATGCTTTTTTCTAAAGTGCTTTCAATTCCAACCCAATACCACCCTTGGCTAACTGATGAGCCACCTCTCTGCATATCAATCTGTCTGGTAAGAATTTCAGGAGTGCGTGAGGAGGAATGGAATAGCCATAGACCCTAACATAGGAAACATTTTCCTCAATAAACCAGTCAGCAACAGATTTAAGACTTTCTATGACTGCATTAGAAATGTGAAGGGGTTCACATCCAAAAAATAATTTGTGCATAGGAATAATGACAAAATGAAAAACTTCATAAAATTCTTCTTTAGCATTTTATTCCCAGAGGGTTGAGTGGTATTTATGAACAGGCTCTGGGCAGGAAACACTCCAACTCCAATTCATTAATGGAAATGGGGTCATAAAACAGATGGCATCCATAATATATGCAGACATATAAAAATACACTGGTTGTCCCTTTGACTTGGCTGCTTTATAATTTAAAATTTCTTGCGTCAAGTTATCCGATAAAATTTTATGCCAGTTAAAACCATTTCTGTTTGAAACTTCTTCTAAGAAGGGTACCTAGTCTTCATGAAAGTGACAGGGATCTTTTCTCCCGAAAAGTCTGCATAACATCATGGCTACATAAACCATATATTTGTTTAAGGAAGCTTTAGCATAAATCCCATGATTATCATCCCTAAACTTTGCTTTAGACCTCGCCCAACCTCTAATTATGTCGGGATATGTCTGGTCTGCCTCAATACATTCCTTTTTCTGAAACTCAGCTAAAAATTCAGCATTAAAGGTGTGTTTATGATTCAGCAAGAGTTTATACATTACTTGAATGTGCTCAGGCCTGAATGATCCGATGATAGCTCCTTGCTCATTTTGAATGCTCCTTGTTGGGATATCTACCTTATCCACAGCCCAGCCGATCATATCAGTATATGCTACCAGCCTCGGACGTGCAACAACCTTATGAAGTTCAGACTCAACAACGTCCCATAGATGATTTTCAGAATCAGGGTCTGCATATTTTAACTCATCCTCCAGCAATTTAGAGATTTGAGCCCATGCTTTGATGGAGTGTATGGCGTGTGGAGTAGTATTCGAGATAATATCACCTTCCTGTGGTTCTTCATTTTTCTTCGTTTCTTTTTTAGGTGCCATAGCTCTGCGTTTGACTTGAGAACCTGTCATAGAAAGTGGATGAATAAGCTCGGCTTTAAAATGAAAATATAGACGTTTCGAATGTTTACTTTGAATATATCATAAAAATAATGAGATTTGTACATCTGTCGCGAATTTAAAGCTCTTAATGCAAAAAATATTTTTGGAGATATGTATTTAATGTCTGTACTTAGGCATTCTCGGCATTTTCAAATAAAAAGAGAAACTTACTTAATCGGACAATGACGCATTAATGAACACTCAAAGAAAGATTAACTTTAAACCTGTTTTGGAAGGAGGATTTATTGGTGTTAATTATGAATTAAATCTGAAAACATCACTTTTCAGGGTTTCAGAAGTCTTGATGTCGAAAGGTATGTTATTGGAAAAGCCCGATCGCCGAAATTGCGAAATCGCGAAATAACAATGTTTTATTTAAGATTTAAATGTTTTTAGCATGTTAATTAATTGAGATTAGGCCCTTTCAAAATTTTAGAAATCGAGATTTCGGGAAATACGATGACATGAGACGTGCTCTCATGGAATCAAGAATCCTGAAATCGTGAAATCACGATGGCTTGTTTCTTTTTTCAAAATAGGTTTTAACTTATCTTAATTAAATGAATAATCATGATTAGGTCCAAAACATCATTAGTTTAATCTATCAAGATTTCGGAAATCGGGGTTTCAGGAAATATGATGACAAGAGACACACTCTTATAGAACCGTGAATCTCGAAATCGCGACGTAATTATATTAATTTTAAACCTTTCTTATAAGAGGTTAAACTAATTCATTTTTTTAATTAAGATTTAAACGTATCGGGGAATCGGGAATAGGGGTTTTGTGATTCAATTTACATCAGTCATCTTTTTGCGGAAAACCCTGAATCCCGATTTCTTTAATTTTTTTAAATTTAAAGAAAAATTACAAAATTTAAAATTACAATACGTTTTAAATAATTTTTTCAAAGGGCGATGGAAAATTTATATTTTTGTAAACTTTTTTCGTTCGTTGTCCAAAAGTAAATGATAAAAAGGAATCGTGAATTTTAGAAATGACAAAATTCTTGCTTGAGGAAAGCCGAAGCCTTAAAAACAAAAAATCTAGGCCTTTAGGATGAAAAATTTTAGGATCTGTTTCAACATGTCCTATGTACTCAGGGTTAGTGATTGACCCTCCAGCATAAAATCCTCTGCATTAGGATTCCAATAATCCACCAGAGAGTTGAGAAGCCTCTGTTGTGCCCTCATAAACAGAAATTGGAATAATTTCCATAAACCAGATCGTTTCAATGCAGCAATGTCCATGGGGTCCTCCTCGACCAAGATATCAAGCTCCTCATGCTCTCTATCTCCCTCTAGTGAACATACATCCTGTCACATGAAAAAATTGGAGAATATTTAAAACTTGATTTTTTTATTTTTTCAACACAAAGGGAGGTGTACGCGGGTTGTTTACTCCATAGTCATGTATGAACTCGGGTTGTTTATTATTCTCCCCAAATACATACATGGATTGGCCTTGGACATCCTGCGCAAATGCAAGCACGACCCTTTTTACAAGGGCACGCCCATCCCAAACATAAAATTAATTTAAAATAAAGGAGTTGAAATGCAAGAACAAGTTGTTTGTACTTACTTTGTCCAAGTAGAAGGTTTTTTCATCCCCCGTAGCTCCCGGAATCCACTCTTTTGATGAAGGATTTTTTTGACCTTTTGGTTATTTTCCAATCTGCAATGGTGAAAATGAGTTATCCACCTCTAGTTATAGAATCTTTCAGCCCTTTTTGCCCCTTTTTGGTCCCCTTTGTCATCTTTCCTAGCTTGGTGGTTACTCGAATTCACTTCTGACTTATCTATTGGTCGTTCTGATACTTTTCTCCTTTCTATTTGGCAATTATTTTTTGGATTGGTTACATTTTTTGACATCCTTTGGTAAAAGTCAATTTTTCCAAATTTTTGCATATAAGTTAGGATTCCATTCCCACTTTCTACATCTCATTGTCTTTTCCTATTTTCCATAGGATTGACCCCACCAAAGTGCGACATGGAACCTTCTTTGTTTCTTTAGAAGTTTCCTAATTAGGTGGTAAAGCCTACCTCTACATGGATTCCCTAGGAAGATCCTTTGCTGCATTTTGGTGTCCATGTTGTCAGTTTTGACTATAGGCTTGGGAGTCTTCGATTAGTCTCGTCATGATTACATATCAAAGCCTCATTCTTTTTTCTAATCATAATTATCGGCCTTACCCTCAGGACTCTCTAATGAGCGCGCTTTGTTGTTTTTCAAGCTCACATTAAAATTCAAAAGCAACATCCAAGGAGACTGTATTTATTCTTTTTTATCTCATCTGGATTACTTGAGAAAAGTATCCCCCTGGAGTCTTCTTTAATCCCTTTTCAGACTCTCTAAAAATGAAAATATCTTCGAGCGATCTTGTTGCCCTTCATGCTCGCCAAACTCAAATTTGAAGGTACATCTGTCCAGCAGTAGTTTACCCCTTTTCGGTCCACATGGATAATTTTGTGAATAAAGGTATGCTCTAGGAACTTTGGTTTGCTAGAAGATTATTCTCGGGCATAAGTTTAACCCTTTTTCGGGCCTGAGGGATAAAATTTTCAAAAAAGGAACATTCTCTTTGGTTTTGGTTTCTCACCTTTTTTGGGCCTTGGAGATTACTTACGAAAAAGGAAGCTCCCTGGAGTCCATAGTTAAGCTCTTTTCAGACTCCCTAAAATTGAAAATATCGTCGAGTGACCTTGTTCCTTCACACTCATTAAATTGGTCCAGAAGAACATCTACTTGGCATGATTTTAACCCTTTTTCCAACCAGTAGATTATAGCAGAAAATGGTATGCATCGGGAGATTTGTCTCACCAGGAGAGTTCTCCTCAGTTAATTTTGTATGTTTTCGGGCTAAGGAGACTAAACTTATAAAAATATTGTGAGTCTATAGTTAAGCTCTTTTCAGACTCCTTAAAATTGAAAATATTTCCGAGTGACATTTTCTTTGTCACACTTGTTAAAATGATTTTGAAAAGACATATTTTCGGTGTAAGTTTAACACTTTTTCAAGTTGATTGGACTAACTACAAAAAATTTACTCCTTGGATTCTTCTTTTGCATTTTTTCAGACTCTCTAAACATGAAAAAACTATTGAGCTTACCTTCTCTTGGCTCATAAAAATTTACAGAGAAGGGGTCTTACTATGTCATGCTTAATTACATTGCTGATCTCATATTTGTGTCTTTGGCCTAATGTCGAATCCATGTTCCTCTCAACAGAACCTTTGAATCACTCTTTATACACAAGCATTGCAACACTTCTTGCCTCTGCAACCTGACACCTTAACCCATGGAGGAATTTTCCCCAATTGTTCTTATCTTGCACATGTCTCCATGCCCTAAGAATTAGTATGTTCCATGCGCTTAGAACCAATTTTCTTACTCGTGACACTTGTTCCTCCTTTGTAACGTGGAATTATTTTATTCTTTTTCAGTCTCATTAAAAATTTGAAAAAGACAAAAAAATCAAATATTCCAAAAAGAGGGGCAAGAAATATACAATCTTTTTTCAGTAGAAAATATAGTCTCCCTTGGACAAAGCACATATTTTTGTTTGTTCATCAAGAATTAGGATCTAGTATGACCTTAGGAAGTTGTTCTCGCTACATAGAATTGTGTCCTCCTCTGTTTGGTTACTCTTCCAAACATATGGAGAGTTTGTGGTGCCTCCTACATCACAAACTTATGTCAAAGTCATGATTCCTGATTCTGATCATCTTTCATGCTTTTATTGGCCTTTTTGTAGTTTGTCTCTTGAATTTCATGAGTCGTCCATCCCGAGAGTCCAGTCAAGTCCATAATTGAAATTGACAAAGTTCTCTGCCTGATCATCAAGATCCTCCAGTATTTTCCCGATGGATTGTCAAAGACCTCCTAGTAGTTATTCTTACGCTCCCATTATAGTCCTACCTAAGTTTTGAAGATCTTGAAGTTGTTTCTCAAGCTATGAAGTTTTCATCTCCAGCCACAGGTGTCACTAGCTTCTTGAAGATGCATATTATGCTTGTATATCTTCGGCTTATTTTGAGATGTAGATCTTTTGTGTATTGCTCATAGATGTTATGAGGAAAATCTATCTATGGCTAGGGTAAACCACAAAAGACGGGAATGACTGCATAAATCAACTCTATTCTCAAGTATCCTATATAAATGAATATGCTATCAAGAGAAGATGAAAGGCCTACCTCGTCCAGATGTTCGATGAAGTCCACCATGAGCACTTGACCCAAAGCAATATACCTGCAACTAGTCCTCGACAACCAAGCAAAGAAAGCATATGGTGATAATATATGATGTTAGCATATTCAATAGAATAATCCATTAACACACATAACAAATATGCCCATGTAATAATAATTCAAATATTTTCAAGATATCGATTGGACGGGAAAAGAGTATTTCTATTAATATATGATCAGCAAAAGTGAAAAAATTATAGACTTCCATGTCGGCATGGTTAGGAACCGAGAAACTAAGTTCCTTCTAGCTGGGCCTCCAACACTTCAATACTCCACCAAATTCAAGCTCATAAAAGAGAAACAATGAAATTCTCAATCAATAAGGGAAGATATTGGGGGTTAAACACCGTGTTCATACTTAAAGGACAAAGGGATGCAGACTTAATATGAAGTAAATAATTTCTCCAAAGTAACTTTGCTATCAAAGTTGAATTATTTCTCCTCTTTTCCATAGCTCATAATTGGCCCATTTATATCCTTCAAATGGAACTGAAGGGCCAATTCAAAACACTTCCATTATATGGAAGGCCAAGGATCATAGATCTCCTATCGTGACATGGAAACGTGACACCATTTTTCATTTTTGGGCACAAATCTCGATGTACGCGGGTTGTAGTGGTTCAGCTTGCGTATATGCATGCTCTATAGTAGGCAAGGTGCATACATGTGGAAAAAATGTATTTTTAGCTCTGTTATTTTCAAAAAGGGATGAAAAGTCTGCATAGGGAAATGGAAAAAGGCCCTCTGTGCAAGATTGCAAAGCGTGAGGCAAATCTTGCTATAACAATGACTACACTTTACATAGTTATATGACATGGATTTGTAGTGTATTTGATTGACATCCATGATTCAGTTCATCCTTAGCATGGGTATTCCCACCTCGCAGAGACAATTGTTGTTTTTTAGATGGAACCTCCCGAACTCTGGTCCCGAGCTCACTTGATTTCATGCATTCTCATTGGTGAAGATATTGTAATGTATTTCAACCATCAATTAATCTTATGATCTGATACATTAGGGGGAATTTTTTATAGCCCTAAAATTCCCTACTCATGCATACATGGAATTGGCCTTCCTACTTGCATAATTTTCCAAATCACTACTGAGGAACTTTATTTAAAAAACTAATTTTTAGAGCATGGTCGTGCAATGATGCAGTATTGCCCACATACATATGCTTGTTGCATGCTAGAAAACCCATGTACATACGCTTTTGCACACTAAACAACCCACGTATACATCCAAAAGTTGCAAAAATTAAAAAGTTGTAAGGAATTCGATGGAATTTACGGGCTATTGGAGGTTTCCCAACCAATTAACCTGCTATAGCCCATCCCCCAACCGAATAACTATCCTTTTGTCATATAAAGGAGGTCTTGGGGTCTCATTCAATAATCAAGAATTAGAATGGTGAAACTCTGCCCAAATTCCCTTTCCTTTCTTGCTGAAGCATTTGCAACCTTTTGTGAGTTACTATCTCAACATTCCCTCTCTAGCCCCTTTTCTCCCATACAATCCATTCTCTTTCCTTTGAGCTGATTAGTAGATTGTGAGAAGAGGCTTATTGAAGGTGCACTTGGATAATTGTTAAGAGGATCCCATACCAGGTTCACAGAGAGTTGTCCTGCAAAGGTTGTAAGATTCAATCTTTTATTATTGAATAAAAAAATCTATTTTCCCTATCCCAAATGATGGTTTTTATGTTTGTTCTTTGATTTATACATAAAAAAAATTATATCTCACCTTAATTTATGAATATAAATAGCATGCTTGTAGCCTTGTTTTCCTAGTTGTGGATGTAGATCAACTTTGGGACGAGACTTGCAGCCTTGGGAGCTACAAAGATTAAGGAGATCAGCACCAAACATTGGATAAAAGGTATGATTTCCGATTGTCTCTTTCATTGTTTTATGTTCATCTATTTTGGAATGTTTGGGGTAGTGTAGAAATTAGATTGACTTGTAGGGAGTCATTTTCTCTGTCTATACTTTAAGCCCTGGTATAGTTATAGGGGGATTTTCTTGCTAGCAACGACCAAGGGTCTTAGAAAAATCTCATGAAGGTATAGTTGGGGGACACTATGTAGAAAAAGATATTGTGCAAAAGGTATTGCGCGTAGGATTATGGTGGCCAACAGTTCATAAGGATGAAAAGGAATATTTCCATAAATGTGATGTCTATCAGAGGGTTGGTAAACCCAATAGGAGGGTGAGATGTGCCTATGACCACAACTAACTCTATATGTATTTGACAAATGGGAAATAGATTTTTTTGGACTTATTAATCCACCATCAAGAGGGTCAAGAGCCAAATATATGATTATTGCGACCGAATATTTAACCAGATAGGCAGAAGCATCACCAATCAAATATTGCAGCATAGAAAAAACAACAAACTTCTTATTTTAGCATGTGATCACCAGATTTGTATGCCCTGGGATTTTTATGGGTTACCAAAGCACTCATTTTATTAATAGTACCATCAAGGTTGTAACTTAGGATTTTGAAGTCTATCACCAGAAAAGTACACCATATCATCCTCTGAAAATTAGGACAGTAGAAGCTTCCAATAAGATTTTGGAAAATGCTTTGACTAAGATCTGTAATGTTAACATGGATTATTGGGACTTGAAAATACTAGTAGTACTATGGGAATACAAGACCACATGGAAGAATTTGACAGGATAGAAACCATTTAGATTGGTGTATGGACAAAAAGTGGTGGTGCCAATAGAATTTCTGGTACCCTATTTGTGCGTAGCAACAATTACTAATATGTCAGAAAGAGGCACAACAAATGAGAGGTTAAGTCAACTTATGGATATGGAAGAAGACATGATTCTGGTAGAATTTCACCAAGAGGTACAGAAAGCAAGGGACAAATCCTGGCATGACAGACACATTGAAAACAATATTTTTAAGGAGGGATACCTAGTTCTTCTCTACAACAACAAAATTTTGCAACACCCTGGTAAGTTCAGAATGCATTGGCTTGGGCCATATGAATTAAATAATGTCATAGATGGAGGATATGTGAAACTAAATAATTTGGGAGGATCATAACTAAAAGGAATGGTCAATGGTAGTTGATTGAAATTATACAGTGACAGTCGACCTACTAACTCTTAAAAGTTACAACGCAATAAGAAAACCATGTATATAGTCTACTATAGTAGATATTAGGAAAGAAAACTGATAAAAAGGAAATAAAAACTAGAAAAAGAAAAAGAAAAAGGAAGACAAAAGTAGAAAAAGAAGGAAAATACAAAACATTGGGAAATGTCGTGCACAACCGACAGTAAAATCAGCGAGTCAAAAAGGAAAGTTATCGCACGCAATGTATGGTTGATAGGAAGCAAACACAACATACCAATGGAAAATTCACAGCAAAAACGTCTGGTGCACTGAAAAGTTACAACGCACTGGAAAATGGGCCTACGGTCAGAAAATAAAAACCAAACATTGAGGTAAAAAGGCGTGAACTAATAATTTATGAAACTTAATGAAGCGTGCTCAAGAACCTTTAAAACATTTTTGACCATAAAATAAGTGTCTTCGAGAATATTTATGGAATTTATGAAAATCCGTTGTTACACATCAAAATTACTCACTTCAATGATGACCTATTGTCATCATTACAAGTGACGCAAGTGTCGCAAACAACATACTTTCATCTTGCCTATGTCTTGTCTCGAACAACATCACAAAGGACACTTCAAAAACACCCTCAAAGACTGGTTTAAGAAAGATAAATCACATGACAAAGAGAACAAAGGTTTTACCATGAAAAAGACCACTTAAAATTCATTTTTGAAAGGCAGCGCTCCTCTACCCACTGTCAGGGAGTGCCAGCACTCCTTGCCCTCCTTTGGGGGAGCATTACATCACTATGTGCCCCATTCTGGGGGAGAACTGGGCTGTTTGAGGAAATCTTGGGTTGTTGAGGAAAATCATGGAAAAATCCCCCTCATCTCTAGACTTAGTTTGTTTCGAACCTGAGGTCAAGGCTGGATCTTAGGGAGGATCCACAACTGATGGAGGAATATCCTCAACCTATCCCAAGAATATCTAAGGTGGTTAGGCCTCTCCAAGCCTATATAAGGAGGCCTCCTCATGGTGAAAGGAAGAGACATTGAAGGCATCAAACTTATGATCTCATAAGTGAGATAATCAGTGAAGCATAGTCATTTTGTTTGTGGATCATTTGATCAAGGGGTTGGAAAAGGAGATCTTGCTGAGGTTGTTGCATTTGCATCAAAGGTTTGTAAGTATCTCTATTGAGTTCTCAATAATACATGTGCTTGGACAGTTTCCTTCAAGATTGTGTATGCCTACATGAACTTGCCTTTAATGGATAGATCTAGTTTCAAACTAATCATAGTAGAATAGGAAGCATTCTTTGTCGTCGATTGGATTGAAGGTACTTTTTGAAGAGCTTGTGGATTAGAGCTCAACTTGGGACTAGGCGAGGACAAACATTGTAAAAAGGTACATCTTCTTCCTCTTCTATATAGATTAGTTTAGCTAGCTTTAAAGGGATGTCAATGACCAAAGTTAGCACCTTTATGTCTTGATCTTAGAGATTTAGGATCCAAGAGGGAATCCACCTATCCACAGGGTAATTTTCCTATAACATAAATCGGTGACTCCACTAGGGAACAAAGATTTCAGTTTTGGTTTCCTTCCTTGGTCTTGTTTTTGGCCTTTGCTCACCTTTAGATCTTATTAATGATGTGTTTTCGATTCTTATATGTGTTGTTGGCTCTTGGATTCATTCCATACACACTCAATTTTTGGATTTTCATGATTTTTTTGAGTTCATGGAAATATTTTGTTCTTCTAAGAGGATAGTGCTCCCCAACCTCTACCACCAGAGCGATGGCACTCCCTTGCAGGCTCCCATGGAGCGTTGCAATATTCTGGTACCCTTGACACCAAAGCATTGGTCTTTTTCTGCTAAAATCCTTTTTGGGAGTTGATCTCTGAGTCTAATTTTTTCTTTTTCATCTGCTCAGGGTTATTACCATCTCAGCGTGTCCTTGTTTTGGCCTCCAAAATTTTGATTTCTAAGAATTGAGGATGTTTTGTTTGGATTTTTGACATTTTTGTTCCTTACTTCGAGTTACTCTTCTTCATTGAAGATTTGGAGTTAATTTATTGTTTTCTTATCATTTATCTAACTGAATGAAATCTACTGTAAGGAAATTCAGAGATCTATGCACCATTCCATTTGATCTTTGAGGTCAGTTTTTCAAGAATTTTGTTTTTTTTTAGATTTTTGGTTTTCTTTTTCCAAATTTGGTTTTATTTTTGTTTCTTGTTTGATCAAAAAGAGTGTGTGTTTTTGTTTATGTGAAGTTTTCTTCCAATTGCTTAAATCTCACAGATTTTAAAGTCTGATTAACATAAGAAGATTTACACCAAACTGATTATCATTCACATATAAACAAAAGGATATATTTTCACGATTGGTCTTTGGCTATTAGAACGAATTTTTGAATATTTTAGCATTATCTTGGATTCCTAACTGAGAAACAATTTCATGAGGTTATTGCATCTTAGTGTTTGACAGTGAAAGGAAATTTCCTTCTCCTTCCCCTAAATAGACATTCATTGAAAGAAAAGGTTGTTTATCATTTCTTATGCATTTTTTGGGAATTGAGTCATAATATCATCAATTTCACTCTCATACACCCCTGAGTAAAGAACAACTGCAAAATCAACACTAATTAAAATTTATCTAGAAATTTTGTTTTTAGAATCCTCCACCAACATTAGAGTAGGATTAGCGCTTTGGATTAGGCTATGAGTAAAACTCTCCAAATCATTCAAACCAAACATTAGCATCTTGGGATAAGGAGAGAAAATCCAATTTTCATATAAGCTTTATGGGATCCCCCTCTCACACAGGAGGTATGCACGAGGTTGCGTTCGAGAGAGTTACGAAGATTATCCCTCCATGGTTCAACCGTTCCGACTAGTCAGATTGTATATTGGGGGTTCTTCTTGAGGCTCAACTATATTCATTTGGTCTTAGTGCTTTGTGAATTCCGAATCCATTTAGGGTCCTCTGGAGTTCTACCGGTCCACTTGTCCTTAGTTCTCTCAAAGGATTTCAGACTTGTTGTCCTGCCCATACGTTTGGACTGGACTATCGACTGTACCCACCCAGGGGCTGAATGCAAGTTGGTGTCCTTAGTAGACATAATCTTTAGGGTTTTTTACACAAGGTGATGGTGAAGCGAAGTCTTCGATGTACCTAGAACAAACGGTGGTCAAACTCACTCGAGCTCCTTGGAGGGTAAATCCACAATTATTGTGTGGAATCTTGCACCAAGGTGTAAGTCCATTAAGCAGGTCACCATCGTAGTTATTCCACCCACTCATATCCTATCCCTTCTTGACTTGATCACGTGATGTTGGATTTCATCACCAACTAGTACGATCATTGAGAGAAGGTTTTGTTTTCTTGGTTTGATTCCTATATTTTATTAGTGTATGTTGTTTCTCTTTGTTAGTTGGCCATAGATGTTTTCTGTAAAGTATTTGGTTCTGGAAATATTAACCCTCCATGTCGTTCACACAGAATGCAAGGGCTACCCCTGGAAGATCCGTAGGGTTATCAACCTTTTCCTACAGATCCACTGGAGGGCTCTCCTCAACAGAGTGAGTTCTAGGACACCACCACTTCACAAATGGAAAGAACCAACTCTTTAGAAAATTTTTGAATTTCTGATTATCTAGAGACTTTCCGACTTCCTCACGGTTACGAGAGACGTATTCTCCAACTAAATTCATTCGAAGAACTTGTTGTTGACACTTCTGGAATACTGATCCGACCCCTTGCTGGCCTTGAAGTCAAGGATCCCCTTTCGACTACCGAAATATTTAGAATCCCACCTCGCACAGTGTGGGACCTTTACGGCTCAGGGGTAGGTGTCGATACATTTGTTGTATCACAAATACCCAAAACGTCTGTTACCTACATGGTACCCTTAGATCACTTTTCTGGTACACCTTTGAGTGCCATTGTCATTCCCGACAGACAATCAATTTTTCATCGCTCAAATATTTCAATTAGAATGCCACTTAGACCAAATCCGTCAATTCCACTTGGGTACAGAGCTCTGAATCCTTCCATTTCCAACACTACCCAAGTTACACCCAGAGTTTCTGGACTTTTTGTTCCTCCTGGATATAACGTCGTTTCTAGTTCTATACCTACACCTTTATTTGGAGGAGATGGTCTTAGTGGCTCTAATCCAGTTGGAGGCACCAGTCATTCTTTCACTTCTGGTTTCCAGATCCCTCTAGGCACTCAACCTCATGTTGGGGGGAAACCTCAATTTGGAATTCAACCTCAAATTGGGAAACAACCTCAGCTTGGGGGGCAGCCTCAGACTGGAGTCCATAACCCATGGTATGGACAGAATGTGACACAAAATCCTTGGCACTTTCCTTTCCCAGGAAATTTGCTATTCTATGGGGGACAACATCCTAAAGGGAAAAAAAAACCTTCTCTTTCCCATGGGACTAATGTATATCCTCCTCATGGACAAAATGTTTACCCCCCTTATGGGAAAACCCATCATCTGACTTATAATCCTTAGAACCCATAAGGTTATCCTCCATCTGCACATGTTTCTCAACCATCATTGAATCATGTTTATTCTGGTCAGCAACAACCATATGTAGCAGGACCTATTGGATACAATTATCCACCTAACCCAATTTACGGCCCTACTAGTGTCCCTATGCCACACTAGTATCACCCTCAGGTTAATCAACAACTACCATTTCTTGTGACTCTATATCTCCCGGACTGGTCTCGGTTGACCAATGATCTTATATTACATTATCCCTTTTGGCTAGTGATTCCTGCTAAATTACCTTCCGATATTCCAAAATTTGACGGTAAACCTAGAGAAGAATCAAACAACCATGTGATGACTTCCCATTTATGGTGTTCATCGAACTCCTTAATAGACAATTCTATACTTTTACGTCTTTTTCAGTGAACACTTACGGGCTCTGCAGCCAAGTGGTATATTGAACTTCCACGTGGTTCTTTCCACGATTTCAAATCTCTTTCCATGTCCTTTCTTGCGCACTTTCAACTACCCATTCAATACGAGACGAGTACCAAACTCTTCACCTCCCTTCATCAGAATAACTCTGTACATATCTCTGATCATATTCATGAGTGGAGACGATGGAAAAGGTTGATCAAAGCAATCATTCTTGACCAGTTATTGGTGGAATGGTTTACTAAATCATTGTTATCCCTGATTGCTCGTGATGTCACCATGGGTGGTGTAGTCACCGAGGAAGAGGCCATTGCTCGAGATCAGTAATTAGATATGGCTTATTCACAATCTGATACTTTGTATGAGTTTATCCCAAATGCTACCTGTGCCACTACCGATCCATCTAAACCTTCATCAACATCACATGCGGATGGAGTTATCAGCTCTGTCAAAACCCAATATGCTTCCTAGTCTACTGGAACAGAAAATCAATCTACTTCGGCACCCACTCCCAGTTCAACCTCACTCTCCTCTATCCACCCCCAAACTCAAATATCTGAGGTGAGTGCAGTTCAGTCTACCCCTTCACAACAATCTGGAGGTAAGAAGAAGACAAAAAATAAACCCAAAAAGAATAATGACAATGAATAACCCAAAACTCAAACTCCAACACCTGCTACTGAAAAGAAACTGCAGCGGAAACTGAAATTCCCGTGTCTTATTTGTGGTGATGATCACTACACTCGAGACTATCCACATCGCGATGAAGTGGAAAAACGTTTTAAGGGGCATTCCCAACCCGTCGTTCTTACTCATCCTTTTCCTTAGCAGTAATCCATGGTTTCTCAAACCCCCTCTCCAGGGGGAAGTTCTAGCCATCCTCCTCATGATGAAGCCTCGACAAGTGTCCATATTTATATGTTCAACAGAATTGATTTAACCACTTGCTCTACAACCTATGACACGCCAGCTAAACTTGACAAAGGAAAGGTTACTAATGATACTTTAACAAATCCATCACCATCCTCTGTTAGTTCTCCATTTGTTATTCCTTCGTTTGGATTACTTCAGATAGATAAACCTATGTTTGACTCCATATTACGCTCTCCCAAGAGCACCATCCTTGAATATACTTTTAATCCTAGTTCACGTGCTGCCCAAAACTATAACATTGTTGAAGATTTTACTCAAGCACCATGTGCTATGTCTGTGTTGGAAGTTCTATAGCACTGCCCAAGTCAACGTAGAACGCTTTTTGCTTCTATTGGCACTTTTGATCCTAAGTCATCCAACAATATCATGTTTAACCTGGACAATTTTAAGTCTCGACTCTCTCACCAACTTGGTTTTCAAATTGATGTTGTTGTTCACAATCAACAAATTCACCACACTATCTTGGATGAGGGAGCCTCTACTTGTGTCATGCCTTTAGATTGTTGGAAAGGCTTAAAATCACCCACACTTAACAAATCTCCTATGATGTTGTGCACATTCAATGGGCGAGGTTTTCATCCTCACTGAATCTTGCAATCCTTGGCCATTGAGTTGAGTGGAAAAATCATCTTTGTTGACGTCGAGGTGGTCGATGCTCCCCTCGATTACAACTTGTTACTAGGAAGAAGTTCTTTTTATGCTATGAATTTCATTGCTTCATCGGTATTTCGATGTGTACAATTTACTCATCAAGGAAAAATTGCCACTATCAATCAGTTAAAGTTTTGTACACCCGATGCTCGCAGTCCCGCTATGAACAATATTCCTTTCTTGGGAGATCACAAGACCACATATGAAAGTGTTGGTGTAGGCTTTTTGAATGATTATAGCCTTATGGGTACCTTCCCTGCACCACTTCCTCCCACAACACATCCTATTGCCACCATCAATATGATTTTGACTATGGCTTATCACTCTTTGGAATCATCTGATCCTTGGATTGTACCTAGTCCTTTGGAGTTAGATGCACTAGGTGACACCATGACACTTAGTCCAGTCGAATATTCTTACACTACTATTCAATCAGCCTCTCCTTCCTCGGATGACCAACATCTCTTGGAACCCGACACTTACTTGATGCCATCTTGGTTGAATTCCTTGACGTCTACCTTTGACTGCATTTCCCAAATCTTTCCATCCGATGAATCTATTATGGAAATTATTAGCATTTATGACATACCTTGAGATCATAAACATGATCGATCCTCTTTTCTTCCACTTATTGAAGAAATATAGGAAGATATACACTATATCTCCCCCCCCCCCCNGTTGACTTTCCACAATGACCCATACTTACAAAAGATACTATTTCTGAAGGGAATATGGAAAACATTTCCTCTACGGTCATTATTGACATTTCGATCAAGGAAGGTGTCATGGAAAATATTAATCTTGGTGCTAATTGCTCACCCAAGGAAGTGGTTTCTTACACCGCTTTATTTAAAGAATTATGTGATGTATTCACTTGGAGCTACGAAGAAATTCCAGGGATCGTTCCTTTGATCGTTGTGCATGAGATTAAAACTTACCTAGGAGTAAAACCTGTTCAACATAAGCTCTGCCTGGTCCATCCTAAGAAGACTATGTCTATTAAGGCAGAAGTTGAGAAATTATTGAAATTTGGCTTCATCTATCCTATCCCCTTGACGAAATGGGTTTCTAACATTGTTTCGGTCACTAAGAAGCAAGGGACCATTTGTGTCTGCATTGATTGTAGGGACCTCAATAATTCTTGTCTGAAAGACAATTACCCTACGCCCTTCATCGACCAGATCATTGATAATTGCGCTAGTAGCGTGATTCTCTCTTTCATGGATGGTTTCTTAGGGTACAACCAGATTGACATTCTTCCCGCTTATCAGCATAAGACATCCTTCATCTTCCTGTGGGGAGCTTTCTCCTATCGGAAACTATTGTTTGGCCTCAAAAACATTGGTGCTACATTCCAGTGGGCCATGTCATATGATTTCCACAATATCAAACATATTGTGGAACCTTACCTCGATGATTTACCAGCCCATTCATCTAGTCGATTCGACCATTTTGGTCATCTACGGGATGTTTTTCTTCGGTGTCGGTTCTACTATATTCGTTTGAACCCACACAAGTGTATTTTTTCTGTCGAATCAGGTCAGCTCCTTGGTTTCATTGTCTCCAAACACGGGATTCAGGTGGATCCCTTAAAACTTAAATCTATTCTTGCTTTACATCCACCTAATAATTTGACACAAATCCAAAGTTTGTAGGGGAAATCAAACTTTCCTCATCGTTTTATATGTAACTACACTGAGATTACCAAAGGATTTATGCGATTGTTGCAGAAAGACACTGCTTTCATATGGGATGACACTGCTCAATGATCTTTTGTTTCTCTTAAGCATGCATTGACCAACGCACCTCTATTGCATCCTCCAAATTATACGAAGGACTATATCCTTTACTTAGCAGCCTCTACTTCCACTATTTCTATGGTGTTAGTTCAAGAGGACCCTATTGGTGAAGAACATGTGATATACTATCTAAGAAAAAATCTATCCGGTCCCGAACTCTGATATTCACATGTTGAAAAGTTGACTCTATCAACCATCATCAATGTCTAGAGATTTCACCATTACATATTGCTACGCACCACCACAGCTATCGTGGACTCAAACCCCATGTATCATATTCTGACACGTCAAGTTCTTGTGGGAAAACATTCCAAATGGATCATAATCCTTCAGGAATTCAATCTTGAATTTGCTAAGTCCAAAGACAAAAAATCCTATGTGTTTGCAGAGCTTATCTGCAACCTTCCCCATGCTGATGAAGATATTGAGCCCAGAGATTCTGTCCCTGATGAAACTTTGTTCCTCATCAACATGTCCAATCCTTGGTATGGATACATCCTTTTTTATATGCAGGCCCAATGTTTTCAGCCCGATATCTCTCGTGAAGAACATCGATGTATTCATCACCATTCTCATCGCTACCTTATCATCGACGAAACTTTGTATCGCCATGGTATTGACACTATCCTATGATGATGTTTGAATCATGAAGAGGTTGAACGTGTCCTTAATGACTATCACCTTGGAGCATGTGGCGGTCACCTTTCTAGGATGGCTACAACTCCAAAAATTTTACGTGTTGGTTACTTTTTGCCTTCCATATTCAAAGATTGTATTGAGGTTGTCAAAAAGTGCCCACCCTCCCAATTTTTTCATAAAAAGGCACACACACACCCAGCTCTTCTACATCCTATTGTTTCCATCGACCCCTTTGCAAAATGGGGCATTAATTTCATCCAGTGTAAGCCTACCTCAGCCGGGGGGCATGGTCATATCATCGTCGCCATTGATTATTTCACAAAATGGGTTGAGGCTATGCCTACCTTTATAAATTATGGTCGTACTACAACTCTTTTCATCTTCAGCCACATTATCACTCGCTTTGTTATTCCACAAGCCATTGTCACTGATCATGGGTCACACTTTTAAAACCAGATGATGAGTGAGTTGCATGCCAAGTTGGGTTTTCTCCATGAGAAATCATCCCCATACTATCCTCAAGAAAATGGACAAGTTGAAGCTATCAAAAAGGTCCTTAAAACCATGATTCAACGTATGGTAGCGGAAAACAAGACATCTTGGCATCTACAACTTTTCTCCACTCTCTGGGCTTATCGTACCTTAGTAAACACTGCTACTGGATTCACTCCTTTCCAGTTAGTATATGGAATAGAAGTTGTTTTACCAATCGAGTGCGAAATTCCCTCGTTGAAACTCAAAGTAGAACTCCTCCCTCACACTTCTTCTGAAGAATAATGCTTCTTACACCTGACCAGGTTGGATGAAATACGTCGTGATGCCGCTCTTGTTAACGAGACGTATCAAAAGTGAATCAAGAATCAATACAAAAAATCTATCCATCCTCGTCCTTTTGCAAAAGGAGACCTAGTCCTTGTTTACGACTAGGCTCATGATAAGTTAGGGAAAGGAAAGTTACAACCTCTATGGCATGGTACTTACATCGTGAAATGTGTTTTACATAGAGGTACCTATGAGCTAATTGACTACGACGGAATCTCCCTGGGTGAGCCCCAAAACGGGCTTTACCTTAAGAAGTACTATGCAGAGGACATCTAGCATGCGTGCTTTGTACACTATTGTATTTTTAGTTTGGTGTTTCTTTTTCTCTTGCATGCAAGAGTTTTTCCTTAGCCGCTTATACTTTGTCTTTTTTTTGCATGCGCAGATGACATCATCCTTTCCTATCTTTGTCGAGCTTGCGGATGGCGCTAGTCAACACACACAAAACATTGCTTCTGGAACTTGGGTCATTTACCACTCTAATGAGTTGGTGAGTTTAGGAGGTATTTTCTTAGGATCAACAACTAACAACATGGAAGAATATCATGCTACCATTGGAATTTTAACCAAAGCCTCCTCCCTAAGTATATCTCATATGATCATTAACCTAGACTCTCAACTTATGATCTGTCAACTTAATCGAATCTACGCCATTCGCAATCCTATCCTATTGTGTCTCCATCTATGAGTTTGTTTTCTTGAAAGAATGTTTGATTTTATTGAATATAGACACATACCAAGAGGAATTAATACAACTTCAGATTCGATAGCCAATTACATCATGGATCGGTATCTTTCACATAGATGAGGTTTTCATAAAGGAAATAAATCATAAATCACATGTAATTTAAATGCATCACAAAAATACATCATTATTTATAAACATCATTTGGCACCATAAAACTCGAATATGTATATATATACGGCGTGATAAAAAATTCTTGATTGCATAAAAAAAGTACATAGAAGGGAAAATGTTGGGTACTCATGCCCATAACATCGTCATACAGACTATATAAAAAACATCAGAGAGGTCCTAGTCCTCCTGCATCACATTTTTCTCTGAGTAGAACACTATCGCACGGGCTACTCATCTCAGTAAGGAGTTAAGACCCTCAGGGACTCCCACTATATGTCTCTACAGATGCAAGGGTATGCCTTGCCTCCTAAGAGGAGGGACACCCATCGTGAGACCATGGAGGTTTCTCTCAACCTCCCGGAGACCCCTTGTCGCTACCTCATGATCTACTACTATTTGAACATCTTCACGACACCCCAGTGCAGGTATCTCTGTCGGACGTGTTGCTCCCCTATCCGCACAATGAAATGATACGTCTGTTAAAAACTCTTCTAGGTACCCCCAAAAAATAATATAAATTTTAAAATCAAAAAACACTTAACAAGATTTTTTTGGTTTCTCACCTGACGCATCCCAGTCCATTCCATCTGGAAGAACCAGGTCCATGCTCCCGCAAAATTCCACTCCGACATATGGGAATTCCTCTATAATGATCAATTGGCGTCTCAACCAAGAAAAGAAGTCACCTGTAAATCTGAACTTTGACTCCGCTCCCAACCTCAGAGACAGACTTGTCTAGCGTTCCATATGTGGTTCACCCACCAATCATACTGCTAGTGCAATATGTGGTTGCATCTAAGGAATGTGTTCTAGGAATAACGAAACTAGAAACAAACCATATCCAAACTGCTTTTGTTTGCCCATATGACATCTCGAAATATGCTCCTTCAAATTTTGAAGGAATGTTGCACTCCATTTAAACACAGTTGGCTCTAAACACTGCAAACCATAAGCCACCTACAATCGTGAAGCCAAGTGCGAGCTGGTACTCCCTGCTAAAGTCATGATGGAAAATAGAATAGATTGAAGACGTAGATCTCTGACATATTTTATTGCAATTCTACCTCCCACCAATCTCGATCCTGGGACACAATGATTTTCCAAGTACTCTTATATAGGCATGGGAAGTGTCCCCTGTCCAGAAAAGATAACAGGATCCCCTCTCTTTGAGAGATCAGTCAGGAATTACACATCCTCCAACTCAATGTTAAGAAGTTGTCTTCCAATTTGGAACCCATGTTCCACAGTATTCCACAACCCAATGATGTACTCAAGAAGGAGAACTTCCTTCTTCATCTTTTGCATCTTAAAGAACTTGAGGATACCGTAGTCCCTCAATGCAGCCCTTGATTAGGGAATTTGTAAAGCGACAACATCATTGATCTCATGCTCTCTTTCTTTCCACTCGATCATGATTTTTGCCAAATATAACCTGCAATCATCATCAACACAAGTCCGTTAGTCATGCCATATTAACAATTTTTGGGTAATTTAAATTTAAAAATATTTTTTGTTGTGATTATCATGCCAACGCTCCACCAACAAGCTTACCAAAGCACTAAGGCTCCCCAAATGATCTTACCAAAGCACTTAAAATTCAAGCAGCACTCCCTTAGCCTTTTAGAGGAGTGTCAAACCCTCTTTTTGGCATTTTTGTGCATTTTTTGGCAGTGCCCCTTCTATCATTTGAACAGAGTGCTAGTGCCTTGTAGATAAGCCTATCATAGCATTGAAAAAATCGCTCAGCACTCCCCCTAGCCTTTTAAGAGAGCGTCGAGCCTCTTCGATGCTTAGAGACTCCCAGGGCATCATTTTTTAAGAAAAATAATTACCTAAAAATAAATTGTAAACCATGCAAAATGTTTGGAAGAAGCAGAGGATCAACCAGATCCAGACGGTGAAGGAAATGGATGACCGTAGCTCCGGAACTGATATCCAAGAATCGCCCTCCAAAGCCAATTTTATCCACTACAAAAGTCTTGGCACAAATGAATTGGTAAAAGACATTTTTACCCTATATTACTATTATAAAATTTCATTTTTGCTAAAACCATAGTTATTTTGAGTTTTTGGAAAATCATTTTGGATGCATTATTAATATCCTGGTGTGCAGTTTTATCATTATTGGCAGGTTTTTAGAGCAATTTTGTTTGATTTTTATCTTGTCCTTATTACACATTATTTTCCTCATCCCTATGACCGTTAATGATGTAAACCTATATGTTTCCTTCAGAGGGGTCAGTGTCCTGAATTCCTGAAGAAAGAAGGGAGAAGAACTTTCCCTTAGAGGAGAAGTTGTATTTTCCTTTGTAAAAACCCTATTTTGGAGGATTTCCGTAGGTTGATATATACACAGGGTGCGGAAATGCCTGATTTCCGTAGGTTTCTCTATAGCTAGGGTGCGGAGTTTCCGCAAGCTACACTATAGCTAGGGTGCAGTGGCCTCCTGTACGTGGAAAAAATGAGCATCTTCTCGATGCTTCTAGAAGGAGAAGATTCTATGCTGAGGTGGCCTATGAACAATTTGGATCTTACTCGCTTTCATGATTTAGTGGGATCATCCTAACCTCCTTACCTTATCCTCTTCAACTTATAAAAGGAGAGGATCTCCCATGGAGAAAGTTAGTTGAATTTGGCTTGAGATTCTTAGCTTGGTTAGATTGGCTTTGAGATTTTA
This sequence comes from Picea engelmannii, assembly GCA_009831015.1. NCBI lineage: Eukaryota > Viridiplantae > Streptophyta > Pinopsida > Pinales > Pinaceae > Picea > Picea engelmannii. The sequence goes on along the minus strand of ML782342.1, from coordinate 211,519 downwards.
TTTGTTAAGATAGATTGTGAGTAGCTATCAGATCCACAGTCTCAGAATCCATTGGATAAAGAAGTGTGTTTGAAGAAAGGAACTATTGGAAGGAACTTGGCGACATCAAGGCATCTGGTTGTATCTTTCTTCCTCACTATAGAATACAGTGGCATGCTTCTTTCCCATAAAATCATTATCATTTTATTACATGACTCCTTGATCACATGTTTAGGTTTTCATTGAATCTACTATTGATGCTTTCACTTTGGTTGGTTTCTATCATTGCAAATCTGATTTCACGAGAGCACCAGAGTGAAGCAGGGACAAGAGAGATATAAGGAAGAGATATATTAAGGTATGTCACCCATTCCTTCTTTGGTAGTAAATTCAATGATTGTAACTTAGGGAAAGTGTCATGTCCTATCTTGTTTTGTTCTAAATCTAGGTGGATCTAGGGATATTAGTTTATGTCCGCATTTACCGATTTATCCTACAACAAAATTGGCAACCATACTGGCGATGAATTGTTTTCCTATTTTTCCTTGATTTATTACTTTGATTTATTGGGTTATGTTTTCTGAGTCACTGGGAGATCCATCTTGACTCTCTGATTGTTAAAATTCATTGGAAAACCTTCACACTTTTTATTTTTTCCATTTTTTGTGTGATTTATGCACCCTACTTTGAGGGATAGTGTGGCGTTTCCGCAATGTATTAGTCTTATGGCCTGCGTAAATCAGGTATTTCCGCACTGTGCTAATCTACAGCCTGCGGAAATCATGAAAAGTTTGAATTTTTATGGGTTTTCCTTACCCATATCTTGGATTTGGTTTTGGGGTGAATTTTTGGGTTTGATTATGATTTGTTGACAGTCTTCTTGACAACTTTGAATCTCCTTTTAGCCATCTTTGCCTTATCTTTTCTTTATTTTATTTTGAAAGATTGGTCTCTTGCTGTGAGTGTCTTTTTGTTACCAAGCATTGGTTTTCTTTAGAATTGTTTAGTGAAAGAATACCTTTTTTTCTGAGTAAATCGTGTTAAAAGAGAAACTTAGTTTGGGTTGCTTTGTTTTATATAGATCTGTTATTTCTTTTAGCTATCTTTAAAAAAAAAAAAAAAATCTTGCTTTACAGTAGATTGGGGGCATCCTTGCATTTGATTTCTTGAAGATATTGATATTGATGAGTTTAATATATTTTGGGACATTGTGCATATGGGAATGATAAATGTTTTCTCCTTCTCATAGCATACCTTTCATCGAAATGAAATGATTGCATCTTCATCTCTTTGCATAACTTTCGAGTCGGTCAAAACACCATATTGTCCACACCATTTTCCTTTTGAGTAACAACAACCTTAAAAATAAAGTGCTTATAAAAAATTGATTAGGCATTTTTATATTTTCTGGTAGAAAACCTACATTACATTAGTTGTAGGAATTTGGAATAGGTGTGAAAGATAACTTTCCAAAGCTGCAAACAAACATAGAATCTTGTGTTAGTGAGAATTGAAATCCACTTATTACATTTTGTCCTGGGAAGACCTTCTAACACAAGGGTCAATCACGAGGTCGCATTGAGACTCGCAGAGTTACTCACCCTGCTTTGTTGGTCTTGGTGTAGAGATCACGTGTATTATGGGGGTTGCTTGAAGGTATACCCACAATGATGAGTGGAAGCCTTTCAAGTTGATTTCAGGCTAGATACCCTGCCTTTGTGTGTGGATCGGACTGTTGATTGTTTCCCCAGGCATCATTGTAGTAATTGGTAACCTTAGTGGCCTTTCTCTTTAGGTTCTTTACATAGGTGACTGTGGAGGGGAAAGTCTTCACAGTACCTGGAATCGACGTTGGCCAAACTCACTCGGTCTCCCTGGAGGGTATACCCACAATTATGTGTGGTAGCTTGCACCAAGGTGTAAGTCTGTTAAGCAGGTCGTCAACGTAACTTTTCCACCCTCTCTATTTCATCCCTTTATTACTTTGATCCCGTGACGTTGGATTTCATCACCAACTAGTGAGTTCATTGTGAGAAAGTTTTGTTTGCTTGCTTGCTTACTAGATTTTTAGCGTGTGTTTTTTGTTTTCCCTAGCAAACTCTAGGTTGGATATTTATCTAATGGCATCAGTTCCTGAAACGACCAATGAAGGAACCCCTACTCCAGGGGAACCTTTTTTTTTTCCTTCTTACGGAAACATTGGTCCTCCTCACGTTGCTACTTTGAGCCTTCCAGGCCTAACAATTGGATTGTCAATGTGGTTGTTTTCCACTCAGGTAGTCCCAAATGAAGTTAGTGCTTCACTTGTAATCTATTTCCCCCAAGAACATCAACCTCATGTTGATCCTTCACTGTCTTCACCAGTAAGATCTTCTTCACCTTCTCGACTTGCAAGTTCTTCTTCCATTTCATCTTCTTCTTTGAGTGAAAGCTCTGAAGCTAGTAACTCAATGGATAAGAAGAAGAAGAAAAGGAAGAATAAGAAGAAGAAAAATAAACAACGATCTAAAATTCCAGCCACTGTCGGACACGTTGGAAAGAAACTAGTTATTGTTGATCGTGTTGGGAGTGTTGATAATGTCAAGATCACCCAAACAACCCGTAAACCCAGGTACCCTTGCAGGCTTCGTAAGGGTAGCCATCTTCTTAAGGATTTCCCTGGTCTATCAAAGGTTATAGAAACATGGTCTATGCACCCTTGCCAACCCGTGTCGTCAGCCTCTGAATAACATGTTGATGACCTCCCATCAACTAGTCAAGATATTGTTGGGAAGAAAAAAAGTAGAGTCAAGTTCACATGCATGTTATGAAAAGGGAGTCATCTAACTCACCTTTGACCCCGTATGGAAGAAGCCTTGAAATTACTGGAAGACATGACTATTTTCCAGCCTCAACTTCCAGTTGCTTATCGCAAGCTTACTCTTGACCCACTAGTAGTTGATGGAATGATCAATTTGGTCCCTTCGTCGGTCAATCTGGCTGATCAGGTAGTCAATATGGTCATGTCCTTAGTTGAACCATTTGACCAAGTGGTCAATTCGATCCCATCTTCGGTCGATCCTACTCTCCCGTTAGAGAGTGAAACCCAAACGGTCAATCTGTTTCCACTCGTTGACCCCATTCTCCCCTTAGAGAATGCAACCCGAGTAGTCGATTTGGTCTCATATTCAGTCGATCCTACTCTCTGACTCGAGAGTAAACCTTATATTTCCCATGTTTTTCTTGTTGATACAGAATCTATTGTGCTGGGAGAGATTCATCCTTCTCTCGTGGAACCCCCTCCAAGTAATGAGTCCATCCTTTTCAATTTGGGTGTGCTAACTGGACCTCATCTTCCGTCTCACATTCCTTTCCAAATTATAGTTCAGGTTTGTGGTCGAGAAGTTCTTCATACATTGATAGATGAAGGTGTGTCCATCATTATTTTGTCCTCTATTTCTTGGCAAGATTTGGGTTATCCTTAGCTTGCCCCGGTTACACAGAATCTATTGGATTTTAACAGAAGAACCAGTCAACCTTTAGGGACCCTTCCTCAATTTCTTGTAACTTTAGGAGGGAAAACGGTCTTTATTGATGTCATGGTAGTCCAAGATCCCTTGTATTGTTCTTTACTCCTTGGACGATATTATTTCTATGCCATGAAAGCTATCGTGTCCACTCCTTTTTGTGTGATATACTTCCTGCACGATGGAAGAATTGTGACCATTGATCAAATTTCATTTTTTGGTCCTAACTTGACCTCAATGAACTCCCTACATGGTTCTTATATGTAGACGGTATCACCCCTACCACATGTCAACTATGTGGCGTTGTCTCCCATTCCTTCCACTGCCGATAACAATGACTTGGATCCGGTAGTTGACATGGTGATCTCTTCGGTAGGGCCATTGGATCCTAACCTCCTTACCCCCATCGTGACCCTCGACATGTGTTCCTTCCAGAGTGTGTTTCTTCCGTCAAGTGAAGATCTCTTGGAGTCCATGACTAAGTTTCACCCCTTGACATGGTGCCCTTCCAGAGCACTATCCTCTTGGAAGCGCCGATCAAGAAGAGTTCTTGAGCATAGTTTTCTGATTTCCAGCTCATTAAAAAATGAAACCAGTTGTGAGGATAGTTTTTGTGTCTCTGTGGCAACCTCGTTAAAAAATGAAACAAGGTTATGAGCATAGTTTTCTGATTTCAAGCTCATTAAAAAATGAAACTAGTTGAGAGGATAGTTTTTGCATCTCTGTGGAAACCTCGTTAAAAAATGAAACAAAGGTCTAGGGATTGAACCTGGATTCTCGAGCATAGTTTTTCTTCTCTATGGAAAGCTCGTTAAAAAACGAAATAGATTTTTCCCCCCTCTCTATTTGAGTCAAGTCCTTCGTCTAGTATTTGAAGCTTCATTTCATCTTCTTTTGCAATTAAACAAAATGAAGCTTGGGGGGAAATGATTCCAGCCTCTGGAATTCATGCTGAAGTTGCACCACAAGCTTCTTAAGCTGGAGGCTAAGTAACAACCATGCATTGGGAAGTCGCAAGCATAGTTTTCTATGGTTCAAGCTTGTGTAAAAATGAAACCACCTACCTCAAGCATAGTTTCCTCTGGCTCAAGCTTGTGTAAAAATGAAACCAGGTCCAAGCATAGTTTTGTTTAATTTTTAAGCTTGTGTAAACATAAAATCTATCCCAAGCGTAGTTTTGTTTTGTTTTAAAGCTTTCATAAAAATGAAAACAATCACAAGCTTAGTCTTTGTTCTTTCTCATGCTCGTAAATACATGAGAATAAGTTACCGAGCTTAGTCTTTGTTCTTTCTCATTCTCGTAAATTGATGAGAATCTAACTGACTAAACTTTTAGCACTTTTTCAGGATCGTAAAGGTTATATGAAAAAGGAACCCCTTGGAGTTCGCTTTAATCTCTTTTCAAACTCTCTAAACATGAAAAGATTGTTGAGCGACCTTGTTCTTTTCACACTCATAAAAGTATTTGAAGAAAATGTTTGATGGGTGGTAGGTTATCAATTTTTCAGTCTCATCAAACTAATTTACGAAAAAGGAACTGACATATTTCTCTTTAAGTGTTTTTCAGACTCTCTAAACATGAAAAACCCATGAGTTTTCTTTCTTTGGACTCGTAAAACAAACATCAAAAGGCCCATATGGGACCGAACCAATCCTTCTTAGGGTTTGTTAAATATACTCTAAGGGACTCGTCCAAAGGATGAGCTTACATTTACAATCATATGTTATCCTCCTCAATCTTACGTAAAAATAAGGAGGTACTCGCTAGAAATGGTGGGGGGGGGGGGGGGGGGAATTGGGAAATAAATGTGTATAAACCTATAATATATGGAAGATTCACCATTGGACATGACACCCTTTTAGTCGCTTTGTGTCTAGGTTGGAAAATTTTGCTCATCTCTTGGTCATACTCTTTTATAAGATTACAAATTGGTCTGTGATCCCTGTTGTTGAGTCAGTGTTTCCAAGACAGTTGTCATGTCATCAATATGTTCAAAGAGAAGTTCAACCCGAAAAGCCTTCTATTGCATCGGCCATTTCTGCAGTCCTTAAGCCTTCTATTGCATCAACCATCCCTGAGTCAGTCCTGAATCACTGGTTACTCTGATCTACTTCAAATCTTGTTACGTGTCTTGTGTCATTGATGGAGGATACATTAAGGCCTTCCTGTGACAATTCTTTTCCTATCGAATTCAACTCATTATCCAAGAATTAGACTTAGAAACTAATTGGTACCTTGGAACTTGCATGCCTCAATGGCAGGTTTCATCTCTTTCGACAATGGGTTTTCATTATTGACCCTTGATCGAGAGATTTTGTCGAGTGTTCGACTTCATCTCATTTATTCACATTCATTGGATTGTACTAGAGTACCTTGGGAGTCATTGACATTAATGGTGATTTCCCTCACACTTGTTAATGGTATTCATTAATGACCGGTAATCAAGTGGTTTCTACCATCTTCGACTTCAACACTTGTAATCACACGGCTAGATTCGTACTATAGAGTGGTGGAGATGAAGACCATGAAACGTTTCTCACAGATTCAGGTTGTGTTGGAGTATATTCAGTTTGTACTGTTGCATAGATCCACATTGTATGTCTCGTGGCTATGCTCAAATTTGAGTCTTTAACACATATTTCCACAGTGTATTTTTGGTGGCTATGTTCAGATTTGATTCATATTGGCATGGATCCACAGTGTATGTTTGGTGGCCATGACTTGTATTACTTGACATGGATCTTCACATGTCGGCATTTATGCTTTGATTCATTTGTATTCTGAGTATGGGAATGCCTACCTCAATGATGATATATTATTGTACTATATTTCCTTGTTTGTTGACAAGTTTCCAACCGAATGTTCCTTGTTCCCTACACACACTCGACAAAGTATTTCAGCTATCACTTTGTTCTAACTTCATACTTTGGGGGACTCTCTGTTACAAATTATTTTCATCATCCCTATGACCGTTAATGATGTAATCTGTTTCCTTCAGAGGGGTCAGTGGCTTGAATTCTTTAAGAAAGAAGGGAGAAGAACTTTCCCTGAGAGGAGAAGTTGTATTTTCCTTTGTAAAAACCCTATTTTGGAGGATTTCCGCAGGTTTCTATATACATGGGGTGTGGAAATGCCTGATTTCTGCAGGTTTCTCTATAGCTAGGGTGTGGATTTTCTATAGGCTGCACTATAGCTAGGGTGCGGCGGCCTCTTGTACGTGGAAAAAATGAGCATCTTCTCAATGCTTCTAGAAGGAGAAGATTCTATGGTGAGGTGGCCTCTGAATGGTTTGGATCTTACTCACTTTCATGATTTAGTGGGATCATCCTAACCTCCTTACCTTATCCTCTTCAACTTATAAAAGGATAGGATCTCTCATGGAGAAAGTTAGTTGAATTTGGCTTGAGATTCTTAGGTTGGTTAGATTGGCTTTGAGCTCTACTTTGTCCAGATAGATTATGAGTAGTTATCAGATCCACAGTCTCATAATCCATTAGGGAAAGAAGTGTGTGGGAGATTAGTTTATGTCCACATCTAGATGGATCTAGGGAGATTAGTTTATGTTCGCATTTACCGATTAGTTTATGTCCTCATCTAGGTGGATCTAGGGAGATTAGTTTATGTATGCATTTACCGATTTATACTAAAACAGTCGCATTAATGAGGATGATCTTTGTTCGTTCTCACGCTCGAAAAAGCATGAGAATGCACCAAGTAAAATTTTATCTCTTTTTCAAACTCACATGGATACATGAAAAAGGAACCCCCTGGAGTCATATTTAAGCTCTTTTCATACTCTCTAAACATGAGAATATTATCGAGTGATCTTGCTTCCTTTCCCACTCATTAAAAGGTTTGAAAGGGCATCTTTTGAGTGATAATTTCTCTCTTTTTCGGCCTCGCGAGACTAATATTACGAAAAAGGACAACACTGGAGTCGTTTTTAAGTTCTTTTCAGACTCTCTAAACATGAAAAATCACCGATTTTACCTTCTCTAGACTCATTAAAAATATACGTTGAAGAGACCATATAGGACCGAACCCTTACTTCTTCTAGTTTTTAAGTTCTTTTCAGACTCTCTAAACATGAAAAATCACCGATTTTACCTTCTCTAGACTCATTAAAAATATACGTTGAAGGGACCATATAGGATCGAACCCTTACTTCTTCTAGTTCGTTAAACAAATTAAGAGGGACTTACCGAAGGTGAGTTATATCGAGCATGTGTTACCCTCCTTGAGCTCGTTAAATTAAAAAGAGGTACTCGTCTATCTGGATGGGGGGGGGAATTTGAAGAAAGCAAGGCAAGCAGTTTTTGAAAACATCACCAGTCACTCTTACAGTCGCCCTTGAACACAACACTTTGTCTTTTCATACATTTTAATCCGTTGAACCTATGCATTGAACCAATCCTTTGAGTTTCTTTACTCCTTTGGGTCACCCAACGAAAGTCATTGTGTCCATTGAATCATCATGTTTTGGTCCATGTCATGTTTCTATTGTTGTGCCTCAGTGTTCAAGGGAAGTATCTACCTCAAGATTCAACCATCACAAATTTCCTGTTTCAATACCCGTGCTAGTCCATGTTCATTTGATCCACCAATTTACATCTTTGTGTCAGTTTCGTGTCTTTGATGGGGGATACATCAAGGCCCTCCTTCAATGACTCTGTTCCTATCGAATTCAACACATTATTTGGGAACCAGACTTAGAAACCATTTAGTACCTTGGGACCTGCATGACTCAATGGCAGGCCTCCTCACCTCCGACAGTGGGTTTACATCATTGACCTCTGATCGGATGATTCCATGGATTTTCAACTTCAGCTCATTTATTCACATTCACTGGAATGTACTAGGGTACCTTGGGAATCATTTACATCAATGGTGATTTCCCTCGCACTTGTTAACGATTTACCTCATTGACCAGTAATCAAGTGGTTTCTACCATGTTCGACATCAGGAAATCTATGCGCATGGTTATATTTGTACTAAATAGGGATCAGTAGGAAGACCTTGGGTTGAGTAATCACTCTGTTAAGCACTTTTCTCAGGTTGTGAAGGATTTTTTCTTGAATATTGACACATATACTGTCACATGGATCCACTTTGTATTGGTCTGTGACTATGTCTTGTGGTCTCATAAATCCACTATGTATTTTTCATGGCTACGATCAGTTCATGTCATGGAAGTATAGATCCACATTGTATCTTCGATGGCTATACCTTTTTGTCAATATAATTATGGATCAGCAGTGTATCGTATGGCGGCCATACCTTGAAAGTCTTTATCACTCAAGCATAGGTATGCATGCCTTAGGTTTGAAACATGTCATAATGTTTGTTTGATGGTTGTGTGCAGCTTCTACCAGGTTCTCCAAGTCCATACCCTTGCTCAAAAAGTCTACAAATTACTTCAATCATCAGTTTTCATCTTCTAACTTCGCACTTTGGGGGGAAATCTGTTACACATCAAAATTAATCACTTCAATGATGACCTATTGTCATCATTAAAAGTGTCTCAAGTGTTGCAAACATCATACTATCATCTTTCCTATGTTGTGTCTCAAACGACATCACAAAGGACACTTGAAAGACACCCTCAATGACTAGTTTAAGAAAGAGAAATCACATGACAAAGAGTACAAAGATTTTACCATGAAAAATACCACTTAAAAGTCATTTTTGAAAGGCAGATCTCCCATACAAACTATCAGGGAGTGCCAACGCTCCTTTCCCTACTTTGAGGGATCATTGCAACACTCTATGCCCCATTCTAGGGTAGCGCTGAGCTATTTGAGGAAATATTTGTTGAGGAAAATCAGGGAAAACTCCCCCTCATCTCTAGAGTTAGTTTGATTCGAACCTGAGGTCAAGGTTGGATCTTAGGGAGGATCCACAAATGACAGAGGAAGATCCTCAACCTATCCCAAGAATATCTAAGATGGTTAGGCCTCTCCAAGCCTATATAAGGAGGCCTCCTCATGGTGAAGGGAAGAGACATTGAAGACATCAAACTTATGATCTCATAAGGGAGATAATCAGTGAAGCAGAGTCATTTTGTTTGTGGATCATTTGAGCAAGGGGTTGGACAAGGAGAGCTTGGTGAGGCTATTGCATTTGCATCAAAGGTCTATAAGTATCTCTATTGAGTTCTCACTAATACATGTGCTTGGCCTGTTTCCTTCAAGATTATGTATTCCTACATGAACTTGTGTTTAATGGATAGATCTAGTTTCAAACTAATCATAGTAGAATAAGAAGCATGCTTTGTCTTCGATTGGATTGCAAGACATGTTGAAGAGCTTGTGGATCAGAGCTCAACTTGGGACTAGGCGAGGACAAACATCGTAAAAAGGTACATCTTCTTCCTCTTCTATATAGATTAGTTTAGCTAAGTTTAAAGGGATAAAGGGATGTCAATGACCAAAGTTAGCACATTTTTGTCTTGATCTTAGAGATTTAGGATCCAAGAGGGAATCCACATGTCTGTAGGGGGATTTTCCTTTAACACTTGTATATAACTAAAATGTAGGACAAACAATACTCATGGTGAATTTACATATCCGCGGAGCTAAGAAGCATGAAGACAAGTGCTGAACAGGTGTTTCAGAGATCTTAGAATCCAGATTTCAATCAAAGAAGGAAGAATTACCCAAGATGGCACCTCCAAAGGTTAGTGCACCTGGAAAAACATCATGGAAAACGCATAACAGCCACAGGTCACCGCAAAAACCAATAGAGGAAGAACAATCTTTTACACATATAGATGGAATCATCGATGTCAACGCAATTCCTTCACCGCAGGCCGAACTAGTGAGAACCACTCTAGTAGAGGAAGAGGAACAAGCCTCAATGATGATTGGGATGGACATCGACTCACAGAGCAGTGCGGGGTGTCACAACCCATTGGAAACATGAAAGCCACATCAAACTCCTAGGGTCGAAGTTGCCCATAAGACAAATGGAGTTGAGGTTATATCGTTGAGGGAATAGCCAACTTTAAGGCTACGCGTCACAATATGTGGATCCGGGTGTGCAGGGATCCAGACAAAGAATGGCTACAAATTCAATTTTGTATCAACACAGAGGAAATTGAATGGGAAATAAAAGACTAGCAAGATGACTAGAAGATCCCAATCATCACCAAATACATGCCCAAGGGGAAAGAAGTTGAAGTAGGGTGATGTAAGACATCTGCAAGAGGAAGCGTCGTGGCCAAGAAACCAATGCAGCAGATGAAGCCTGGCCCAAAGACAACACAACAGAAGAAGGGAAACACCTCAAGGAAGGACAGACAGATAGGAAATAAGGCTAATGTCCCCATGCATGAGGAACAATGAAGGGGGGACACAATGGCACAAGGAACCCTGACGACAACAACTTCACAAGATACACCCAAACGACTAATCATACATATAGGTGGGTTGCACAAGAAGGACAAGGCCCATAAGAAAATCCTGTAATACACAATCACCGAGGATGATGTTGAATTGATCATAAAGAGGGTTCAAGACCATGTAGTGGAAGAGTATGAGGAGATCATGAGCCAACGAGAAAGGATAATGAATGATTTTTTTGATGTGAAGCGGGTCTTGGAATGGATACAAGTAGAAAAAGAAAAAGAGAGGGGAGAAGAACCAATCCTGCCATTGACAGAGGTAGGGGACATAACCAGGTAGAATGGGAAAGAAACAATCCAAATCATAGCATAAGCAATTCCTAGCTTCTACATTATGATAGATATGTTGTACTTCGAGGAGGGTATGGTGTAGAAGCCACTTAAATACCAGGTGCAGGTAGAGTTTATCTTGGATAAAATACCAAACAATACTCATGGTGAATTTACATATCCGCAGAGCTAAGAAGAAGGAAGACAAGTGATGAACAGGTGTTTCAGAGATCATAGCAGCTAGATTTCAACCAAAGAAGGAAGAATTACCCAAGATGGCACCTCCAAAGGTCGGTGCACCTAGAAAAACATCATGGAAAACACATAACAGCCACAGGTCACCACAAAAACCAATAGAGGAAGAAAAATCTTTTACACATATAGATGGAATCATCGATGTCAATGCAATTCCTTCACCGCAGGCCGAACTAGTGAGAACCACACTAGTAGAGGAAGAGGAACAAGCCTCAATGATGGTTGGGATGGACATTGACTCACAGAGCAGTGCGGGGTGTCACAACCCATTGGAAACATGAAAGCCACATCAAAATCCTAGGGTCGAAGTCGCCCACAAGACAAATGGAGTTGAGGCTATATCGTTGAGGGAATAGCCAACTTTAAGGCTACGCATCACAATATGTGGATCCGGGTGTGCAGGGATCCAGACAAAGAATGGCTACAAATTCAATTTTGTATCAACACAGAGGAAATTGAATGGGAAATAAAAGACTAGCAAGATGACTAGAAGATCCCAATCATCACCAAAGACATGCCCAAGGGGAAAGAAGTTGAAGTAGGGTGATCTAAGACATCTGCAAGAGGAAGCATCGTGGCCAAGAAACCAATGTAGCAGATGAAGCCCGGCCCAAAGACAACACAACAAACGAAGGGAAACACCTCAAGGAAGGATAGACAGATAGGAAATAAGGATAATGTCCCCATGCATGAGGAACAACGAAGGGGGGACACAATGGCACAAGGAACCCTGACGACAACAACTTCAAAAGATACAGGGCCACCCAAATGACTAATCATACATATAGGTGGGTTGCACAAGAAGGGCAAGGCCCACAAGGAAATCCTGTAATACACAATCACCAAGGACGATGTTGAATTGATCATAAAGAGGGTTCAAGACCATGTAGTGGAAGAGTATGAGGAGGTCATGAGCCAATGAGAAAGGATAATGAATGATTTTTTTGATGTGAAGTGGGTCTTGGAATGGATACAAGTAGCAAAAGAAAAAGAGAGGGGAGAAGAACCAATCCCGCCATTGACAGAGGTAGGGGACATACCAGATAGAATGGGAAAGAAACAATCCAAATCATAGCATAAGCAAGTCCTAGCTTCTACATTATGATAGATATGTTGTACTTCGAGGAGGGTATGGTGTAGACGCCACTTAAATACCTGGTGTAGGTAGAGTTTATCTTGGCTAAAATACCAAACAATACTCATCGTGAATTTACATATCCGCAGAGCTAAGAAGCATGAAGACAAGTGGTGAACATGTGTTTCAGAGATCTTAGCAGCTAGATTTCAACCAAAGAAGGAATAATTACCCAAGATGGCACCTCCAAAGGTCGGTGCACCTGGAAAAACATCATGGAAAACACATAACAGCCACAGGTCACCGCGAAAACCAATAGAGGGAGAACAATATTTTACACATATAGATGGAATCATCGATGTCAACATAATTCCTTCACCGCAGGCCAAACTAGTGAGAACCACACAAGTAGAGGAAGAGGAACAAGCCTCAATGATGGTTGGGATGGACATCGACTCACAGAGTAGTGTGGGGTGTCGCAACCCATTGGAAACATGAAAGCCACATCAAACTCCTAGGGTCGAAGTCGCCCAGGAGAAAAATGGAGTTGAGGCTATATCACTGAGGGAATAGCCAACTTTAAGGCTACGTGTCACAATATGTGGATCCAGGTGTGTAGGGATCCAGACAAAGAATGGCTACAAATTCAATTTTGTATCAACAAAAAGGAAATTGAATGGGAAATAAAAGACTAGCAAGATGCCTAGAAGATCCAAATCATCACCAAAGACATGCCCAAGGGGAAAGAAGTTGAAGTAGGGTGATCTAAGACATATGCAAGAGGAAGTGTCGTGGCCAAGAAAACAATGCAGCAGACGAAGACTGGCCCAAAGACAGCACAACAGAAGAAGGGAAACACCTCAAGGAAGGACCGATAGATAGGAAATAAGGATAATGTCCCCATGCATGAGGAACAATGAAGGGGGAACACAATGGCACAAGGAACCTTGACGACAACAACTTCACAAGATACAGGGCCACCCAAACGACTAATCATACATATAGGTGGGTTGCACAAGAAGGACAAGGGCCACAAGAAAATCCTGTAATACACAATCACCGAGGATGATGTTGAATTGATCATAAAGAGGGTTCAAGACCATGTAGTGGAAGAGTATGAGGAGGTCATAAGCCAACGAGAAAGGATAATGAATGATTTTTTTGATGTGAAGTGGGTCTTGGAATGGATACAAGTAGCAAAAGAAAAAGAGAGGGGAGAAGAACCAATCTTTCCATTGACAGAGGTAGGGGACATAACCAGGTAGAATGGGAAAGAAACAATCCAAATCATAGCATAAGCAAGTCCTAGCTTCCACATTATGATAGATATGTTGTACTTCGAGGAGGGTATGGTGTAGACGCCACTTAAATACCTGGTGTAGGTAGAGTTTATCTTGGATAAAATACCAACTAAGGCATTGTAGAAGATGCAAGTCGGTGTCACATGGGAAGATATGACAGCATTACAAGTCACCAGAGATGGATAGGACACACTACAAATTGTGGTAGATTAGGTCTAGCTGGAGACACAAGAGGAGAAGAAACCCACAGATAACCTTGAGCAGAAGCTGAAGGAAGTCTTCACAAAGATTCAAGACAACACACAAGCATCCATGATCAACGTTGAAGAACAGATCCAGATTATTGTGCGGGTGCTCAAAGGGTACAGGAAGGAGATCAAGGAAATGAAAGAAAAATTAACCCCAGCAAATCCTCTCGAAGTCACAGCTGAAAGAGAACAACAGGAAGCCCTCCAAATAGAAATGATTGAAGGAGAAGCCAAAAAGTTTAAAAAACTATATGACAGAACCGTGCACTTATGGACGACGTTGGAGGAAGACGAGAGGGTCCAACAACTAGACCAGCAAGAGGAGAAAATTAGTGTTTCAATGCAAGAGATGAAGTAGTGACAAAAGGACATGAGCATTATAGAACGATTGAAAGGCACATAACATATGAAGACCCTGCAAACAAAATTGAAGACTATGCATATAAAAAAACAGGCAAGGCAATCCCAATTAGAACCTCTTCAAGAGTAAGCAACACAAATAATTGTTGAACTGGAGGAGGAGGATACAAGGATGTCTCAGGTTCAAGATGAGAGTGAAGAATCTATGAAGGAACACATTACAACATAGAGGGTAGAGGAGCTCAAAGAGAAAGTTGTGCAAGCGAAATCCAAATGGAAAGAATTAGAAGAAAATTTGCATGACTTGGAGAAGGTATTGCAAGGATAAAACAATTCCTGAGTGGTTTGGGATGAGCCACATGTCAGTGTTGGGGGAATGTTGGAGTAGGATTAATTTGGGAGAAAGGTCTATTTTTGGTGCAGGCCTAATTTTGGAAGAGACGGTCTATTTTTGGAAGTGTGCGCCTTAGGAGGAAGGAAAAGAAGCATGCAAAAAATCAAGGAAAAGAAGCATGAAGGAGGAAAATAAATGTGTCATGCATGCAGATAGACCTAAATATGCTAAGGTTATGGTTTTTGACAAATATTTTAATGGATAAAAGCCTATAAAGTAGTATAAATAAGGACCTAGGAGGTCTAGGTTGAGGTCGGTCAGTTGATTATTGAGAGTTAGTTGGCTAGGAAACTATTGATTGTAATATGTTTTGTGGTAGAGTGAAATAAGCTAGTATTTTAGGGTTAGGTCATAGTCTGAGGATCCTGGTGTGATCTAATCAACCTCCCCAAGGGTGATTACCCTCATTTTCATTGTAATGTCGAAGATGTAATGCGCACAATGCAGATTTTGCAGCATAATAAATAAAAGAGTAGAGAAGACAGATCTTTGTGGACGTAGTCCCAGGAGGGGGTGAACCATGGTAGAATATTGTGTCCTATGTGATTTTCCATGAATGTTGTTTCCATTATGTTAATCATTAGCTCAAGAATGAATGGTAAAACTAGTTATGACAACATGCATGCCTAGGTTTAAAGATAAATGAGTCATAGAAGTAGATGAATGATTAACGATGATGATGCACAAGAAAAAGAATCTAACCACAATCCCCACTCATTCCTAGACTTCAAAAACTTGAGTATTGCAATCCCCCATTAAATCTATCGCAGGTGAGACTATGTTGTGCACTCTCTGCGTAGCGTTGCCTTCCGATTTACCAGGAGGGACGATATTTTTGAGGGTTTTTGTTGGAAACCTATTTGAGATCAAACCTAGGTCATCCCAAGAACTAAGAAAACACTTTTTAATTTTATCCATTGGGTTCATGGATTCAAAAAACTCATCATCATCGCCCACATTGTCAACATCAGTTGTCCACAATTACATATATCAACAAAAAAAAAGTTAATTCAATTATAAAAACAATAATAAAATTCACTTTAAATGAGTATGGATATTGTTAGTCCTTTACCTACTCCAAGGCTGGTGTCTTCCCATGATCACCCTATCACTATATAAGAAGTATGAAATGTTAAAATTTTACCTTATAATATGAGAAGCATGAGATATTAAAATGAATGTTAAAGATTAAAAAAAAAAAGTCATTAAATAAAGTTGGTTGAAGTTATGGTGTGAACATCCATATTATACAATGGATCAACATCCATTTTAATTCATCTTCCTACTAACACTATTCATATGTGCATAATTTGTCTAAAGACATACCTCTGTTGAAAAAACTCATCTAAACCATATTTTCATCAAAGAAAAAAGATGTCATTATTTATTCCATAAACATCGTAATATGTAACAACTATCAACTATATGCAAATAAAAGAAAAATGGTACTTTCACCAAATTCTCATTAATATGGTTTAATAATGACTTAGTTTGAGAAGGGTAAGCTTAGAATGATGGAATGATGATGAATGATATACGGGCTAACAAGGTATGATCTTGGCTAGTTCTACTAGGAATTCTTTCTTCAAGCTTTAATTTTTCTTTGTTTTGTAAATTCTCTATACGCCATCATAATGATGAACAATCAAGACAAGAAGGACAATTGATGATGAAATACAAAAAAAAAAAAATATGTTTATCCCTTGATATGTTCCAGGATGTAAATGGAACTATGCCAAGCCACCTCAAAGATAAAATTCAGTTATGGTTTTAGAGCTATAATGTGGTGGAACTCTTCTAATAATATTCTTCAATTTCTCACAACCCTTAAAATTGTTTCAAACATGATGATCATAGGACTCTCAAAAAAAGAGCATTTTTCCCATATGTATTAGACATCTAGAATTTAAAAGTGATGGATGGATGGATTTAGAAGAAAAATACAATAAAACATACAAGGTATTCCTATGAAAACTTCATAAAACACTTAGGACAACTTCATGATTACTAAATTCAATGATATATGAATATTTCTTCATTCATTCAATCATATCAAACATAAAAGGGAAAGAAATTGGTCATTTATTATGAAGTCAATTCCAATCACATTAAAAAAACCATACATTCATAATGAATATGATGCCAATTCCTGCATAAGGCTTTTATTAATGAGAAAATCAAATCTAAGGTGTCTGAAGAATAGGTATGAATTTACATAGAGAATACAATGGAGGACAATACAAAAATACAAATTGATATGACCATGGTGAATGAATCTCTACAGGCCCTCTATTATCTTCTCATAATCTGTCTCTTCCTCTGTGAGCTATGTTGATCTTTCAAACTTGAGAACAAGTTACACTCTCATTCCCAAAAATGCCAACCCTTCAATAACACATGTTGTTTCTCCTTTATAGATACAATTTTATGCAAAAACAATTATTGAAACATCTTACTACTTCTTTATTCTTAAAAGGTTTTTACCTTGGTAAAAATTAATGTACATGAAAGATTACTCGGAAAAATATTCCCTTAGGGAGTTAGGTACATTCCACTCGATTCTCCTTGTCTTCCCAATGGTTATTTAGCAAATTGACACATTCTTTTCCCATCATATAATTATGATCAATCATTTTTCTTACTACCTAATCCAAATTAGTGTATATCTCATAAACTAGAGGAGGTAAATTCCTAAAAATCATTTTCAAATTGTGCAACGGCTCAAAATCCCTTGCCAACAACTCTACTACATTTTTCCCCTTCAAAGTGCCATCAAGATTTTCAAACTTGTTGTCATTGTTCCTCCTATCATATAACATATTTTGATAATTTTTTCGTTGGATACAAATCCCCATTTCCATTCTAGAATGACGACAATCCATGCTTGATGACATTACTAAAAATCTTCTTAAAAGTAGAGATTTCCCTCATAAGATCGTGACCCTTAGTTTATGCATTTTGTAGCAATAATCTTTTTATAATGACTCTTTTAGCATCCATTACAATGATAGTTATATAATTGAATTGCAAATCCTTCAACTCCTCTTTAGTTCTTCTATTCAATAACTTTATTATATCAGCTTCCAATAAGGTTTATTCTCCAAATCATTTATTTTTATTTTTATGTCTTTGAACACTAAGGTGATTAGGTTAAGCTCATCCTACACCAGGGTAAAATAAGATGAATTATTGAAAAAATGTGTTAGTTATATCATCCCAAATTATATGTTTATCTCCTTTCATGGTTGGTCTCCATATCACCCTTACCCTCATTTTATTTTCTTCGCTCTGATCTTCCTCTTTAGCAACATTGATTTGTGCCAAAAGTACTTCTTTTTTCTTCACTTGATCTTCTAGTTCTTGTACCTTGGCATCTCTCTGTTTGAGTTGGTTTGTCATAGTATCCAAATCAATATCCTTCACACTTAAATCATCCATCACTTTTGATAAGCCCTCTATTGGATCTAATCGAACATTTTTCACTGTAGCTAGCTTGGATTCCTACAATGGTTGGAATACTGAGAGGGGGGGGGNAAATTAGTATGATAATTGTATACCACTTTTAACCACAATATATATTCTTTTAAATTATTCAACAATGTTCATCGGTTCATCTTCAATGTATTATCTATGAATGCATTCAATATTTCATAAGAAACATAACATCAACAACATCACATCAAGTACACAGTACACCGGACTATTACATGGAAACCCATTGCAGGAGAAAACCATGGAATGATTTTCTTATATGTCAGAATAATTACATTCAAGAAAACACCAAATTCCAATTCTCTAGCTACAACTGGAAGGACACTATAATCCCCTGGTTTCTCAGGATCCAACCTAAAGGAATCTAAAAATCCCTAATTTTATGGCTCCAACCAGAAGGAGGATACAACCCCCTATGTTCTAAATCTACAACCGAAAGGTGGCTACAACCACTTATCCTTTCCCCTTCCAACCACCCTGAAATATAAGTGTCAAATAACTTATACTTCCATTGTCACTATGTCATTGTCAATATGTCCCTGTAAGACCTATCACTGTAAAACCTATACCAACAACCTGTCACAACCTATAACAACTTGTACTAACCACCTGTTACTCTCAACCTATCACATCAACTCAACATTGACTTGTCACATCAATCTCATTGACCAAACTAGATCTAATCACATAAATCAACCAACAAGACAACTCTCAATCATATGCACAATATCATCCAGATGTGCATCAACCTAAACCACTCACAAAAACTCATAACCATCACCAAAATATACCAGTATCAATATGTGCTTCTAATAATATGCCAAAACATGTATACCACATCATCCATAAACCATGTGTCAAGATTACTATAATGATCTCCAACAAGATTACCAGCAAGTGCCTCCAACAATGTACCAAGCATAACACAAACCAAACTATGCTTCAACAAGATACACCAACATCACCATACCATGTACCTCATGTATGTCCCAACTCATAAACCATGTGTCTCATCCATGTACCCAACATGTACCTCAACCATACACCAAAAAAATATATTGAATACATCACATTGTCCATAAACCCTTACATCAAACCATGTGCCAAAACCTCACTTTTATGTAACCTCTAGCATGTACCATTCATAATCCAATCATATACCAAGACCAGTAACAAATGTCTCTCACAATGCACCAAAAGATATGCCAATAAAACCAAACTAAGCACACCAACAATGTACTTCAACAAATCTTCCTCAAAACATTCACTATAGAAAGAACCATACAACTAATGGTACCTCTAGGAAAATACCCAAGCTCACAAGACCATACCTCAACCATGTAAAGCATATGTCTCAAATATATCCCAATATGTGCTTATAAGAAAGAACCCTAACATACCTATACCAAACACCATGGATATGTATGTGTACCAATATCACTAAGAGAAGGATTTCTACCATATTCCACAAAGGCACCAAGACATGCCTTAAGCATGTGAACAACCATCCATGATACAAGCCTCAAGCATACATAACAACACACCTTTAATTTTTGAAGACCACCTGATGCATGCCACTTCAGAATAGAATACCAGCCTAGATCATGTCACCTTCAGCAGGCCTAGGGTTAATCTTTTTTCAAATTTTATGTTCTCTTGCTAGATAGCTGCTATCTGACCCACGAGTGGTAGTTTCTAGAAACCTATAGGTTGTCCCATGAGAATCTAGTTTATTAGTGTTTTTCATAAACCCTTTCCTTTTGCATCTTCGATACTTTTCCTGTTGGTGGGGCTTGCAGTTTGCACAGTTTGCACAGTAGGGCAGTTTGCACAAGACTTGGTTTTGTCATTAATGTCAAACTTTAAAATGCCAAAGGGGGAGTTTGTTGGTCAGTTTGCATAGGCACCGTGGATCAGTTTGCATAGGCACGGTGGTTCCTAATTTGGAGATCAACATGCCTCTCGACATATCGAAATGTGAAACTGCGAAGAACCCAGGAGGTGAGCCTTTGGTTATAACTCGATGTCACATGCGAAACGAGCCTTGGAAGAGGAGTCAACACCCTTAGCTTGAATTTTAGAGATCAGAGATTGACCAACACATGACACGTCATCCTAAGTAATGTCACTATGATACGTCACTTCGGGAATTTCTATTTCGGGATTTTTGCATGGTAACAAAAAAACTCCAACATCACGAAGTCCTGAATGCCGAAATACTGAAAGGGACACACGTCAGATCATTTCAGGGATCATGACTTGGAGTGTCGAAACACTTCATCAGAGAAACGCTGAAATGTCGAAATGTGAAAACACCGAAACGCTAAAAGACAAAATTTTGAAATGTGAAATGTCGAAACGTCGAAATGTGAAATCTTGAAATACCTTTTTGTATAGGTTGTAGTTACCGCCATTGTTCATGTGATAAGGAGGAGCTAGCACCAAGTTAAAGCTCCTTTTCAGAGATCTCAACATGAAGAGATGAGATGTCTTCACCTCAGGATTGTCAATATGTGAATCGCGAAAGCACATTTTGGTAAAGGCCCGTGGTCACAGCCAATGGGCATATGGAGTAAGCACGAGACCCATATTTTACATCGAACGGTGTGGATTAAATACTTAAAATGATCCTATGGTTGTTGTTCTTCTAGATGCCTTTGCCAATAATAATCACTGTAAGATAGTTATTCAGTTATTGTAACTGAATCTTCGAAGCTTGAGGGTTCGAGTGTACACTCTGAATGTACAGGGTAGAAATAAGTGAAATTTGGTGAGATGAAGGTTGGTGCGTATGGAATTAATGGTACAACCGTAGCTCCAAAGTAAAATTCATTTATGTAAATGAAGATAAATCTGAAATAAAATTATACAAATACAAGGACAGTGAGGAGAAAAGATGGGGCGGGAGGATTATGGAAGAAAGATGGCTCTGTAAAATTTGAGGAGAAAATTTAATTCTTAATCTTTGACAGAGAAGATAAGAGTTGGTTTGCAGATTCTTAGTGACAGAGAAGGATTCCAGGGTGGTAGGGAGGAGCAAGGGGAGACTGTAAAAGTCTCCTGTACAAGTTGGTGCTTGTACATCTAGGAGTTGTAGCTTCCATTCAGTAGGCGCTAAAGAAATAGAGGTAGCAGCCTCATCTGGGTTGTAGCTCAGATAAAATAAGAATGTAAAGAGGAGTTGGAGCTTGTCTTTCATTCATAAGAAGACGAGGTTTTTCCCTTTTGGGTTTCCTCATGAAAAAACATTGTGTCACTGTTTCATTTATGTGATTGTATATTTATTGGTTAAATGTATTACTACAAGTTAAATGTTAAAGGCATGATTTATTGATTAATAAGTAATCTTCTTATAAAATGAAAGAAATTTTATACATCTGATTCACCCCCCCCCCCCTCTCAATTGACTTATCCTATTCAACAATTGGTATCAGAGTAGGTTACTTCAAGATATCAGTTTAACCACTGGAATTTTTTTATCATTCATAATGGATAAGGAGTCAGAATTTACAAAACATGGATTGTCTTTATTTGATGGTCATAATTATGCTTTTTGGAGTATCAGGATGAAGTCATTTTTACAAACTCAAGGAGTAGATATCTAGCAGGTTGTACTAAATGAATATAAAGTCCCAACAACCATTCCAATAGATGTTGTAGGTAAGAGACTCTATGAGAGTAATTCCAAATCTATGTATGCAATACTAGGAGGTCTAGCAGGGTCAGAATTTGTTAAAGTTATGCATTGTACATCAGCAAAAGAAATATGGGATAAATTGAAAAATGTATATGAAGGAGACACTAAGGTAAAGAGTGCTAAGCTACAATCATATAGAAGTCAATTTGAAAGCCTGAAAAATGGAAGAATCTAAAGATATAGCTACCTACTTTCTTTGTATTGATGAAGTTGTTAATACCATGAGAGGTCTAGGAGAAACAACTAATAAAAATATTATTGTGCAAAAGGTACTTATATCACTTCCTGCAAGATTTGATTCAAAAATATTTGCATTAGAAGAAAGAACAGATCTTGATACTTTAGAAATGGATGAATTACATGGAATACTAACAGCATATGAGATGAGAACCTCTGGTGAGAATTCTTTCAGGAAAGAAGCAGCTTTCAAGGTAGCAAAGAAAAATAAGAAAAAGGTTGAAGCAGAAATCAACATTCATGAGGAGTCAGAAGCTAATGTGGAAGAAGCAAATTTTGTAAAAATCTGAAAAGAGGTACTGGCAAGTATAAAGGTAAGCTTCCTCTGAAATTCTTTGGTTGTTGAAGAATAGGACATTTTTCATCTATATGTATTTACAATAAGCATATTGATAATGAAGAAGACAGTGATAGAAAACCTAAGGAATTCAAGAATATACATAAGAAGTTTTTTCAAAGAAAAACCTACAAAAAGAAAAGCCTGTGTATAAAAGATGACAGTGATATTTCATAATCTGGTGAGAGTGATGACAGTTCAGATGTACAACTTTTTATGGCTATGGAAAAACAGGATGATCAGTCTGGTGAAGAAGAAGAAGGTGAAGTTAACCTAGAAGATGAACTGGTAAGTGCTTTAAATGAATTATGAAAAGTGAGAAGGGAATGCAAACATTTTAAAAGAGAAATTGAGAATCTAGAATTTGAATTACAGAAATCAAATGGTTTGATTGAGAGCACTGAAATCATGGTAGTTGACTTAAAACTTAAAATAGAAGAGGCTAGAGTGACTGAAGAAGCTCTAACTAAAATGCTTGCAAAAAAGTATAAGGAAAATGAAGGTTTAAAAATTGAAGTAGTCTCATTAAGAAAGAAAGTACAAGAAAATAACATGAATCATAGTTCTCAAGTGTTAGATCAAATTATTAGTAGTCAAAGATCAACATATGATAAGACTGGAATTGGTTAT
>ML782342.1:167851-179628 GCA_009831015.1 Picea engelmannii | reverse complement strand
TAGGTTCTAAATATAAAGAAGCAATTCGTACCTTTTGTGTATGTGGCACATTATGGAGATTAAAGAATTGCTCCATCTGAAGTATCCATGTGATTGGGTCCTTGCCATCAAACTTCCTCATATCAATCTTAGGAACGTGGTTGATCTTCAAACCAAAGTTGGAGTTTCTCCATTCTTGATTCACCTTCCTGGTGTCCTCATCATGAATTTCATGGGATGCATTTTCACTTTCAGGTGTCTTCTCTATTACGAAATTTTTTAATACTTCCATGATCTTTCCTTTTAAACCATCCATCTTAGTATCCAACTTAGCTTCCATTGAATCCATCATCTCTTGTAGTTCATCTTTTGTTACTATCTTCTTTTGTAAATCATTTATGTCCCTACGCATTTCTTCACCTTCATCAAGAGTCCAAGTAGGATTTTCTGGAGGCTTAGTTGGTGTCGAAGTTCCCTTGTTGGGTGGAATGTTGGCCAAGTATCACTTTTGAACCTTGATTTTGAGGTGGTTCTGCTGGACAATATTTCTTCTGTTGTATCTCCCAAGTTTCGGCCCTTTTGGGTATGAAACTTTCTTTTATCTAGTTCTCTGATATTTCTTCTCTGCAATGCCATGGGTCTAATCAAAATTGGATGTGCCAAGTGGAATTTATGGTAAATTCCCCACAACTTGTCGATTTTTGGCCTTTCCAGGAGATCTCACTTGTATAGCGTGCCCTAGAACACCTTCTTGAGACTAGTCAATAGGACTAGTCAAATACCCTATCTTACACAAGGTGTATCTAAAAATTTAAGATGACCCAGAAACTAAACATTTTACCAAAGATACCTTTATAATTTTTGTAAATATCCTCCAGATTTCAGGGTCTGAAACATTACAGAAAATGTTTTATAGAAAAAATGTTGCAATGACTCAGTTAAGGATGATTCCAGAACCCTAGCTTGTACATGTTGTATATCCTAAAGTATAAGGCCTCAGAAGCTGAATTTTGAACCCATTGTACCTTGATCCATCTACTAAATATATTCCAAGCCGTTCCTTATGAAACGTTGTAGAAAAAAATTTATAGCAAAAATGACAAGGTGTCTCAGATGTAGCAGCGAAACCCCAAGACCTTGAGCTCCAATACCATATGTTAGGAACCAAACATCAATATAGCATAGAAAAACCTCAGAAAAAGTACTCAACGCCTTCAAAAAGAGATAATTTTAGATAATAAGCCTCTTCGAGGGGGAAACCTCCTTTTACCCCACTTAAATGTTCAAGTACAAGATGATTCAAAATGAAAATGTCTCCTTGGTATATATAGGAGACTAGGAGGTATAATTACAACTAATGGCCTAAAGCCGACATAAATAAAATAACATTGCTAATATAATATACCCCAATTAAGGGGTAATGAGCCAATATTAGGGCTTAACAGTCTGATCCAGGTGGATATCGGTGGCCACCCACCTTTTCCAAATGGCTCAAAACGACTTTCTGGCAATTTTGGCAATTTACTATTTTTAGCAGGTTTTAACTTCCGGGGCCATTTTCAGGGTCCAAATGAAGGTTTTTCGAGATCGAGGTTCTCAATGATATCCAAAGGCATGATTGAGCCCCCAAAATGAATCTCCTTGATGATACCTTTCCAACGAGCTATCACACGCCTAAAACGGAGATCATATGCAAAAGTTACGACCTCGGGAAGTTGATGTACTCACTTACCCAAACGGGGCCCACATGAATTTTGGTGCTTCATCTCCTAGGGTTAGGTTTTTGGATGTCTAGGACTTTTGGCATTCTCGTTTATTGTAAAAAGGCCTTCAGAGCCTCATTGTAATCATCTTCTTGCGAATGCGAGTAGCTGTCACATCTCTTCTTAGAGATAAGCTGCCACCATTCTAGCGAGTCTTTCACTCTGTATTTTTACAGTCTTTGTACATTTCTTTCATTAATAGAAATCGTGTATTACTGTATATCTGTGTTTATGGTTGCATCTCTGATACATTTCTGTTATATTATTGAATATCTGCGATATCTCTGGGCATTTCCTTATTATATCTTCACTCTCATTTCGTACCGAAAATAATCTGAATCACAGTCTCAAGTACAAGTTGGTGCTTGTACATCTGGGAGTTGTAGCTTCCATTCAGTAGGTGCTGAAGAAACAGAGGTAGCGGCCTCATCTGGGTTGTAACACAAATAAAATAAGAATGTAAAGAGGATTTGGAGCTTGCCTTTCATTCATAAGAAGAAGAGGTTTTTCCCTTTTGGGTTTCCTCATGAAAAATCACTGTCTCACTGTTTCATTTATGTCATTGTATATTTATTGGTTAAATGTATTACTGCAAGTTAAATGTTAAAGGCATGATTTATTGATTAATAAGTAATCTTCTTATAAAATCAAAGAAATTTTATACAACTGATTCACCCCCCCCCCCTCTCAATTGACTTATCCTATTCAACAATTAGTGTCGGAGCAGGTTACTTCAATATATCAGTTTAACCACTGGAATTTTTTGATCATTCATAATGGATAAGAAGTCGGAATTTACAAAACATGGATAGCCTTTATTTGATGGTCATAATTATGTTTTTTGGAGTATCAAGATGAAGTCATTTTTGCAAACTCAAGGAGTAGATATCTAGCAGGATGTACTAAATGAATATAAAGTCCCAACAACCATTCCAATAGATGCTACAGGTAAGAGACTCTATGAGAGTAATTCCAAATCTATGTATGCAATACTAGGAGGTCTAATAGGGTCAGAATTTGTTAAAGTTATGCATTGTGCATCAGCAAAAGAAATATGGGATTAATTGAAAAATGTATATGAAGGAGACACTAAGGTAAAGAGTGCTAAGCTACAATCATATAGAAGTCAATTTGAAAGCCTGAAAATGGAAGAATCTGAAGATATAGCTACCTACTTTCTTTGTATTGATGAAGTTGCTAATACCATGAGAGGTCTAGACGAAACAGGTAATAATAATATTATTGTGCAAAAGGTACTTAGATCACTTTCTACAAGATTTGATTCCAAAATATCTGCATTAGAAGAAAGAACAGATCTCGATACTTTAGAAATGGATGAATTACATGGAATACTAATAGCATATGAGATGAGAACCTTTGGTGAGAATTCTTTCAGGAAAGAATCATCTTTCGAGGTAGCAAAGAAAGATAAGAAAAAGGTTGAAGCAGAAATCAACAGTCATGAGGAGTCAAAAGCTGATGTGGAAGAAGCAAATTTTGTAAAAATCTGAAAAGAGGTAATGGCAAGTAGAAGGGTAAGCTTCCTCTGAAATGATTTGGTTGTGGTAGAATAGGACATTTTGCATCTAAGTTTCCTTACAATAAGCATACTGATAATGAAGAAGACAGTGATAGAAAACCTAAGGAATTCAAGAATAGACATAAGAAGTTTTTTCAAAGAAAAACTTACAAAAAGAAAAGCCTGTGTATAAAAGATGATAGTGATATTTCAGAATCTGGTGAGAGTGATGACAGTTCCGATGTACAACTTTTTATGGCTATGGAAAAACAGGATGATCAATCTAGTGAAGAATAAGAAGGTGAAGTTGATCTAGAAGTTGAACTAGTAAGTGCTTTAAGTGAATTAAGAAAAGTGAGAAGGGAATGCAAACATTTTGAAAGAGAAATTGAGAATCTAGAATTTGAATTACAGAAATTAAATGGTTTGATTGAGAGCACTAAAATCATGGTAGTTGACTTAAAACTTAAAATAGAAGAGGCTAGAGTGACTAAAGAATCTCTAACTAAAATCCTTGCAGAAAAAGATAAGGAAAATGAAGGTTTAAAAATTAAAGTAGTCTCATTAAGAAATAAAGTACAGGAAAGTAACATGAATCATAGTTCTCAAGTGTTAGATCAAATTATTAGTAGTCAAAGATCAACATATGATAAGACTAGAATTGGTAATAAATCTGCAGTAACTAATGGATGTTCTAGTTCAAGTGTTGAGAAAGCAGGTACAAAGGATAATCATGAGAAAATTACTAGCAAGAAGATGGAATCAGAAAGGCAAGAAGAAAATCAGCGTTCAACAGTGCATAGAAGAAGTTATGGCAGACATCAAAACAGGTTTGAAGGCCACTGTTTCTTTTGTTATAAGTATGGAAATAAGGCTGCATTTTGTAATAGTTTTTCAAGAAAGATAAATGCACATAACAGTGATGAAAGGTCTAATTTTGAATATGGAAGAGGACATGGTAAAACTAGTCAAAACAATATAAACTACTCTTACAATAGATTTGAAACCTTAAGATATGACACTAAATGTTACAAGTGTAACAACTTTGGGCATGTATCAAGAAATTGTCCTATGAGTTTTTAGAAATTTAATGAACCCACTTACACAGATCTGAAAACCAAATATTGGAAAAAGAAAAGTGAAAATCAGAACACTGAAAAATGCACTATAGGTCTACAAGAAGAACATAAAGTAAAATGGGTTGTGGATAATGTATGTTCAAATCATATGACAGGTAGAAAACAAATCTTTGTTGAACTAGATGAAGGAAAAGAAGGTACAGTCAGCTTTGGAAATGATCAATCAGCTAGGATAGTTGGAAGAGGAACTGTATGTCTAAACAACAAGAAAGTCATGGCTGAAAATGTCTTATTGATTGAGGAAATGGAACATAACTTATTGAATGTAATTCAAACCTGTGATAAAGGTCTCTTTATGATTTTTTATTCAAAAGGATGTCAAATCAGGGATATAAAATCAAATAAACTAGTTGGAACATCCACAAGAACTTCAAGCAACATTTACATACTAGATGAAGAAAAAGAAAAATGTTATCTT
This sequence comes from Picea engelmannii, assembly GCA_009831015.1. Taxonomy (NCBI): domain Eukaryota; kingdom Viridiplantae; phylum Streptophyta; class Pinopsida; order Pinales; family Pinaceae; genus Picea; species Picea engelmannii. Next base: position 174,810 of record ML782342.1, on the reverse strand, counting down.
GGGAGTGAAGATGAAAGTTGGTTGTGGCACAAAAAAAATGGACACATTAACTTTGAAAATCTGATTCAGTTGAATAAAAAGGAAGCAATAAGAGATTTACCTGTCATAAAGAATCTTTCAAGTTTTGTCTGCAAGCAATGTCAACATGGTAAGAAAACTAGAGTTAAATTCAAAACCAAAGAACATCCAACAACTAAACCATTGGAAATAGTACATGTTGATGTCTGTGGACCTATGAGAACAGCAGGGTTAAAAGGAGAAAGATATTTTCTACTATTTCTGGATGACTTTACTAGAATGACATGAATGTTTTTATTGAAAAAGAAATCTGAAACTTTTAGCTATTTTCAAACCTTCAAGGAGTCAATTGAAAATGAATGTGACATGAAAATTAAATGTTTAAGATCAGATAATGGAGGGGAATTTGTGTCTAAATAATTCAACAGATACTGTGATGAAAATGGGATAAGAAGACATTTTTTTGTTACTGTAAAACCTCAACAAAATGGAGTGGTTGAAAGAAAAAACAGGATTGTTATGGAGATGGCCAGAACTATGTTCAATGAATCTAAACTAAGTAATATACTATGGCCTCAAGCTATTCATACTAGTGTTCACATTTTGAATAGAAGATTGCTTAGAAACAATCATTTTAAGACACCCTATCAGTTATGGAAAGGCAAACCAGATAGTGTTAAACATTTCAGAATTTTTGGCAGTAAATGTTATATGAAAAGAGTTGACAAGCATTTGGGTAAGTTGGAATCTAGAACAGATGAAGGTATTTTAGTTGGGTATTATTGTTCAAGGAAATATTATAAATGTTACAACTTCAAATTGAACAAAACAGTTGAATCCATAGATTTGAAATTTGATGAGTCCTCATTTTTGAAGTCTAAATCTAAACAAAAGAATCATCAAATATATGAGATAGATGACAAGCATAAAATGAATGATGAGGTAAGTGAAACTGAAGAAACTAAGGTTGTTTACAATGAAAAATTAATTCCTACTTTGACACAGGGCACAACTCCATCCAAAAGCATGACTCCATCAAAGACTCCAATCAAGAGAATACAGAAAAATCACCCTGAAGAACAGATAATTGGTGACATAAATGCAGGTGCTGGAACAAGAAGCAGAAGGCAAGAATCCACCTCAACTCATGAGCAGGTATCTTTACTTTCTCTAATTGAACCCAAAAATATTGAAGAAGCAATTAAATATGAGTACTGGATGAAAGAAATGAATGAAGAACTTCATCAAATAGAAAAGAATATGACATGGTAATTGGTTCCTAGACCTTTGAATAAGAATTTCATAGGGGCTAAATGGGTTTTCAGAAATAAGATGGATGAAGTAGGTAAAACAACTAGAAACAAGGCTAGATTGGTTTGTAAAGGGTATGCACAGGTAGAAGGAATTGATTTTGGAGAAACTTTTGCTCTTGTTGCAATAATGGAACCCACTAGACTGATTCTAGCTTACGCCAGTTCTAAACACATTAAAGTTTACCAAATGGATCTAAAGTCTGCATTTTTGAATGGTGATTTAGAGAAATAAGTATATATGGAACAAGCAGATGGTTTTCAGGTACAAGAAGCAGAACAATATGTTTACAGGTTGAAAAAGGCATTGTATGGCCTTGAGCAAGCACCAAGGGCTTGGTATTCCATACTTGACAATTACTTGAGGAAACAAGGATTTAGGAAAGGTAACACTGATAGTAATCTATATATTAAAGAAGAAAATGACAGCCTGATCATTGTTGAGATATATGTAGATGATATCATTTTTGGTAGTGATGATAATAGGCTCAGTAAACAGTTTGTTGAAAGTATGCAAAAAGAGTTTGAGATGTCCATGCTAGGAGAAATGAAGTTTTTCTTAGGATTGCAAATTACTCAATCTGATAAAGGTATTTCCATTTCTTAAACCAAGTATATCAATGAAATGCTTAAGAAATTTCAGATGGAAGATTCTAAACCAGTTTGCACTCCCATGGTTACTAGTTGTAAATTAAGTAAGTTTGATGATACTAAAGATGTTGATCAGACAGTATACAGATCTATGATTGGTAGTCTTCTTTATGCTACAGCTACAAGACCTGATATCATGCATGCAGTTTGTCAAGTTGGCAGGTTTCAAGCTTCACCAAAAACTTCTCATCTACTTGGAGTCAAAAGAATTTTCAGATATCTTAAGGGGGCAACAGAGTATGGTTTATGGTATCCTATATGTAATCATCTTGATTTATATGCTTTCACTGATGTTGATTGAGTAGGTTGTGTTGATGACAGGAAGAGTACTAGTGGAGCAACATTTTTTCTTGGAGGATGTCTTGTAAGTTGGTCAAGTAAAAAACAATCAGCAGTGTCTCTGTCTACTGCTGAAGTAGAATACATTGCAGTTGCAACTTGTTGCACTCAGGTTCTATGGATGAAACAGATGTTGGAAGATATACATATTCATTATAATGAACCTATACCTATCTTTTGTGATAATACCAGTGCAATTAGTATTTCTAAAAATCCTGTTATGAATTCCAAAACAAATCACATTCCCATTAAATTTCATTTTCTAAGAGAGCGGGTTATGTCTAAAGTTATTAAAGTGGAATATGTTGGCACAAAGGATCAGATAGAAGATGTATTTACTAAATATTTATCTAAAATGCAATCTGAATGTCTCAGGGATCAGTTGGGGATTTACCCTCTGTAATTTCATTTCATTCTCAAAGATTACACTAGCTTCATTATAAAATCATACTACACAGGTTTATTGACTATTATTGATAGGGGGAGTTGTTGCTGAAATGATACATATTTGCAAGTGATTTTATTTTCTCGGGGGAGTATGTTTGATTCCTTTTCCATAGATGTCAAAAGGGAAAGAATAGATTTAAAGTTTTCCATCAATGCCAACGAGGGATTTTGTTGGCAGGGCTTGCAGTTTGCACAGGGAACTTTGCACAGTTTGCACAGTAGGGCAGTTTGCACAGGACTTGGTTTTTTCATTAATGTCAAACTTTAAAATGATAAAGGGGGAGTTTTTTGGTCAATTTGCACATGCATCGTGGATCAGTTTGCATAGGCACCGTGGTTCCTAATTTGGAGATTAGAATGCCTCTCGACATATGGAAACGCAAAACTGCGAAGAACCCAGGAGGTGAGCCTTTGGTTATAACTCAAGGTCACATGTGAAATGAGCCTTGGAAGAGGAGTCAACACCCTTATCTTGAACTTCAGAGATTGGATATTGACCATCACATGACACCTCATCCTAAGTAACGTCACTATGATACGTCACTTCGGGAATTTCTATTTCAGGATATTTTCATGGTAAGCAAAAAACTACAACATCTCGAAGTCTCTAATGTCGAAATACCCTAAGGGACACACGTCAAATCATTTTGGGGATGGTGACTTGGAGTGTCAAAACACTTCATCACAGAAATGTCGAAATGCAAAAACGTCGAAATGTCAAAGCGCTAAAAGTCGAAATGCCGAAATGTGAAATTCCAAAACATCGAAGCGTGAAACGCCAAAATACCTTTTTCTATAGGCTGTAGTCACCACCATTAGTCATGTGAGAAGGAGGAGCTAGTACCAAGTTAAAGCTCCTTTTCGGAGACCGCAACATGAAGAGACGAGATGTCTTCACCTTAGGATTGGCGATATGTGAATCACGAAAGTGCCTTTTGGTAAAGGCCCATGGTCACAACCAATGGGCATATGGAGTAAGCATGAGACCCATCTTCTACATCGAATGGTGTGGATTAAATACTTAAACTAATCGTGTAGTTGTTGCTCTTCTAGATTCCTTGGCCAATAATAATCATTGTAAGATAGTTATTCAGTTATTGTAACTGAATCTTCGAAGCCTGAGGGTTCGAGTGTATGCTCTGATTGTACAGGGTAGAAATAAGTGAAATTTGGTGAGATGAAGGTTGGTGCATATGGAATTAATGGTACAATCGTAGCTCTAATGTAAAATTCATTTCTGTAAATGAAGATAAATTTGAAATAAAATTATAAAGGGACAGTGAGGAGAAAAGATGGGGCGAGAGGATTATGGAAGAAAGATGGCTCTGTAAATTTGAGGAGAAAATTTAATGCTTAATATTTGACAAAGAAGATAAGAGTTGGTTTTCAGATTCTTAGTGACAGAGAAGGATTCCAGGGTGGTAAGGACAAGCAAGGGGAGATTGTAAAAGTCTCCTGTACAAGTTGGTGCTTGTACATCTGGGAGTTGTAGCTTCCATTCAGTAGGTTCTGAAGAAACAAAGGTAGCAGCCTCATCTGGGTTGTAGCTCAGATAAAATAGGAATGTAAAGAGGAGTTGGAGCTTTCCTTTCATTCATAAGAAGAAGAGGTATTTCCGTTTTGGATTTCCTCATGAAAAATCATTGTTTCACTGTTTCATTTATGTGATTGTATATTTATTGGTTAAATGTATTACTGCAAGTTAAATGTTAAAGGAATGATTTATTGATTAATAAGTAATCTTCTTATAAAATGAAAGAAATTTTATACAACTGATTCACCCCCCGCCCCCTCTCAATTGACTTATCTTATTCAACAATTGGTATCAGAGCAGGTTACTTCAAGATATTAGTTTAACCACTGGAATTGTTTTATCATTCATAATGGATAAGAAGTCAAAATTTACAAAACATGGAGTGCCTTTATTTGATGGTCATAATTATGCTTTTTGGAGTATCAGGATGAAGTCATTTTTACAAACTCAAGGAGTAGATATCTGGCAGGTTGTACTAAATGAATATAAAGTCCCAACAACCATTCCAATAGATGCTACAGGTAAGAGACTCTATGAGAGTAATTCCAAATCTATGTATGCAATACTAGGAGGTCTAGCAGGGTCAGAATTTGTTAAAGTTATGCATTTTGCATCAGCAAAATAAATATGGGATAAATTGAAAAATGTATATGAAGGAGACACTAAGGTAAAGAGTGCTAAGCTACAATCATATAGAAGTCAATTTGAAATCTTAAAATGGAAGAATATGAAGATATAGCTACCTACTTTCTTTGTATTGATCAAGTTGTTAATACCATGAGAGGTCTAGGAGAAGCAGTTAATAATAATATTATTGTGCAAAAGGTACTTACATCACTTCCTGCAAGATTTGATTCAAAAATATCTGCATTAGAAGAAAGAAAATATCTTGATACTTTAGAAATGGATGAATTACATGGAATACTAACAGCATATGAGATGAGGACCTATGGTAAGAATTCTTTCAGGAAAGAAGCATCTTTCAAGGTAGCAAAGAAAGATAAGAAAAAGGTTGAAGCATAAATCAACAGTCATGAGGAGTCAGAAACTGATGTGGAAGAAGCAAATTTTGTAAAAATATGAAAAGAGGTACTGGCAAGTATAAAGGTAAGATTCCTTTGAAATTATTTGGTTGTGGTAGGACAGGACATTTTGCATCTAAGTGTCCTTACAATAAGCATACTCATAATGAAGAAGACAGTGATAGAAAACCTAAGGAATTCAAGAATAGACATAAGAAGTTTTTTCAAAGAAAAACTTACAAAAAGAAAAGCATGTGTATAAAAGATGACGGTGATATTTCAGAATCTGGTGAGAGTGATGACAGTTCGATGTACAAATTTGTATGGCTATGGAAAAACAGGTTGATCAGTCTGGTGAAGAAGAAGAAAGTGAAGTTGATCTAGAAGCTGAACTGGTAAGTGCTTTAAGTGAATTAAGAAAAGTGAGAAGGGAATGAAAACATTTTAAAAGAGAAACTGAGAATCTATAATTTGAATTACAGAAATCAAATGGTTTGATTGAGAGAACTAAAATCATGGTATTTGACTCAAAACTTAAAATAGAAGAGGCTAGAGTGACTGAAGAAGCTCTAACTAAAATTCTTGCAGAACAGGATAAGGAAAATGAAGGTTTAAAAATTGAAGTAGTCTCATTAAGAAAGAAAGTACAAGAAAATAACATGAATCATAGTTCTCAAGTGTTAGATCAAATTATTAGTAGTCAAAGATCAACATATGATAAGACTGGAATTGGTTATAAATCTGCAGTAACTAATGGATGTTCTAGTTCAAGTGTTGAGAAAGCAGGTACATAGGATAATCATGAGAAAATTACTAGCAAGAAGATGGAATCAGAAAGGCAAGAAGACAATCGGTGTTCAATAGTGCATAGAAGAAGTTATGGAAGACATCAAAATAGGTTTGAAGGCCATTGTTTCTTTTGTTATAAGTATGGAAATAAGGCTGCATTTTGTAATAGTTTTTCAACAAAGATAAATGCACATAACAGTCATGAAAAGTCTAATTTTGAATATGGAAGAGGACATGGTAAAACAGTCAAGACAATATAAACTACTCTTACAATAGATTTGATACCTTAAGATATGAGACTGAATGTTACAAGTGTAACAATTTTGGGCATGTGTCAAGAAATTGTCCTATGAGTTTTCAGAAATTTAATGAACCCACTTACATAGATCCGAAAACCAAATATTGGAAAAAGAAAAGTGAAAATCGGAACACTGAAAAATGCACTATAGCTCCACAAGAAGAACATACAGTAAAATGGGTTGTGGATAGTGGATGTTCAAAGCATATGACAAGTAGAAAACAAATATTTGTTGAACTAGATGAAGGAAAAGAAGGTACAGTCACCTTTGGAAATGATCAATCAGCTAGGATAGTTGGAAGAGGAACTGTATGTCTAAACAACAAGAAAATCATGGCTAAAAATGTCTTATTGGTTGAGGAAATGGAACATAACTTATTGAGTGTAAGTCAAACCTGTGATAAAGGCCTCTTTATGATTTTTTATTCAAAAGGATGTCAAATCAGGGATATAAAATCAAATAAACTAGTTGGAACAACCACAAGAACTTCAAGCAACATTTACATACTAGATGAAGAAAAAGAAAAATGTTATCTTGGGAGTGAAGATGA
>ML782342.1:140534-167801 GCA_009831015.1 Picea engelmannii | reverse complement strand
TTATGATTTTTTATTCAAAAGGATGTCAAATCAGGGATATAAAATCAAATAAACTAGTTGGAACAACCACAAGAACTTCAAGCAACATTTACATACTAGATGAAGAAAAAGAAAAATGTTATCTTGGGAGTGAAGATGAAAGTAGGTTGTGGCACAAAAGACTTGGACACATTAACTTTGAAAATCTGATTCAGTTGAATAAAAAGGAAGCAATAAGAGATTTACCTATCATAAAGAATCTTTCAAGTTTTTTCTGTAAGCAATGTCAACATGGTAAGCAAACTAGAGTTAAATTCAAAACCAAAGAACATCCAACAACTAAACCATTGGAAATAGTGCATGATGATGTCTATGGACCTATGAGAACAGCAGGGTTAAAAGGAGAAAGATATTTTCTACTATTTGTGGATGACTTTACTACAATGACATGGATGTTTTTATTGAAAAAGAAATATGAAACTTTTAGTTGTTTTCAAACCTTCAAGGAGTCAACTGAAAATGAATGTGACATGAAAATTAAATGTTTAAGATCAGATAATGGAGGGGAATTTGTGTCTAAATAATTCAATAGATACTGTGATGAAAATGGGATAAGAAGACATTTTTTTGTTACTGAAACACCTCAACAAAATGGAGTGGTTGAAAGAAAAAATAGGACTGTTATGGAGATGGCTAGAACTATGCTCAATGAATCTAAACTAAGTAATATAATATGGCCTCAAGCTTTTCATGTTGGTGTTCACATTTTGAATAGAAGATTTCTTAGAAACAATCATTTTAAGACACCCTATCAGTTATGGAAAGGCAGACCAGCTAGTGTTAAAAATTTCAGAATTTTTGGCAGTAAATGTTATATCAAAAGAGTTGACAAGCATTTGGGTAAGCTGGAATCTAGAATAGATGAAGGTATTTAAGTTGGGTATTCCTGTTCAAGGAAATATTATAAATGTTACAACTTCATATTGAACAAAATAGTTGAAGCCATAGATGTGAAATTTGATGAGTCCTCATTTTTGAAGTTTAAATCTAAACAAAAGAATCATCAAATATATAAGATAGATGGCAAGCATAAAATGAATGATGAGGTAGGTGAAACTGAAGAAACTAAGGCTGTTGATAGTGAACAATTAATTCCTACTTTGACACAGGGCACAACTCCATCCAAAAGCATGACTCCATCAAAGACTCCAATCAAGAGAATATAGAAAAATCACAATGAAGAACAGATAATTGGTGACATAAATGCAGGTGTTGGAACAAGAGGAAGAAGGCAAGAATCCACCTCAACTCATGAACAGGTATCTTTACTTTCTCTAATTGAACCCAAAAATATTGAAGAAGTAATTAAATATGAGTACTGGATGAAAGCAATGAATGAAGAACTTCATCAAATAGAAAAGAATAAGACATGGGAATTGGTTCCTAGACCTTTGAATAAGAATGTCATAGGGGCTAAATGGGTTTTCAGAAATAAGATGGATGAAGCAATTAAAATAACTAGAAAGAAGGCTAGATTGGTTTGTAAAGGGTATGCACAGGTAGAAGGAATAGATTTTGGAGAAAATTTTGCTACTGTTGCAAGAATGGAATCCATTAGACTGATTCTAGCTTATGCCAGTTCTAAACACATTAAAGTTTACCAAATGGATGTAAAGTCTGCATTTTTGAATGGTGATTTAGAGGAAGAAGTATATATGGAACAAGCAGATGGTTTTCAGGTACAAGAAGCAAAACAATATGTTTACAGGTTGAAAAACGCATTGTATGGCCTTGAGCAAGCACCAAGAGCTTGGTATTCCAGACTTGACAATTACTTGAGGCAACAAGGATTCAGGAAAGGTAACACTGATATTAATCTATATATTAAAGAAGAAAATCATAGCCTGATCATTGTTGAGATATATGTAGATGATATCATTTTTGGTAGTGATGATAATAGGCTCAGTAAACAGTTTGCTGAAAGTATGCAGAAAGAGTTTGAGATGTCCATGCTAGGAGAAATGAAGTTTTTATTAGGCTTTCAAATTACTCAATATGATAAAGGTATTTCCATTTCTCAAACCAATTATATCAATGAAATGCTTAAGAAATTTCAGATGGAAGATTCTAAACCAATTGGCACTCCCATGGTTACTAGTTGTAAAATAAGTAAGTTTGATGATACTAAAGATGTTGATCAGACAGTATACAGATCTATGATTGGTAGTCTTCTTTATTCTATAGCTACAAGACCTGATATTATGCATGCAGTTTGTCAAGTTGGCAGGTTTCAGGCTTCACCAAAAAATTCTCATCTACTTGCAGTCAAAAGAATTTTCATATATCTTAAGGGGACAACAGAGTATGGTTTATGGTATCCTATAGGTAATCAGCTTGATTTATATGCTTTCACTAATGCTGGTTGGGTAGGTTGTGTTGATGACAGGAAGAGTACTAGTGGAGCAAAAAAAATTCTTGGAGTATGTCTTGTAAGTTGGTCAAGTAAAAAACAATCAGCAGTGTCTATGTCTACTGCTGAAGCAGAATACATTGCAGCTGCAACTTGTTTCACTCAGGTTCTATGGATGAAACAGATGTTGGAAGATATACATATTCGTTATAATAAACCTATACCTATATTCTGTGATAATACCAGTGCAATTAGTATTTCTAAAAATCCTGTTATGCATTCCAAAACAAAGCACATTCCCATTAAATTTCATTTTCGAAGAGAGCAGGTTATGTCTAAAGTTATTAAAGTGGAATATGTTGGCACGAAGGATCAAATAACATATATATTTACTAAATATTTATCTAAAATGAAATTTGAAAGTCTCAGGGATCAGTTGGGGGTTTACCCTCTGTAATTTGATTTCATTCTCAAAGATTGCACTGGCTTCATTATAAAATCAGACTACACAGGTTTATTGACTATTATTGATAGGGGGAGTTGTTGTTGAAATAATACATATTTGCAAGTGATTTTCTTTGCTCAAGGGGAGTATGGTTGATTCCTTTTCCATAGATGTCAAAAGGGGGAGAAGAGATTTAATTTTTTCCATCAATGCCAAAGGGGGAGTTTGTTGGCAGGGCTTGCAGTTTGCACAGTTTGCACAGTAGGGCAGTTTTCACAATTTGCACAGTACTTGGTTTTGTCTTTAATGTAAAACTTTAAAATGACAAAGGGGGATTTTGTTAGTCAGTTTTCACAGGCACCATGGATCAGTTTGCATAGGCACGGTGGTTCCTAATTTGGAGATCAACATGCCTCTCGACATACTGAAACGCGAAACTACGAAGAACCCAGGAGGTGAGCCTTTGGTTTTAACTCAAGGTCACATGTGAAATGAGCCTTGGAATAGGAGTCAACACCCTTATCTTGAATTTCAGAGATGGGAGATTGACCAACACATGACACATCATCCTAAGTAACGTCACTATGATACGTCACTCTGGGAATTTCTATTTCGGGATTTTTTCATGGTAAGAAAAGAACTCCAACATCACGAAGTCTCGAATGCCGAAATACCGAAAGGAACACACGTTAGATCATTTTGGGGATCGTTACTTGGAGTGTCGAAACACTTCATCACAGAAACGCCGAAATGCGAAAATGCCGAAATGTTGAAACACTAAAAGTTGAAATGATGAAATGTGAAATGTCGAAACGTCGAAATGCGAAATGTCAAAATACCTTTTTGTATAGGCTGTAGTCACCACCATTGGTCATGTGAGAAGGAGGAGCTAGCACCAAGTTAAAGCTCCTTTTTGGAGACCACAACATGAAGAGACGAGATGTCTTCACCTCAGGATTGTCAATATGCAAATCGTGAAAGCAGCTTTTGGTAAAGCCCCGTGGTCACAGCCAATGGCCATTTGGAGTAAGAACGAGACCCATATTCTACATCGAATGGTGTAGATTAAATACTTAAACTGATCATGTAGTTGTTGTTCTTCTATATGCCTTGGCCAATAATAATCACTGTAAGATAGTTATTCAGTTATTGTAACTGAATCTTCGAAGCCTGAGGGTTCGAGTGTACGCTCTGAATGTATAGGGTAGAAATAAGTGAAATTTGGTGAGATGAAGGTTGGTGCATATGGAATTAATGGTACAACCATAGCTCTAAATTAAAATTCATTTTTGTAAATGAAGATAAATATGAAATAAAATTATACAGGGACAGTGAGGAGAAAATATGGGGCGAGAGGATTATGGACGAAAGATGGCTCTGTAAATTTGAGGAGAAAATTTAATGCTTGATCTTTGACAAAGAAGATAAGAATTGGTTTGCAGATTCTTAATGACAGAGAAGGATTCCAGGGTGGTATGGAGGAGCAAGGGGAGACTGTAAAAGTCTCCTATACAAGTTGGTGCTTGTACATCTAGAAGTTGTAGCTTCCATTCAATAGGTGTTGAAGAAATAGAGGTAGCAGCCTCATCTGTGTTGTAGCTCATATAAAATAAGAATGTAAAGAGGAGTTGGAGCTTGCCTTTCATTCATAAGAAGAGGAGGTTTTTCCCTTTTGGGTTTCCTCATGAAAAATCACTGTGTCAATGTTTCATTTATGTGATTGTATATTTATTGGTTAAATGTATTACTGCAAGTTAAATGTTAAAGGCATGATTTATTGATTAATAAGTAATCTTCTTATAAAATGAAAGAAATTGTATACAACTGATTCACCCCCCCCCTCTAAGTTGACTTATCCTGTTCAACATTTCTTTCATACTTTCTTCGCTTCCTTAGATCCACGTTGCCTTAGATTTTTCAATAATACCTGTCAATAACCTTTCACAAGAAAGATATTCAATATGTTCAATAGGTGCTAATGGAATTCTCTTGTTCTCTTATTTATACTCTCTAAGTTCCTTCCTTTAGGGATCATCTTCTAACTGTTTTACCCAACTTCCCTCTTTTAGGGATAACCCACTTTCAACTACCTTACCCATAATGAGTAAACTCACCATTTCTTGTTGCAGCTAATTTATTTTTAATTATTTTCTTATTGCAATAACTTTACTTATGCCCATGCTCCCCCTATGATCATCACTCCTCATTAGTGTTTCTATCTCTCCCCCTTTGACATCAATGGTAAAGGGTATCTCTCTTTGGGACTGCTCCTTTTTCTAAACTATCCTTGGGGATGCTCCCCCTATCTTCATGCCTCTGATCACTCTCTCTCCCACTTTGACAAAGGGTAACTCTCTCTAAAATCGCTCTCCATTTCTGAACTCTCCATGGTGATACTTCCCCTATCTTCTCTCTTATGATCTCTTCTTTGACTATTTCTTTCCCCTTGACTTCTCTACAAGGTATGGTGTGGATCAAATGTAGGTCTTCCTGTACATGTTTCCTTTTGGAGTTTTTTTCCATTGGCGCTTCCTCATGTAATCAATGACATATATAAAAAAAAAACAAATTTAATTATTCAAATATTCCTTTATCATAATCATCCAACTATCTTTGAGTTAGTCTCTGAACCAATATGTACTAAACTCATGCTCTCATCCACTAACATATATCTTCCCAATCCTAACAAGTGTCTTACGAATCCATCTATGTCCATGTGATCCATGTTGTTCAACAATATCCTTTTGATGATATAGCTTATGTTGACGGTTTCTCATTCCTTGTTTTTTTGTGCCTTTCACTACTTGCCTTTATGTGACCAACTAATCAACTGATTCCACTGATTCTAATTTTTAATACACTTCTAAGAATCTCATGAATCCATATCTATCCATAACTCTTATATTCAACTATCCACAATGATGACCCATATGTCACTGTAGTATGATGAAGGCTTCATGACTACAACTGATCATGACATACCTGCATCTCAAACTGAAACATCTATTCCCACTGGTCTTCTCAACTACAAACCAAACTCTACAAGTCTACAATGTTCTGCAATGAATATATTCCTTCTTGAATATGTCCTCTATGAATATCTACATCAAAAAGTGTACAAATGATATTTTTTGTTTCTGTCAGTTGATATTCTTCATACCTACATGGAGATGTGTTATGCAACATGTTCCTTAACCAACCAATTTATCATGGGACATCTTGTACCTCTTCCATCAAACCACTCTGAATCAAACATATGTAACACCACTTTGGAACACTTCATGATGTCTGAAAGATAGTTCTATGAATTGTAATAACTACTACATAGACTCCCCCTATTGAATATTCGTATTTCCTGGGATTATCCAAACCATGTGGCTCGGAAAAATACCTGCTCTCATGCGGATTAATCTTCATCTTCGTCTATAGACTCATCATCCCTTTGAAATCTGCCTTCTTTTTTTCTTCCCGTGGATTGATTTTGCACTATAATTCCTAAAAGTGCAATCTCTTCGTCCTTCTCTTCTTCTTTTTTCTCACACTACTGCAAATCCCATGATATCTGGGACCTATTCTTTATTCACATGTTCTTCCTGTTTTTCATTTCTTCCGACATATTTGTTTTCTCTGTAGATTTTTATCCATCTTGTATTATTTCCAATCTTGAGAGTATGACTTATGGGTGTCCTTCATTCATCTGATCTTCCTTTACATGTTCTTGTTTTATTTTCCAAACCTTCCTATACCTGATATTAGTATTCTTTCTCAAGGAAGTATCCATCATACTTCTACAATCATGAGCTATGTGACCATAATTGTGGCAATTGTAACATTCAATATTGTGTGGGGCCACATAAGTATTTCTTTCTTAAATATTTATTTCATAAGCCTTGCAATCTACAACTTTATGTCCAAAGTTAGTACAATAAAAACAATGATTGTAAAGAAATTTACATACCTGAGAGTGAATGATGCAGTCCTTTTGAATTCCTGCCTTGGATGATATTGATTGAAGCTTCTTTGTGGCTTGAATGTGGAGGGTCTTCTTGAATATGTATCTTTATCAATTTTCTTATATTACGATCGACCATGATTCCTTCCTTTGAGTACTTCTGCATAAATCTTTCTCATTTCTTCATTCTTATTTTCTAGAAACCTCGAGGACTTCTCTTCAACATTCTCTACAGATGATGTGGATGTTTATCTCTCTTCAATATTCCTGTTGAGCTTGATGACTTTGACTCTTAGTGTGAAAACTTCTTCTTCAAGCTTCTCAACCTCTTTTTCTTTCTTTATTATATGATACTTCATTACTTCTTTTGTTTTATTTTCTTATTCAAGTTGGATATTCAAGGTGATTATCTCTTCTTAAAGTTTTCTTTCTTGTTGACTGAATTATGCTTCAAGCTTATTTAAATTCCCAGTTCTTTCCCTAAGATGATCTGTCAATATCGTCTCTCTCTTTTTTGTTTCTTCCTTCTGTGATGTTATTTTGGATTCAAAACACTGCTTCTAACTCTTGAGTGTTTCTTTAATTTCTTTGGATTCTTTCAACTAATCAGGTAAACATGTAATAATCTGATGTACTTCTTCTAATATTTGAGAACTTTCCTTTAGCTTAATCAATTATTCCTTGGGGAAATAGTTTTCCTTCTTTTCTTTGCTTAAATGAGTAAAGGCATAGTTAAATTTTTCCTCAATATCTACTTCTCTCTCTTCTTCTTCTGGGTCTGTCTAACATGATGAACATGTTTCTTCTTGTTCTGCATTTTCTTTCAAATTCTTTGACTCTGTGATGGGAGAAAAAGATATATTATGCAACTTATCCTAGAGTTCTTTAGTTGATGAACATTTACCCACTTTGTCTTTTATTGAATCATATAGTCCTTCCATAATTAAATCCATTGCTATTTTGTTCTTCTTCTTCAATTCCTTCTTTTTTGTAGTCTTAGGTTTCTTTGTAGCATTGTACCATGTCACAACTAATTTCCAAATATCATATCCATGTGCCTTTAAAAAATATTTCATCCTGATATTATACATTTAATTTCATACTTCTGACCATTCTGACCATTAAATATTGGTACTCCATTCGAAGTGAACTCCATGATCTACCTTCCAATGGTTAAACTATTTTTCTGAAGGAACCAGCTCTGATTCCAATTGCTAGAATAATGAGAGGGGGGGTTGAGTTAGTATGAACATTTTATACCACTTCTAACCACAATATATATTCTTTTAACATATTCAAGAATGCTCATCAATTCATCATCAATGTATTATCTATGAATGCATTCAATATTTCATAAGCATATAATCATAATAAACATATCATCAACAACATCACATCAAGTACATAGTACACCAGAAGTTTACGTGGAAACCCAATGTGGGAGAAAACCATGGAATGATTTTCTTATATTTCAGAAGAATTACATTAAAGGAAGCATTGACTTCCAATTCCCCAGCTACAACTGGAAGGAGGCTACAACCCCCTGGTTTCTCAGGCTCCAACCTGAAGGAAGCTACAACTCCCTGATTCTCGTGCTCCAACCAGAAGGAGGCTACAACCCGCTATGTTCTTCGGCTACAACCGGAAGGTGGCTACAACCATATATCCTTTCCCCGTCCAACCATCTTGAAATATAAGTGTCAAATAACCAATATTGCCACTGTCACTCTTTCACTGTCAATATGTCCCTGTAAGACATGTCACTGTAAAAAATGTGCCAACAACCTGTCACAACCTATAATAAAAACATGTAACAACCTGTACCAATAACCTATACCAACATATACCTATAACTTGTGTCAACCACCTGTTACTCTCAACCTGTCACATCAAATCAACATTAAATTATCACATCGATATCATCAACCAAACCAGATCAACCAACAAGACAACTCTCAATCATATTCAAAATATCATCCAGATGTGCATAAATCTAAACCACTCACAACAACTCATAACTAATGGTACCTCTAGGAAAATACCCAAGCTCACAAGACCATACCTCAACCATGTACAAGCATATGTCTCAAATATCTCCCAATATGTGCTTCTAAGAAAGAACCATAACAGCCATAGACCAAATACTAGGGATATGTATGTACCAATATCACCAAGAGAAGTATTTATACCATATGCCACAACGCTTCCAAGACATGCCTTGAGCATGTGCAAAACCATCCATGATACAAGCCTCAAGCATACATAGCAACATACCCTTAACTTTTGAATACGACTTGATGCATGTCACTTCAGAACAGAAGACCAACCTGGAGCATGTCACCTTCAATAGGCCTAGGTTTAATCTTTTATCAAATCTGTCACTACCCTGTTAGACAGGTGGTATCTGACCTGCGAGAGATACTCGCTAGACACATATAGGTTGTCCTTTGAGGATCTTCTTTATTGGGGATTTTCAAAAACACTTTCCCTTTGCATCTCCGAGACTTTTCCATCACACTTTCTTCGCTTCCTCAAATTCGTGTTTCCTCATATTTTTCAATAATACATGTTAATACCTTTCACAAGATAGATATTCAATATGGTCAATAAGTGCTAATGGGAGTCTCGTTCTCTCTTATTTATACTCTCCAAGTTCCTTCCTTTAGGGGTCATCTTCTAACTGTTTTACCCAACCTCCCTCTTTTAGGGCCGACCCACTTTCAACTACTTTACCCACTTGCAACTACTTTACCCATAATTAGTAAACTCACCACTTCTTGTTGAAACTAATTTATTTTTAATTATTTTCTTATTGCAACAAATTTACCCATGATTAAATCCTAGTTGTAACCACTTTGACCAGTAAACTTCTTGATGACTTTCAAGGAGCTTCTACAATAATTGGCTTCTTCGTTGACCTTCTAGGGGCTTCTAGATAACTCATGAGGGTCCTCCAAATTCACAAAGCCATATCTCCTCAACCATGAGGAACCGTGTAATGTACCACATATCATCGAAAATGACACAACATGTAATATCCATATACAATAGTAATACCTACAAAACCATTGATCTTCATGTCTTTATTCCTCATACAAACTTGGGTTCCTTAACCACGCCTCTGAGGATACCGATATTTTCTACCGAACTTGCTTCAAGGGTTGACATCGATCTCTAATGGTTGACATCAATATACAATATCAATCTCCAAGGGTTGACATCAATGACAACCAACTATCCAAACCAAATATCCAACAACAATCATTCAGTCTGTTGGACTTTCAAGGTGTCATTTTCAATTTGTAGGCATTCTATGATCTTTCTACTTTCCAATAATTGATAATAAAGTTTCTCCTTTTCCTCATGAGTAGCCTACAACTATGGGGTATGAACATGTCGTACATCAGGAACATTGTGTTTTTCTTAAGGACCTTAATCTCATTATCCTTCAGTTTGATTAGCTATCCTACAACAGTAGGATTTTTAAGATTTTCCCCTAAGGAAATAATATTCATCTCCAACTCATTAATCTGAGTTTGCTTGGCTTTAGTTTCCACTCTCTCCCATTTCAACTACTTTTATATTTGTATTACCAAATTTGTCATCTTCCTCTCATTCACAGAGGATTGCAAGAACCCTCCATACATCATATCACTTGTTTTCTTGTGAAATTAAATAATATCCATAGGGTGGATATCCCCAAGATTTTCTCTCGTTTTAGTGGATTTTTAATCTATAGGAAAAAAAGGCTTAAGTATATTTGACTCTAGTACAACCAAATTGAATGTACCCTATCAGTAATCCACAATAGATAGTAACTTTGTCTGAGCTATGTTTTCTTCCCAAGCCTGACGATACATTTCCTTTTTCACCTCTTGATTTTGTCTCTTTATATCCAAATACTGAGAAACAATTGAGGGCTTCTTATCAGAGGTTCCTTTAGACATAGAGTTCTGTGAAACTTCTGTTGTTGACAACAGAGATGAAGTGTGATGCTCAATAGTGATAGAAGCTCCCTTTAAGGATAAACTAGCTTCACTTGATCCTTGTGTGATTTGCAATATACCCTTCCCTTTTCATATAAACTCAACTAATAATCCATGTAAGTGTAATTATTTGTCACCTTTAGGATTTTTTCTTAGCTACTCACTCAGTTGATCATCAATGTCCATTTCATAATGCATCTCCAAAAATGTGCTCTTTCCAATTTGTAATTCTTGTTTCTAAGGAGTTTGAATTACATTGGATTGGTCCATTGACTGAGTGGTAGTTTTATTTTGGGCCTCTGCCTATATAATCTAATTAACCTCTTCCCATGAATCAAGGTTATCAATTCTTTCCACTACAAGATTTGGAAAATGTTTGTACATGGTCCTTATGGTTGTAATCACACCATGTGGGTTATACACCCATTTACTTCCTTTTTCAAAATCCATTTGTTGTAGCATTTCTTCTATAATATCTAGGACAATTCTAAGTTTGACCTAGAAAGGGACAACCTCTTGTGGCAGCTTGAAACTGATGGTCATCTTATGCTAGGAAAAATGAAAATAATATGACTTAATTCTTTGTCTCATGTATTCTAATGAAAATATTCTTGGAGTTAGAAAAATTGGTAGCATGTAAGGCTCTTTCTCAAAATCATATGCTCTGATGATGGTGTGATTCTCATCCAGGTACCAATATCGTAATCTAGTATATTTTCTCAGCTATAGTATCCTTTTAAACTCAGGAAACATCCTAGGAGGTTAAGTTCCATGGAGCAGAATGTAGCATGAACTCATGAACTTGTTTACATAAAGTCTGAAACCTTTATTTTGGTCCTGTTTCCTCACCTCCTCAATCCAATAAATTATTGGTTTCATTTTACCTGAATCATATATTGTTTTTATCCTAAAGATCTCAATATAGGAAGAATTACTACAAAATATGAGGTGCACCAAGTAGGCTTGATACATAGAATACTCAGTGTTGTGGAAAGTTGACAATTGTAAGCTTATGACTTCTTGTAGGAACTGAAAATAATTGAATTTTGTGAAGGTGATTGACTCTAGTGGACATATTATAGAAATAATACCTAAAATGGTCTTATCCACTGCTCTATCATGTTCATAGCCTAAAACGTGACAAATCATGGTAATATATTTCCTAATTACTTCAGGGAAGATGGTGGATTTGAAAGTAGGTGGACAAGTTGGTAATGGGGCATCTGGGACTAACAAATTACTTAACATCTTCTCTCTTTCAGATTGTTATAATGATTGGTACTTAGAGGAAATATCATCATCATCCAGGGTTTCATATGCAACATGGTCTGAAATATGGAGCATTTGGGAAATGGATTCTTTAATTATTTGACAGACTATCCTAGAATCATCTACATAAATTATTTGTTTCCTATCCACCTAGTAATTAACAACACACCAATTGACTAATTCTGGAAAGTGATAAATTTTTGGAACAATTGATCTGGCCAGGTTCAATTCCAATAAGTGCAATTAGTCTCGACCATTGTTAGCATCATCCTAGGCTCTCTAAATTAATTGGTGAAGGTAAATGAAAGGCACATAAGGGATGAAAATATCCCCTTCCCCATCCTCCAAGTGGTCATTAGATACAATCATTTTCTTGGATGGTTGGATCTGAATAACATTCTATTGAGTCACCATTTTAATACTTTTAGGGGGGAAGACTGAAAAATAGATGTAGGTTTAGGGAACTATGAATTTACCCAAGTTCGACTCCCATATATGTAATTAATCTTGCAAATCCCTAAATCTATCATGGGCTAGCTTTCTTGACTCATAACGATCAAATTGTGGCAGAAAATTTTCAAAAATTTAACAATCATAGTCGATTAGGACATTTTCATCAGACATTGATGGCTGACCAGACTCACTACCTTTCTCCATCTATCCTTATTTTAAACAATGTGAAAATATTTGAAATAAGGAAATGAGAACACTACTCAAAAGTATCTGTCGAATGAGAATTTGATTTCTTTTATTGGATTCTATTGTACTCATGACAATTTTTACCATGTGTGTTTAACTCATTTGTTTTTAGAGGTAATTATTCAAAAAAAAAAAAAAACCTTTGGATTACATCGACATGATGCCTCTTTTATTTGTCTTACATCACAGTGGCGCTTGTCATCCATTTGTGCATTTTAGGGGTGAGATAAAGTGGTTTCATAATACCACCATAGCATACCAAAATGAACAAGTTCATGACCCATAATAACTTGTTCATACAATGGTTTAGAATTAAGGCATCTAACCCCATGTTATCCAGCCTGCACTTTCACTAGCATAAATAAGTTGAGACCATCGATCTTGGATCTATATGAATGCTCTGATTGTGTTTGTTTATTTTTCATTTCAAACCCTATTTGTTCTCTGTTGTGCATACAAAAATATTGCAAACTGATGTAGTATACATGGTATCAAACCTAAAATAATGAGTGAATGAAAAGGAAAACTTGAAGTGAATGGAAATCAAACAAAGCCATTGTAAACCATTTAATATACAAGATACGCATTCTCTATCTACAACAACAATGAGGCTACATATCAAATACAATGTGGGCATGCTCCCTCCTTAGAAACAAAGGTGGGGTTGATATATCCTTGTATTGGTCTACTCCTCTATGCACTCTCCTTATTGGCAGGTGTTGATCCAATGCAAATGTTAGCAGGTCTCTGTGCAATCTCCATACTGGCAGGTGGGGTCGATCCAATGAAAATTTTAGTGTTTTTCTCCTCTGTGCAATCTCCTTAAGGGAAGGTGGGGTCAAACAATGTAGTGGTTTTGGAGTGGGTTTATTTGGTTGGGGTTTGGCACCATAGTGTTTTTTATGTTTGAATTTTTCTTTTTATTTTTGTTTATTTTTTATTTGTTTTATATTTTGTTTATATTTTGTTTGTTATTTGTTTTTAATATCATTTTTATTTTTATTTGAATATAATATGTATTATATAGTTATATACAATCCCCATAACCCCTAAACCCCCTAACCCCTCAATCCCTAAATCCTAACACCTAACCCTAAACCATGTCCAAAGACCAAAAGTATTTTTTATGTTAAACCTTGTAATGGATACCATATGACACTTGTGACTCAAAGATTCCATTTAGGCTAGAGGTAGTGGTTTTGGATCATGAAAGTGGATAATATGGTGGAATATGAGGGTGGAGAGTTAGAACGCTACTACCAAGGTTATTGGGTGGAGGGTTAGAAAGTTACCAAGGTTACTAGGTGGAGAGTTAAAAAGTTGTGGCGGATTATCAACATTGACTGATAGTTAAAATCAATCAACACATGATCAATATGGATTCTAAAGTTATAGGTTGGTGGGTTATGAGATAAATCAAGGTCAATGACTTCTAACCAACCAATGATACAAAGAAAATGGAATAAAACTTAACAACACATATTTAACCTGTTAGCACTCTGTAAATTCCCAGAGATTGGTAGGAGCAGAAGAAATTTGACGGAGGTAACTTACCAAAACCACTTCAAAACTGGGATCTAGCCCTACCATTTTCAGAGAGGGATCTCTCTGTAAGATTTAGATCTGTTTGAGTTTTAGATATTAGGCTAGTTAAAATAATTTGGGTTTGTTTGTTTTGTTTATAAAGATTGGCTGAAATATTGCTTTAAACATCCATTGGGCTATGGGGTCTGTGTTAAAGATTAAGATCTGGTACAACTTTTATAAGAGTTCTTCATAGGGCGAGATAGTGAGAATGTTGGATCTTTTAAATTTAAATGTGGTGGAAAGACAGAACATGTGAGATATTCAATCAAGCAAAGAAACAATTAAGAATTTATTTGATTAATATCAGAAGAATAACATGGAAATCGCTAAATACCAGAAAAAGAGTGTCTGAAACAAATTATGTTCATTAACTTCCTTTAAATGATTAGAAACGAAAAAAAAAAAATAGTTATAGTGTAAGATAAACATTAACAAATCAAGATAACATCACCAACATCCAAATGAAAGAGTCCTGTGAATCTGTCTTTTTATTACTGGTCGATCTCTTCAAAAGATTACAATGATAGATTCTTGGGCACAAAACTCAACCCTCAATACTTCTAAGTGAGAATTATTTATACAAAAATTACATTTGATCCTATCATTAATGACTAGGATACAATGGAGGAAAAGTATAACTAACTAGATTACATATTACAAAATAATAGGAGTATTGGTGATCTATCCAAATCCTGATTGTTGATTTCTGGGAAAGTAGTTGGTGATTCATCCACTTGACTTTGACTGTCTTCCTCATGTTGACTCAGATGTACAAATCATCTCTACTCGATCAAGGCACATAGGTCTTCCCATCTCTTTTGACTAGGGATGGAGACCTTGAGTAATATTCTGTAAGTTTCATCCATCTCGGTATACTTGGAAAAGGTTGGCTTGGTGATGAAGATGTATTTTATCTCATGTTGGATTCTTAGGTCCAACTGTAGAGTTTCCAGGAAATCCTTGCCAGTTATGCTCCCTTGTATTCCTGCAAACCTAGAGCCATATTTTTCCACTGCTAGGATCTTTTTTTTTTAGTATGACAGAGTAATCAGTTTATCATTGATCACTAGCAAACCTAGAAGACCTTTCTTGTGCAATGAGTCGACCTACCTGAAAAACCTTTGCACTCCAATATCCATTTTCTGATATTTTTCCTCAAGTTGCAGCATCAGTCCCTTCTTAGTCAAAAACCTTCTTGACCTAAAGAATTGTTTATGTTCTATCCTCAATTTCCAGTGCTTCCAACTCTTGTTTAGTCTTGGAGTTCAAGAACCTGATGATCTTTGTGGCCTCGGTAGACTTTTCTCCCAAGTTTTTCCTTATCTTGTCAATGGCTTGTCTGAATCTATGCACCAATTCATGATGTTCAAACACCATTTGTATCAGGGGCCATATTTCTATCATTGATTGGCAGATTTCCATCCAAATGTTTTCCTTGGCCTCTAACAATGTCTTGACCATGACTGTCTCTTCCTGCAGCTTCTGCAGTTCTTGCTTGAGCCTCTGTGATTTATGCATCTATGTGTTGTAGCTGGACTAAAATGTGGCTTTCAACTTCTAGAGGTTATTGATATCATCCTGTAGTCTTTTGATTTATTTTCCTTGCATAAACATGTCCTCCATTGACTTTGCCAATTTTTTTGATGCATCTAGAGTTGTCACTAGAATAGCTGATGGACTTTCTATTGTAGATGTTGTTGACACTGTACTGACTCCTGTGATAGGGACTGCTTGTAGTGGGATGACAGTCATTGGTACACTTTGTTCCTTTTCTTTGACCAGTTTCTCTAGCTCAGCCTCCATCTCCTTGATCTGTGAATTTTGCTCCATGATCAGTTTTAGCATTTCCTCCTTATGGCCTTCATTCTCAGACATTTCCTTTGTATTTGGGTCTTTTTGTGGCTGGGATTTTCAGTTGTTTCCTTAAGGATGTTATGTCATCACTCTTCTTCTTGAGGATCTCTTCTACTGCTTTGACATTGGATGGATCATATCCAATTTTCAATACCATTTCTTCTAGGGACTTGGTCTTGTTATCCTTGGCCAAAGAAAATATATTTTCCAGCTTAAGTTGAGACTGGACGTTGTTTAGAGAAACCTGCAACTTTGCAGTAGTCATGGAGGTATTTTCTAGGGTGGAGAAAATCATCTCCCCAGTCTGTTTGTGCATATCCATCTAATCAGCTGGATGCACCTCTTTTATATCAAACTCAAATGTTGACCTCTTGTAATCATAAATTTCCTTGGGATGAGACACTTATGCCTGCAAGAATGCCATGTGCATCCTTCCTTTCTCTATATTGAAGGAAGATAACAACCTGTGTTGTGTTGTATATGTATGTTTCCAAAACTGTGCATAGGTGTTGTTGGTCGGCATCTCATTCTTCTTCTCAATCAAGTTATATTTCTCAAAGATGTTGAGTCCTGCAAGCTCTTGTGAGGATTTACTAGTCAATGTGGTATCAGTCTGCTTCTTAGATGAGGAAGTGGACATGGTTTTTTGGATGCCTGAGAAAAGTGATGAGTGTGGTCCCTCCTTAACTGTGTTGGACTGAGTTTCTTCTTCCCCAGATCTGTCAGGTGTATGGCTAGTCTTGGGTTTCTTCCTATAGACTTGGAATTTTTTTGTTGAGACTTCTATGACTAAAGGGGAGACTTCCTTTCTATACCTATTATTTTCTTTCACTTGTGGAGTACTAGTATGTGAAATGTTGGTTGGTGAAGACTGTTTTTTAATGTATGTCATTGTTTTCCTCCCACTTTGTTCGGTTCACGAATTTCTCAATTTCAGGTTTAGGCACATGGGCATAGGGAGAAATTTTGTTCTTCAATCTGGTTTCTGCAATGACAACACAGGGGTCATAGTGCCAGGGGAAACTTTGACTGAACTTCATTTCCTTTAACAACTTGTTGGCTTCTTCCCTTGCATATCTATTGTTGCAAATGAAAGAACCTATCTAACCTTTGATCTTGAGTTGTTGTTTCTTATTGAAATCTACAAAGTGAATATCATATGAATTTATCATCTGCCTGATATATTCCAAAGCGAATATCCTGATAGGAAAATAATTTCACAGCTTGTAAGGGGGTAATTCACATCCGTAGATTCCTATTTATGTGTTATCCTGGTAGAGGTACCAATCCTCTGTTTTAGCTAGGTATGACAAGTGTAGAATTCTTTGAACTTCCTTGTTTATCCTTGATTATGTTCTTCCACTGAGCATGCATACCACTGGATGGTAGAATTGATCAATGAACTGTTTGAAATTGAACTCAGATGAGTTCTTCCTCACTATGGAAGTCCAGGAGGTCACAGGTTGAGTGTTACCATCTTGGTCCAACTTCTGTTGGGAGAAGGCAAACTTGTTTATTTGGAAAAGGAGGAACATGTATACCAGTATTGAAGAATATCAGAACATAACTTTTGTAGAAAGAATAGTTGTTCATGGACGTTGTCAACTAGAAACTGACTGTAGTCAAAATGTGTAGCATCCTTTTCTTCAGTGGAGAATGTGGATAGAAAACCTAGAATGGGTTCATCTACCCATTTGTATGAATAGTATCCTACTAGACAACATAGGGAGGAAATGACCTAGTTTCCTTTAACTGAGAAAATGGAGGAATGGTATGGGGGATTCTTCTTGGGTAATTAGGCATTTTCAGGGAGGAAAATTTAAAAGATTTGAGCTCCCTACGAGAAAGATAGTTTCTGGTAGAGCTCGGTCAAGATTTCTATGGAGAATGGGAAGGCGAAATCATTCTTCGGTATCTATAGTATTTGATCTATCGCTTGAGGGGTGATGGTAAAAAGAGTTTCTCCAGATAAAGATACAATGGCCTTCTGGCCAAGAAGGTAGTGGGCTTGGAATTTCAGGGAAAATTCAAGAAAATGATATGTATGGGGAAAAATATACAGTGTAACGTTAGATTCCTATAGCCCAATCTCGTCGCACTGATCTAGAAAAACATCCTTGAGCCAGAAGTGTAATTCGAAGAAGTTGAATTCACACTTCATATCTACAATTAAATAATCTTTGTTGTCCAGGGGGATACGATCCATATCGACGAGAGGAGGGAGGAAAGGACTTTCTACAGTCTCAAAAGATTTGGATTTGGGCACCATCATCAAATGGATACCTGCAAACAGAAAAGGTGTAATATGTGTTTACCAGGATTTAATGGCGGTTTTTTTACTATAATCTCTACGGCGGTTGTCTACAGAATGAGAAACGATGGGGTCAACTAAGTCTGGATCGATGAACAGTGCACAATGGAAAAAAAATGGAGCTAAATGGCTGAACAGTGTGTCTGTTATGGAGTGGATGGTGAGTCAGATGGGTAACGGTAATGGCTAATTGTATTGATTAGCCAATGGACATATCAGATGTGATGTGGAGGGCATTGAATAGCCAACGGGTAGATGGAGGTGGCATGGATGGTAATGAGCAGCCAATGGGCGGATGGGATGTGACAAGACACAGGTGAGTGGAGGGTGATGTGTCGGCAAGGTAGTGGAGTATGGCATGTAGGTGGGGCAGTGGAGTGTGACGTCAGAGTGCGAACGTGGTATGAATAAGTGGTCTAGTGGTTTACTTGGAGGGGGGGGGGGTAGGCGGTAAGCGGTAAGGAGTGAGGGGGGTCTGATTTGATAGGAAGCCGACATGTTATGAGGGGCTCGCTCTGGAAAACCACCAACTCAAACCCCCCCCCCTCCCACTGTTAAAGGCAAAAAGATCGGGGGGGGTCTGATATTCCCTTCTGACCGTAGATTTGGGTGCATTGGGGTTAGTCGTTAAGATTAGTGCACCCTTTAGCACAAAGTGAAAAAGTTGTTGTGTCTCCACAAAAATTAGGATATAAGCATTTTATGGGCTTTTGTGGCTTACCCTTTCTTTATTTTGTCACCAAGGGGTTAAAAATACACCATTTTAACTCAAATCAAAGGCATTTTAATCACCCTTCCATCAATTTTATTGAAATAAGACATTCTAACCTATATCCTAATCTAATTACCTAGCACCTTAACCTAGATTAAAATGTTGGGTTAAAAATTACTCTAACCTGGGACATTTGACCAAGCTTTAATTGTTTGATCAAACTTATTCACTAACCTATCTAACTTGGATAAGATTAAACTATTTAGCCAAGTTTATTCACTATCCTATCTGCATAAATTGAAAGAGCTTGATGATGGTTAGAGAGTATGAAACAAGACAAATTATTCCATGGGGTTTTTATCATTTTCTTTTCTATTTTTATACCCTCTTTTGATTTATTTATTTTGTCTTTTCTTTCTTTCATTTCTTTTTTCTTTTCTTTTCTTTCTTTCTTTTCCCTTTTATTTTTCTTTTCTTTCTTTTCTTTTTCTTTTGTAAATCATTTGCAGAATAAAAATATTATTTACAACATAATGTAACTAGAAGAAGGGATAATAATCACCAAGTGATCCTATGAAACATAGGGTTATAATAGTGGCTCCACTTGGGGATGGTGCTCTCCTTGTGAGGTGCCAAGAATCTAGCTACAGGTTGCTTTGAATCTACTTCCTCAGTGCTTTGTCTGCATCCTAATTTGCTTTATTCTGATTGAAAATTTGATGATCCAGATTAGTGGCTTAGGGCCTTATCTTCGGGCTTCAACCATATGATAAAAAATAACCTCACACATGACCTAAAGGTAAAAGTAAAGTGGTTTGTACAATGAGATGAGTGACTAAGATCTTCATTCTTATGGAACATAATGTTTGAGCATCCTGCCATTAACAGGTCTTCCTGGAAAGTCTGCTCCGTCATTGTCCTTGAGTAAGAATGCATTGTTTCCTCTATATGCCTAAATTATGTAAGGGCCTTTCCACAAACTGTCGAACTTTACATGCTTTCCCTTGTCTTCATTTCTGGAATCCCACTTTGGTACTAAATCACCCAATTCAAAATCATCCTCCTTGGTTATTCTATCATAAATATTCTTGATGCTCTCTTGAATTACATGTGTCTGGTTATACACCTCCTCTCTGGACTTTTGGAGTTGGATCATCTGATTGATTATCCTTTGAATATCATTAGGCTTTGTCTGTACTTCTTGCAACAACTTAATAACATGAACACCCAAAGAGGTGGGGAAAACAACATCAATTACATATACCAATTGATATGGGGACATACCAATTGATCTTTTTTGGTCAGTCTGTCATCCCAGAGTGCATGAATCAACTTGTTATGCCAATATTTCTTATTTTCCTGCAACATCTTCTTTATGATATTCACCAAAATTTTATTTGAGGACTCAGCTAACCCATTTCCCTAAGGGTAATAGGTTGTGGAGTGCCCCAAAGTAATCTAGTACTTGTTGCAAAATTCTATTAGATTTTTTTTATCTAAAAGTTGTTGCATTATCAGTTATGATCTTCCTAGAACATCCAAAACAAGAGAGAATGTTATTTTCCAAGAATTTAATAATGACATAGTCAGTGGCTTGCATGCAGGGTACAGCTTCAATCCACTTTGTGAAGTAGTCTGTAGCTTTGAGTATCCACTTATGTTGGCCTGAAGAGGGTGGTTGAATCTCGCCAATAAAGTCTAAACCCCACTACTGGAATGGAGCTTCCACAGAAATAGGTTTCAAGGCTAAAGGAAAAATTTTCTTTTTTCCTTCAAAGACTTGGCACTTGTGACCGGAGGTTACCTTTTTATGGACATTTTCAAACAATGTGGGCTAGTAAAAACAAACTGTAAGGATCTTGTTAGCAGTAGTATTCCAACTTAGATGCCCACAAAAATCTCCTTCATGGAAATCCTGCAATGGCTTGTCAGCTTCATCTTTTAAAAACAATTAAGTAGAATGCCTCCAACATATTTCCAGTAAATATTTCCATCCATAATGCAATATTTCAATGCTTTTAGCTTTAAGAATATAGATTTAGTCTTAGTTAGACAAGGAGGAGCTTGTAAATTATGCAAGAAAAAGATGAGGTCTGCGTACCATAGAGAATTTTAGAATACCTCTTTGACATGTGGAGTCACCTTTTCTCCCTATGCATCAACTGCAGCTAAAACGTTTATGTCTAAAGCATGAAAATTGGATTCAACCATCAATTTGGCCAAACCCTGACCCTTGATCAGTTTATTTGGTTTGATTTCTATATCATATTCTAGAATCACAACAATCCACTTCCCTCTCCTACCATCAGGGTTATCCTGAGTCAGAATATCCTTCACCACTGCATTTGGAACACAAGCAATAGTATGGGAATGGAGAATGTAAACTCTAAAATCTTTAATTGTTTTTACCAGGGAAAAAGCATGTTTCTCCATTATATTGTAGTTCACTGCAACATCTCTCAATGACTTGCCTTAAAAAGGCTATGGTTTGTTCATGCCCTTCGATGTTTTTCTGCAATAGGACTACTGCAATGGTGTGTTCAGATGCAAAAGAGAATAAATAGAAATCTTTAGTGTAATCTATACTGATCAATGCAGGGGCTTTTGTAAGTGCATGTTTTGCCTGCTCAAAGAGTTGTTTAGTTTATGTGTTCCACTTTACTTTGGTATCTTTTTTAAGCATATTTGTGATGTTCCTGTGGATTTATGCCAAATCTGGTATGAATCTTCTCAGAAAAGTTATATTTCCTATGAAGGATTGCAATTCCTTAATGTTCCTAGGATGGTCTAACTTTTGGATGGCCACAATTATGTTGGGGTCTATCTGTTGGTTAAGGTTGGTTGTCATTGATGTTAACCCTTGAAGAAATCTCAGTAGCACAAAGGTTTGGGTAAGGGACCCAAGTTTGTTTGATGTAAAGATAACTCATTATTTTCTTTTCATGGTTGATAATAAGTGAAAATGGATGAACTCAAAAGTGGTCCCCTTATGGTGAAATCCCTCACAGTAAGACGCTTTGTGGATTGAGTTATCCTAGAAGTATGGTTAGAGAACCCATGATTATTTATGGAATAATGAGATGAAGGTCAGTGAATTTGTCAGTGAAATTATCCTATATGGATAGTTATTTTCAGTACATTTTCGGTGGTATGTGGAACTTCACATAAATCCTCACAGTTAGAGAGTTATGGCCATGAGAAGTTGGAGAACCCAAGTTTAGGTAATGGACCCACATTTGTTTGATGGATCATGGTATGAGTTTTGATATATTTGCAATTAATACTATTCTACATGGATAGTACATGTCATTCCATTTCTGGTGGTATGTGGAACATCACATAACTCCTCACGATTTGAGAGTTATGGCCTTACAAAGTTGGAGGACCCTCATATGTCATCTAGAAGCCCCAAAAGGTCAAAGTAGTCAAAGTGGTTTAAGAGATTTTAGAAGGTAAATAATAAAGTGAACTGATGACTCTACTATAATTCAAAGTGAATACAAAATAAATTATTTAAATAATAAATTTAATGGAGAAATTAGAAGTGGGTTAACCCTAAAATAAGGAAAGTGGGCAAAGTGACCTAGAAGATGTTTTTAAGGAAGCTACTTGGAGAGTATAAATAAGAGGCAAGGCTCTCTCATTTTAGAACACACTTGAGAATATTGAATATCTATAGGTTTTTGAGGTAACCAAAGGATATCTAAGCCAAATTTCTGAGGGAAGGTGAAGAAAAGAAGGTCAGAATTCAAGGAAGGATATATTCTTTTGATGATGCTTTCTAAGGTATGTTATTTATAGGTCATCTCACCATTTTCGCAATAATGTATTTTCTAGAATGATTCAAACCGTGAAATTTATATTCCATTGAGGAAACATATCCAAGTACCTTTGGTAAAAAAATTATCTTGTGGGTCGTTGTATTTTTGGAGTTACACTCCGTGGAAAATAGGGTTTGTGGCTAGTCCCGAAACTAATCTAAAACAGGTGTTTTGGGTAAAAACGTCATAACATCTTCATAAGAGATCCAAATTTAGTAAGACAAAAGTGTTGGTTAGAGTACATTGTTTAGTAAGTTGTGTAACAATATCCTATAGATTCAACAAATATTTTGTGTGGGGCACGCTCTACAAGGTCTCTCTCTAGAATAAGCCAGAATTCAGCAAGGTGTGCCATTTTTTCTATAACTCCTTTTCTGAGAGGTTCAAAGTAGTGAAACCTACAGGAATTGTATTAAACACACTAAATAACATTGTTTATCAGTTTCATATATTTATTCATTGCAAGTACAAATTTATGATTATTTCAATTTAGGGTTGTTGACTAATCCAAAACTAGTCATGTGAGACTAAAGAAAAGTTTGATGAAAATTCTAGTGTCTTGTTGTTAAAGTTAAGGAAGGTTTGCAGGTATGTGATCATACACACCACCAGGTCTATCAAAGAGTTACAAATCATATTTGGATGATGAAATTGATGAGGTCTTTTGGTTGAGATACAAGTTGGGTACATGGTTGAGACAAGTAGTTGATGACTTGGCACATACATGAGGTGTATAGTTGATGATGTTGGTACATATTGATGAGTCATAGTTGATGAGTAGTTGACACATGATTGGTATATACTTGGTACATGGTTGGTTGCACTTGTATATGGTACAGGTTGATTACGGGTTGTTTGGTACAGGTTGGTGCATGGTTGATGCACTTGTTTATGGTACAGGTTGATTATAGGTTGAGGTGTAGGTTGATGCATGGTTGATGCATGGTTTAGGTTTATTTGTATAGGTTTACAGTGGTATATCTAATAGTGATAGTGTGACAGTGGTTCTATCATTCTACTTCTACTTCAGGGCGGTTGGACGGAGCAAGGACAGGTGGTTGTAGCCACCTTCCGGTTGTAGTCGGAGAACATAGGGGGTTGTAGCCTCTTTCTGGTTGTAGCCAGAGAATTGGGGATTTGGAGCTTCCCTCAGGTTGTAGCCTGAGAATCTAGGGGGTTGGAGCCTCCTTCTAGTTGCAGCTGGAAAAAAAAGGAAGTTGGTGCTTCCAATGAATGTAATTCTTCTAGACATATAAGAAAAAGCATTATGTGGTTTTCTCCCGCTTTAGGTTTCCACGTAAAACACTGGTGTACTATGTATGTGTATGATTCTTCATTTGTTCATTTCTCATTATTGGATGATAATTCTACATTGATATAACACTTGGATTATTTGGTTTAAAAAGGATTATAATTTCTCTATTATTGATTCACCCCCCCTCTCAGTAATCTAACAATTGGTATCAGAGAAGGTTCCTTCAGAAATCAGCTTAACCAATGAAAGGTAGATCATGGAGAGAAACAACTTGTATAAAAGTGGAATATCACAGTTTGATGGACAAAATTATGCTTTTTGGAGCATAAGGATGAAAACATATATACAGGCACGGGGATTTGAAATTTGGCAATCAATTGTAGATGGATACACAGCACCAACAGTTCCACCAACAAATGACAAAGCACTAAAACTCGGTCAGAATAATTCCAAAGCCACAAATGCACTTTTGAATGGTCTCAATGAAACAATATTCACCAAAGTTGCACATTGTAAATCCACTAAAGAGATTTGGGACAAGCTTCGAAATATTTATGAAGGAGATTCAAAAGTCAAAGAAGTAAAGCTTTAAACTTACAGAGGTCAGTTCGAACAACTAAAGATGAAGGAAGATGAGAATATTGCAGCCTACTTCTTACAAATCGATGAAACACTGAATGCAATCATAGGATTAGGAGAATAAATTGAAGAATCTGTAATTGTTCAAAAGGTACTAAGATCTCCTCCTATGATATTTGACCCTAAGATATCATCACTAGAAGAAAGATCAGACCTAAACTCAATAAGCATGGATGAACTGCATGGAATCTTCACAGCATATGAAATGAGAAATGAACAAGAAATCCATATGTAAAAGAAGCAGCTTTCAAAGCATTCAAAATATCAAAGCAAAAGGAAAATCAACAAGAAGAACATAGCAGTAACAGTGACGTCTCGGAATATGATGAAGAAGTGGCCAACTTCATCAAAAGATTGAACAAGGAACCGATGATAGGTATAGAGGTAAGCTTCCTTTATTGGTCATTTTTCTAACAAATGTCCTCATAAGAAAAAGAGAAATGATGAAGGTTACTCAAAAGGAAAACAAACATATAAAGGAAAAAGAACTACAAATAAAGTTTTCAAGAAAACATTATGCACCAAAGAAGACATCTCATCATCAGATGAAGATGAAGTCAGTGACAGTGAGACATGAAGAGTTCTATTCATGGAAGTAGAAGACTCTGATAAAGAAGACTCTGAAGAAGAATACGAAGAAGCTAAAGAAGAATATGAAGAAGTCAAAGAATAAATTGAAGAGGCATAAGTTGACTACCGAGAAGAATTGATGTGTGCCATAGAAGTTATCAGAAGAAAAACAAGAAACTACAAGCACAACTAGACAAGAAGGAAGACACTCAAGAACTAGAACAAATGATCACAAATTTGAAGGTTCAAATAGAATAAGATAAAAGAATTGAAGAAGCACTCAAAGAACAACTAGAAGAAAAGGACAGGATCATTGAAAATTTGGAAGCAGAGATTGTCACATTAAGAAAGGATATTCAAAAGAAAAATATGCAGAATAACTCAAAAGTTTTGGATGACATTATCAGCAGTCAAAAATTTCATCTTGACAAGTTTGGACTTGGATACAATCAGACAGGAAAGGGATCAAGCTCCAAAACAACAGAGCAAGAAACATATCCAAAAATTTATGTAGAAACAATCAAAGGGGATAGGAAGATATACAAGGAACATTACAGGAACACTCCTCCACCGAGAAGATTCATATCTCAAAATCAACAACAGACAGATAGGCCTCAATAAGAAGAAGGATTTATAAGAGCACCTCCTTTCAGAAGATCTTCAACTCCCAGGTATTAAACTATATTTTTTGGTTTATGTTATGCATGTAATAATTTTGGACATAAAGCTGTGAATTGCAAAGCTAACAACAGGAACATAAACAACTTTGAAAGTCATACACAAAAGGGTTATCCAAGAATTCCTAGTGAAACACAGAGAAGAAGTTGTTAGGCGGAAATATTGTCGTTTAATTCCGTTGTAGTATTTTCCCAACCATTTAATTTGTCAATTTGGGATTTGTAGGCTTACGAAGCACACGCACTATATATGCAGGACTGAAGTAGAAGTAATCTAATCTAAATTGTTGAAATGAAACTAATCTAGGAAAGCAGGAAATTGCGTAAAGGAAATTAATCTAGAAATGGAGAACTACATGAAGGAAAGAAGATACAGCAAGTGAAGAGTTAAATGGCACAACAACACATGAGAGTTGTCGCCAATGAACCAATCTTATATCCAATAATCAAATCAATCTTCATAAAAGGATAATGAAAGCATGAAAACCAAAACCATGAATCAAAGCTAAGAATCCTTTTCTCTTTTGAATCCTAATGACTACTCTATTTCTAATTACATCCTAATTGAATTCTCATTGATCCCAATTGAATAATCTAATTGAATCCTCATGAAGAGAGAGCACTCTCTTTTATACATGAGAGCCTTGAAGATAAGATAACCATCTCATTATTACAGATCCATTATTCTCTCAACCTATTTTCCATTATTACAAAATATAATCCCTTTAAATCCTCACACATATCTCTCATATATCTTGGATAAGATATTCCAACCAAATCTCCATGATCTTATCCTTGGAATGGGCTTGAATTATCTCCTCAAATATTGAAATGGTGGAGAAAGTATTCGAGAAGTCCTTTGAATTAATCCTTCATATATTCCTACACATTACAAAGCTCACACTGATCTAGGTGGATATCGGTGGCCACCCACCTTTTCCAAATGGCTCAAAATGGATTTCTGGCAATTTTGGCAATTTACTATTTTTAGCAGGTTTTAACTTCCGGGGCCATTTTGAGGGCCTAAATGAAGGTTTTTTGAGATCGAGGTTCTCAATGATAGTCGAAGGCATGATTGAGCCCCCAAAATGAATCTCCTCG
>ML782342.1:130447-140454 GCA_009831015.1 Picea engelmannii | reverse complement strand
ATTCTAGCGAGTCTTTCACTCTGTACTTTTACAGTCTCTGTACATTTATTTCATTAATAGAAATCATGTATTACTGTATATCTGTGACTCTTTTTATATTTCCGCTATATCTCTGTTATATTGTTGTCTCTCTTGCAATATCTTTGAATATTTCTATGTTATATCTCCGCTCTCATTTCGTGCCAAAAATAATCCGGATCACACGCATATTTGATATATATGAAAACATGTTGATTTTCTAACATTTAATCACAAATTCCTTTTAAATACTAAAATGAATAAAGTGGAGAACAATAAGGTGAAACCCAAGTATATTTATGGAAAGGATGTCATGAAAGGTTAATGGGGCGATGAAATGTGAAGAATGATGAAGGGAAAGGTGGATGAGAATAGGACATTTCTGAGCCCCAACAGAAGTTACAACAGGTTTGAATCTTTGAGCACTGAAGTGGAATGTTACAAATGTAACAACTTTGGACACATGGCCAAAGATTGCAGAATGATAGTCCTTCATAGAGAACCACAACAGAATAACAACAGTCACAGACAGGAACCTCAGAAAAGGACATGGATAAAAAAGAAAAATCAGTATACTAATGAAGAATGCACACTCACTCTACAAGCTAAGAAGAAGAAACGTGGTTGCTATGTTGACAGTGGTTGTTCAAAACACATGATAGGTGATAGAGATAGGTTTCTTACATTAAGAAAGGAAAGAGATGGATCAGTCTCCTTCGAAAATGATGATTCAACTAAATCATTGAAAAAGGCACAGACATAATTGGGAACAAGAATACAAAGGCAGAAAATGTCCTTCTAGTAGAAGATATGAAACATAATATTCTAAGTGTGAGTCAAATGTCAAATGTGTGACCAAGGTCATAAAATTACTTTCAATTCACAAAAGTGAGAGATAAGAAAAGAAGGTTCGGGAAAATTGATTGCTACAGTTGCAAGAACTTCAAGCAACATATATGTGTTAAGTGAAATTGGAAATAAAAAGTGATGTCTAGGAAAGGAAGATGAAAGTTGGCTATGGCACAGAAGAATGGGTCACGTGCATTTTAATAACCTTGTCAAAGTCATCAAAAGAGAAGCAGTCAGACAAATGCCCCAGATCACGAAACCAACCAACACTTTATGAAAGCATTGTCAACAAGGAAATCAAACAAAGACCAGGTTCAAATCAAAGGAATATTCAACGACAAGACCACTAGAAATTGTGCATACTGATCTAGTTGGACCAACTACAACAAAGGGTTTAAAAGGTGAGAAATACTTTATGTTATTAGTTGACGATTATACAAGAATGACTACAGTTTGATTTCTCAAGAATAAGTCAGAAGCTTTTGAAAACTTCAAGATCTACAAGGAAATGGTTGAAAATGAAATGGATTAAAAAATCAAATGCTTGAGATATGATAATGGAGGAGAGTTCAATTCAAAGGAATTTATGGACTACTGCAACATTCATGGAATAAAAATGAAATTCTTCATTGTTAGGACACCTCAATAGAATGGAGTTGTTGAAAGAAAGAATAGGACAGTATAGGAAATGGCTCGAACAATGCTAATGGATTCCAAATTGACAGATATATTTTGCACACAGGCAGTGCATACAACAGTTCATATTAAAAACAAAGTAATGCTCAGAAAAAACACTGACAAAACTCCCTACGAGCTATGGAAAGGAAGATCAACAAATGTGAAGCACTTCATATTTTTTGGAAGCAAATGCTACATCAAAAGAGAAGATGGAAAAATGGGAAGTTTGAATATCGTGTGGAAAAAGGAGTACTTGTTGGTTACTCAAGTACAAGGAAATCATACAAGTGTTACAATCTGAGATTGAACAAAGTTGTGGAAATCATCAACGTAACAATTTATGAAACAGGTAGACCAGAATCAAAGGAAGAAGAAAATGAATCAATGGAACAACCTTTCAAAAAGGAAGCAAAAGATGAAAAAGAAGTAGAAGAGGAAGATGAAGAGAATCTGCCAGAAGAAGTAGAGCAATTTCAGCAAGTGTCTCCAAAGACACCTAGAAGACGACTACAGAAGAATCATCCTTCAGATCAAATTATCGGAAACAAAGATGTAGGAGTTGAGACTAGAAGAATAATATGTTCGCTAGAAAAAACACGCCTGACACTCTTATCTACAATTGAACCAAACTGTTTTAAAGAAGTCAGGAAGGATGAATTTTGGAATAAGGCCATGGATGAAGAATTGGATCAAATAGAGAAAAATGACACTTGGGAATTGGTTCCAAGACCAAAGAATAAGAATGTGATCGACACAAAATGGATTTTCAGGAATAAATTGAATGAATATGGATAGGTTGCAAGGAACAAATATAGATTGGTATGTAAAGGATATGCACAGATTGAAGGAATCGACTTTGAAGAGACATTTGCCCCAATTGCCAGAATGGAAGCAACTTGTTTGCTTTTAGCTTATGCATGCTCCAAAAATATAAAAGTGTATCAAATGGGCGTAAAATCATCTTTTCTGAATGGGGAACTTGAAGAAAATGTCTACATTGAACAACCAAAAGGATTTCAATTGTCATAGAATCCAGACTATGTGTGCAAATTAAAAAATGCCTTGTATGGTCTAAAACAGGATCCTAGAGCATGGTACTCTAGACTGGATAAATATCTACAGTAGGAAGGGTTTAGAAAAGGAAGTGCAGACAACAACCTCTACATCAAGGTAAGTCAAGGTAATATTTTATCAATTGAAGTTTATGTTGATGATATTATTTTTGGTAGTGATGATGATAGGTTAAGCTAGAAATTTGCAAAGGATATGCATAATGAATTTGAAATGTCATTACTTGGAGAATTATCCTTCTTTCTAGGACTTCAGATAGGTCAAAGCAACCAAGGAATTTTTATTTCTCAAACCAAGTATATCAGAGAAATGCTAAAGAGGTTCAGAATGGAATATTGCAAACCAGTTATCACTCCCATACAAACCGGTTGCAAGTTGAGCAGAGATAATGATTCAAAGTCTACAGATCATAGGCAATACAGGTCAATTATTGGTAGTCTACTATATGTGACAACATCCAAACCATATGTAATGCAGGTAGTTGGACAGGTGGCACGATTTCAAGCAGCACCAAAGGAATCACATGTATTAGTAGTGAAGAGGATTTTCAGATATCTCAAAGGAACAGAAGAGTTTGGATTATGGTAAACAAAAGGAAAGGATCTATCACTTATTTCCTACACACATGCAGATTGGGCAGGTTGTATTGATGACCGACGAAACATCGGTGGAGCATTGTTCTACTTGGGTGAGTGTTTAGTATCATGGCTAACCAAGAAACAATCATCAATATATTTATCTATAGCCAAGGCAGAGTATTTTGCAGCAGCATCATGTTGTACACATGTTCTTTGGATGAAAGAAAATCTGAAAGATATACAGGTTGAGTATGATGAGCCCATTCCAATCTATTGTGATAATACAAGTGCCATCAGTGTCTCAAAGAACCCGGTGATGCACTCCAAGAAGAAGCACATTCCAATCAAGTATCACTTTCTATGGGAGCAAGTTGCAGAAAAGAACATCAGAGTTGAGTATGTGGGCACAAAAGAACAAGTGGAAAACATCTTTACAAAACCATTTCCACGGGAAGCCTTTGAGTATCTTCGCTAGAGACTCGAAGTTATTTATACTCCAAAATGAATTCTTTTGAATTCTTATCTCATATGTATTCGATGTACATGAGGAAGCACCATAAAGAGGACAATCCAGTCAGGGGGAGCAGCCCCGAATGGAAATATACCTTCATGATCCAGGTGGATATCGATGGCCACCCACCTTCTCCAACTGGCCCAAAACATGTTTCTGACAATTTTGGTAATTTACTATTTTTAGCAGTTTTTAACTTTCGGGGCCATTTTGAGGCCCTAAACGATGTTTTTTGAGAAAACGGGGAGGAACATGGATCCTAGATCATGTTTCTCACCCAAAAGTTGTATTTCTCGAATAGATCTTTCCAATGAGCTATTGAGCGCCCCAAACAGAGATCGTATGCAAAAGTTACGCCCCTGGGAAGTTAACGTATCAACTACCCCCATCGGGGCCCACAAACCTTTTGGCTTTTCATCTTCCGAGGTTAGGGTTTTGGATTTTACTTATGTTAAAAATGCCCTTAGAGTCTCATTGTAATAATCATCTTCTTGCGAATGCGAGTAGCCATCACATCTCTTCTTAGAGATAAGATACCACCATTCTAGTGAGTCTTTCACTCTGTACTTTTACAGTCTCTGTACATTTATTTCATTAATAGAAATCGTGTATTAATGTATATCTATGACTCTTGTTATATTTCCACTATATCTCTGTTATATTGTTGTCTCTCTTGAAATATCTTTGAATATTTATGTGTTATATCTCCGCTCTCATTTCGTGCCGAAAATAATCTGGATTAGTGGTATCAGAGCAGACTGCTCTTGATCGTTTTTCAGTGCATGTCCCTGACGAGGTCCGAGTATAGAAAGTTGGGTCTCGAGCTTGTCTCTCTTGAGGAAAATCACTCTCACACACCCAAAAAACCCTCAATGGCGGAAAAAAAGAAAAACGATGGAGCAAACGATCCTATCAGTCTGTTGCTTGAGCAAGCTCTCACGCGACAGAGAGACGAAATGATGGAGAATTTTTTCCACATCCTTCAATGCCTGTCGATAGCATCAGGTGCATCTTCATCAAGCAACCACTTTGGAAGCACCTCACCTTTCAAGGTACAGGTTAATTTTGATATTCCCATATTTGAAGGTCAAATAGATGCAGATGCCCTAGATAAATGGTTAAATCTGCTAGAAGGTTATTTCTCTGTTCATAATTTTTCCAACAAGGAAAAGATCACCTTCGCACTCCTTAAGGATCTCTCCCATGTCAAACATTGGTGGGAAACTTATTGGGAGAAGAGTTCCACAGAGGATTCTAGAATATATGGGGCCGAGCCCACTTGGGATTTTTTTGTGGATGCGGTAAAGGAACAATATTACCCTGTTGGCAACTATGAGGACTAGTATATGAGATGGACCACACTACGGCAAGAGAGGGGCTAATCAGTTCTGGAGTTCACCAATTGCTTCCATACCTTGCACACCAAGCTGGGTATCAAAGACTCCGAATGACATTTGGCTCTGAAATACCGTGGGGCTCTACACAGATACATCCAAACTGAAATGGATTTTCTGGACATCTCATCACTCAGTGTTGCCTATCGATATGTTGTTAAAATCGAGCAGAAATTTAATCACCGGAACAAATGGGAGTTTGGGTCTGCAAATCCACAACAACCAAAGTATGACAAAGAAAGCCCTAACAAACAGTCTCCCGAAAACCAGTCCAAGCCACAGGAAAAGAAGGGTCACAGGAAGACAAAGAAGGACACCGGAAAATGGTGCGATTTCCACAAAAGCTCCTAGAACAACACAGATGAATGTCGCTCAAAACAATCATTGGTGGTTTAGATCAAAGACAAGGAGCCGAACCCTGATTCAGAATCTGATTCTGAAAATACTGGTAAAAGACAGATCATCGACGCAGACCCCACTGCTATTGTCGCGACCGCAGGAATTCAACCATAAGAACCAATAGATCCAAAAGAGGGGGAGCACATTTTTCATTCACAGATGTGGGTGAAGGGGACCCCGATGCATTTTATTGTTGATAGCGAAAGCCAGAAGAACCTCATCTCAGCAAAGGTCATCAAACAGTTGGGATTGTTGACAACACCACACCCACAACCATACAGCATCGGGTGGCTTTGCCAAGGACGAGATCTTCATGTCAGCCAGCAATGTCGATTGTCATATGGCATCCAACCCTTCAAGGATGAGGTATTATGTGATGTTGCCCCACTGGATGTCTATGATTTTCTCTTGGGCCAGCCATATATGTGGAAACGCCATGCTATCTATGAGTCTCGACCCCATAGTATCATTATTACTTTGGGGGGTCATCTCTACAGGATACCAGACGTAGTTCCAACTACTGCCCCACCTAAACAGTGTTGCAAGGTAGTATCTTATACTACAAAATTCATCTTCTCCACAATTTGTTCAAAGGATGAACAAAAGCATACTGCAACCACCACAGCTTTGGCCCAAGCACCTTCTATCCAACAGAAGCAGGTTGACAAGGTTGCAGCAAAGCACGAAGATTCCTTCTGCACACAGTCATCTAAAATAGCTAGACTAGTTAAAAAGGTCCAAACCTTCCAGCCAAAGGTTCGTGATAGCCTTCAACAAGCTAAGCAACACCACTTCTCCAGCAAGGCAAGCAGATCACCAGGATTCAAATTCAGCAATCGCTTTCCCCTCTCCCCTAGGAACTCAATGCAATGGATACCATTGCTTCCTAAGGAGGGAGGATTGATCCAGGTGGATATCAGTCACCACCCACCTTCTCCAACTAGCCCAAAACCTGTTTCTGGCAATTTTGGTAATTTACTATTTTTAGCAGTTTTTAACTTTCGGGGCCATTTTGGGGCCCTAAACGATGTTTTTTGAGAAAACGGGGAGCAACATGAATCGTAGATCATGTTTCTCACCCAAAAGTTGTAGTTCTCGTATATATCTTTTCAACGAGCTATTGAGCACCCCAAACGGAGATCGTATGCAAAAGTTACGCCCCTGGGAAGTTAACGTATCAACTACCCCCATCGGGGCCCACAAACCTTTTGGCTTTTCATCTTTCGGGGTTAGGGTTTTGGATTTTACTTATGTTAAAAAGGCCCTTAGAGCCTCATTGTAATAATAATCTTCTTGCGAATGCGAGTAGCCGTCTCATCTCTTCTCAAAGATAAGCTACCACCATTCTAGTGAGTCTTTCACTCTGTACTTTTACAGTCTCTGCACATTTATTTCATTAATAGAAATCGTGTATTACTGTATATCTATGACTCTTGTTATATTTATGCTATATCTCTGTTATATTGTTGTCTCTCTTGCAATATCTTTGAATATTTATGTGTTATATCTCCTCTCTCATTTCGTGCCGAAAATAATCCGGATCACTTCGCCATTGATGAAAAAGGGGGAGAGATTCATCAGATGCAGAGGACAGAGGCATAGTTCTAGGGGGAGCAATGGTCACAAATATACAGAGGACAGAGGCATGTTTCCAGGGGGAGCATGAGTGATATGACTTCAGTATTGCATGAAATAATTTTCGTTTTGCATCAGAGTGTTGTCATCAATGCCAAAGGGGGAGATTGTTGATTAAGGTTGGTTGTCATTGATGTAAACCCTTGAAGAAAGACTGATAGAACAAATTTTTGGGTAATGGACCCAATTTTGTTTGATGTAAATATGACTCATTGTTTTCTTGTCATGGTTGATAATAAGCGCAAATGGATTAACTCCAAAGTGGTCCCCTTATGGTGAAATCCCTCACGGGAAGATACTTTGTGGATTGAGTTATCCTAGAAGTATGGTTATAGAACCCATGATTATTTGTGGAATAATGGGATGAAGGTTAGTGAATTTTTCAGTAAAACTATCCTATATGGATAGTTCTTGTCATGCCATTTTTGGTGGTATGTGGAACGTCACATAACTCCTCATGGTTAGAGAGTTATGGCCATGAGAAGTTGGAGAACCAGAGTTTGGGTAATGGACCCAAGTTTGTTTGATGGATAATGGTATGAGTTTTGATATATTTGCAGGTAATAATATTATCGATGGATATTACATGTCATTCTATTTCCTTAAGAAGTTGGAGGACCCTCATATGTCATCTAGAAGCCCCAAAAGGTCAAATTAGTCAAAGTGGTTTAAGAGATTTTAGAAGGTAAATAATAAAGTGAAGTGATGAGTGTACTATAATTCAAATTGAATACAAAATAAATTATTTAAATAATAAATTTAATGGAGAAATTAGAAGTGGGTTAACCCTAAAATAAGGAAAGTGGGCAAAGTGACCTAGAAGATGTTTTTAAGGAAGCTACTTGGAAAGTATAAATAAGAGGCAAGTCTCTCTCATTTTAGAACACACTTGAGAATATTGAATATCTATAGGTGTCTAAAGTAACCAAAGGATATCTAAGCCAAATTTCTAAGGGGAGGTGAAGAAAAGAAGGCCAGAATTCAAGGAAGGATAAATTCTTTTGATGATGCTTTCTAAGGTATGTTATTTACAGGTCATCTCACCATTTTAATAATAAATTTTTTTATAGAATGATTCATACCTTGAAATTTATATTCCATTGAGGAAACATATCCAAGTATCATTTTTACAAAATTCATCTTGTGGGTCGTTGTATTTTTGGAGTTACACTCCGTGGAAAATAGGGTTTGTGGCTAGTCCTGAAACTAGTCTAAAACAGGTGTTTCGAGTAAAAACATCATAACTTCTTCATAACGGATCCAAATTCAGTAAGACCAAAGGATGTGTACATTCTGTAGTATGTTTTGTAACATTTTCAGATCGATTCAACAAATATTTCATGTGGGGCATGCTCTACAAGGTTTCTCTCTAGAATAAGCTAGAATTCAGCAAGGTATGCCATTTTTGCTATAACTCCTTTTCTGAGAGGTTGAAAGTAGTAACACCTGGAGGAATTGCATAAAACCCACTAAAGAACAATGTGTATCAGTTTCAAATCTTTATTCATTACAGGTACAAATTTATGATTATTTCAAGTTAGGGTTGTTGACTAATCCAAAACTAGTCAAGTGAGACTAAAGAAAAGTTTGATGAAAATGCTAGTCTCTTGTTGTTAAAGTTAAGAAAGGTTTTTAGGTATGTGATCATATACACTAGGTCTATTACAGAGTTACAAATCATATTTGTATGATGAAATTGATGAGGTCTTTTGGTTGAGGTACAAGTTGGGTACATGGTTGAGACAAGTAGTTGATGAGTTGGCACATACATGAGGTGTATAGTTGATGATGTTGGTACATATTAACGAGTCATAGTTTATGAGTAGTTGACACATGATTGGTACATAATTGGTACATGGTTGGTTGCACTTGTTTATGGTACAATTTGATTATAGGTTATTTGGTATGGGTTGGTGCATGGTTGATGCACTTGTTTATGGTACAGGTTGATTACAGGTTGACGTATAGGTTCATGCATGGTTGATGCATGGTTTAGGTTTATTGGTACAGGTTTACAGCAGTATATCTCACAGTGATAGTGTGACAATGGTTCTATCATTCTACTTCTACTTCAGGGAGTTTGGATGGGGAAAGTTCATGTGGTTGTAGCCACTTTTCGGTTGTAGCCAGAGAACATAGGGGGTTG
The DNA here is from genome assembly GCA_009831015.1 of Picea engelmannii. NCBI lineage: Eukaryota > Viridiplantae > Streptophyta > Pinopsida > Pinales > Pinaceae > Picea > Picea engelmannii. The sequence continues at coordinate 131,175 of ML782342.1, read as the reverse complement.
TATCCTCCTTCTGGTTGTAGCCAAAGAATTAGGGATTTGGAGCTTCCCTAATGTTGTAGCCTAAGAAACTAGGGGGTTGGAGCCTCCTTCCAGTTGCAGCTAGAAAACAAAGGAAGTTGGTGCTTCCAAAGAATGTAATTCTTCAAGACATATAAGAAAAAGCATTTTGTGGTTTTCTCCCACTTTGGGTTTCCATGTAAAACACTAGTGTACTATGTATGTGTATGATTGTTCATTTGTTCATTACTCATTATTGGATGATAATTCTACATTGATATAACAATTGGATTATTTGGTTTAAATAGCATTATAATTGCTTTATTACGGATTCACCCCCCTCTCGGTAATCCAACACTATCTTGATTCCATCTTTAGAGATTATATTCCCTAGCAGTTTGCCTTCTTCTAAAACAAAAGGAGTTTTCTTGGGATTTAATGAAATCCCAAACTTTCTGCACTTTTCAAACACGTGTCTGAGGTGTTGTAAATATTCCTCACATGATTTTGAGTAGACAGTAACATCATCCAAATATATGACTATAAACCTATCGAGCTCATCCACAAAGGAAATTTCCATTGCTCTTTTGTAACAACCTAATAGTTCTAAACATCACTTTATTATCATAAGCAAATTAATTCCTAACTGAGACACTAACATCAACCAACGTCGGCCTTCGGAACTTCTTCCGTCGGGATATTTTTTCTACTCGCGATGTTTAATGGCTTGG
>ML782342.1:103747-120373 GCA_009831015.1 Picea engelmannii | reverse complement strand
AAGACATAGTGGGAGACAGGTGGTATGTATTCGGGGTTTCGGTACTCGGGGTTTTGTGTTGCATGAGGTATGCGGCAATACAACCGCCGATTTCCCGATAGGGAAATCCCCGACGCAAGAAAAGGTTGACCCGTTGACCATCGAGGTTCGGGACTTGGAAGGTCCTGTGCATGGTGCAGCAGGGCTCGCGAACTCCCGACCGACGATTTCCCAATTTCCACAAGTACGTGGGCCCAAGCCATTAAACATCGCGAGTAGAAAAAATATCCCGACGGAAGAAGTTCCGAAGGCCGACGTTGGTTGATGTTAGTGTCTCAGTTAGGAATTAATTTGCTTATGATAATAAAGTGATGTTTAGAACTATTAGGTTGTTACATTCGGGACTTGGAAGGTCATGTGCATGGTGCAGCAGGGCTCGCGAACTCCCGACCGGCGATTTCCCGATTTCCACAAGTACGTGGGCCCAAGCCATTAAACATCGCGAGTAGAAAAAATATCCCGACGGAAGAAGTTCCGAAGGCCGACGTTGGTTTATGTTAGTGTCTCAGTTAGGAATTAATTTGCTTATGATAATAAAGTGATGTTTAGAACTATTAGGTTGTTACATCTTTGGAAAGTGGCACCAGCATTCATCAAACCAAAGGGAATTTTCACATACATGAAAGTTCCCCAAGGTGTGGTGAAAGTTGTTTTCTCCTGGTCATCTAGGTGGACAAGGACTCGGTTATAGCCAGAAAAACCATCTAGCAAAGAGATCCTACTGGCCCCAACTACCTTTTCTAAGATGTGATCCATTTTAGGTAGAGGGTAGCTGTCTTTGAGGGAAACCTTGTTGAGGTTTCTGAAATCAATGCAAATCCTAATTTCACCAGTCTTCTTTCTGGTAGGAACCAGATTGGAAACCCATTTTGAAAATATTCAGGGGACTATTGTTTTGGCATCATACATATTTTTAATCTCTTTTTCTATCAGGGCTAGTAACTTTGGATTGATTCTCATGAGTTTCTTCCTGAAAGGCTTATGTTCTTATTTTATTGGGATCTTGTGTTGTATGATACTTGTGTCATAAGACTTTAAATCCTCATAGATCCAAGCAAAGACATCTACAAATTCCTTAAACAATTCAATATATTTGTTTTTTTGCTCGGGGGGTAAAGATTTAGATAGTTTTATCATTTTGGGTTTTTCATCTATTCCTATATTACATTCCTTGACCTCCTTTCCACTAGGTTCAATCTTTGGCTTTTTTGCTACACTGTTGAAATCAAATAGTTATTCTAAAGGAACCAAGCCTCTAGGTAAAACATTATTCTTCAATTGCAAAATATCCGATTCTTCATCTTTTTCATTTATTTCATCTAAATCTACTTTATTTACACTAACTATCATTTTCAAAGTTTGATTTATTTACACCATCATCATCGCTCTTTACATCAATATTTGTACATTCAAAATCATTTTTAGACTACGAGAAATCTTCAATTTTTTCATCGTTGCCAAATACTTTCCAGTACCTCATATTGTCTGGGATGGTCGGCCTGCATTTCACCTCTACTATATATTGGCGATTTGGATAGAAAGGTATTTTGCATGTGGCTGTCGAAGTAGCCAATCCATCTGTAAGTATGTTCTAACCTCTGGGGATTACCTACAAGTCAATCTCAGTGAAACATTGTAGAAAATCCAAAACTTCATTTATATAAGCTCTGAGCCTAGGGTGTTTAGCAGCATACTCACCTTTGATTTGTTTGATAATAAGTTCAAAGTCTCCTCTTACCATAATCCTCTTGGCACCAAGTTTCTTCAGCAACTTTAGGCCGAGCATCAATTCTTCATATTCATCTATGCTATTGGTACACTAGAAATTTAATTTATATGAGTGAGGTTCTGAATACCTTGTTTTATGATTATGCACCCATACTCTATCTCCAACTCCTTCTTTCTTGACAGCTCCATCAAAATCCATACTCCAGAAGTTTTTTGCTAATTCATCTGCTTCGGTGCTAAGCCCTAATATTGGCTCATTACCCCTTAATTGGGGCATATTACATTAGTAATGTTATTTTATTTATGTCGGATTTATTCCATTAGTTGTAATTATACCTCCTAGTCTCCTATATATACCAAGGAGACATTTTCATTTGGAATCATCTTGTACTTGAACATTTATGTGGGGTAAAAGGAGGTTGCCCCCTCGAAGAGGCTTATTATCTAAAACTATCTCTTTTTCAAGGCATTGAGTACTTATTCTGAGTTTTTTCTATGCTATATTGATATTTGGTTCTTAACATATGGTATCAGAGCTCAAGGTCTTGGGGTTTCGCTACTGCATCTGAGACACCTTAGCATTTTCGCTATAACTTTTTTTCTACAACGTTTCAGAAGGAATGGCTTGGAGGATATTTAGTAGACGGATCAAGGTACATTGGGTTAACATTTCAGATCCTGAGGCCTTATACTTTCATATATAAAACCTGTGCATGATAGGGTTCGACAATAATCCTGAACTGAGTCATTGTGGAATTTTAGCTATAAAACGTTTTCTGTAGCATTTCAGACCCTGAAATCCAGAGTCTATTCATAGAAATTAGTAAGGTATCTTTGTTAAAATTTCTTCTTCTGGGTCATCTTACATTTGTAGATACACCTTGTGGAAGATAGGGTATCTGACTAGTCCTATTGACTAGTCTCAAGAAGGTGTTCTAGGTAAAACAATCATAACTTCTTCCTAGAGTATCCAAATTGAGTGAGACTAGTTTCATTGGATATTGGACAACCTGTAGTGTTTATGGTACGATTTTCATAATTTTATATCAATTATTTTGTGTGGGGCATGCTATACAAGTGAGATCTCTTGGAAAGGCCAAAAATCAACAAGTTGTGGGGAAGTTACCTTAATTTCCACTTGGCACATCCAATTTTGATCAGACCTATGGCATTGTAGAGAAGAAATATCAGAGAAATACAAAAAAGAAAGTTTCATACCCAGAAGGGTCGAAACTTGGGAGATACAACAGATGAAAGATTGTCTAGAAGAACCACCTCAAAATCAAGGTTCAAAAGTAATACTTGGCCAACATGCCACCCAAAAAGGGAACTTCTGCACCAAATAAGCCTCCAGACAATCCTACTTGGACTCTCGATGAAGGTGAAGAAATGCGTAGGGACATAACTGATTTACAAAAGAAGACAGTAACAAAAGATAAACTACAAGAGATGATGGATTCAATAGAACCTAATTTTTAGGCAATAAATACTAAGATGGACGCTTTAAAAGGGGAGATCATGGAAGTATTGAAAAATTTTGTAACACAGAGGACACCTGAAAGTGAAAATGCATCCCATGAAATTCATGATGAGGACACAAGGAAGGTGAATCAAGAATGGAGAAACTCTAACCTTGGGTTGAAGACCAACCACTTTCCTAAGATCGATATGAGGAAGTTTGATGGAAAAGACCCTATCACATGGATACTTCAGATGGAGCAATTCTTTGATCTACATAATGTGCCACATACACAAAAGGTACAAATTGATTCTTTATATTTAGAACCCAATCAATTTGTATGGTATAGATGGCTTTTCTCTCGCAAATCACTTGTCACTTGGACAATTTTCACGGAAGAAATGATAGCACAGTATGAGGATACAAGGAGCAATACCTTCTTTAGCCAATTGATAAATCTCAAGCAAAAAGGTTCAGTTACAGAGCACATTGAGAACTTCCAAAGATTGAATATATAGGTAACAGATATTCCAGATGAGCACTTGATTGATGTATTTATAGGAACTTTAAGAGATAACATTCAACATGAGGTTCACCTTTGGGAACCCAAATCATTGGAGAATGCATTTAGGGTGGCAAGAAATGTTGAAAGTAAAAATATGGCTATGGCTACTAGAAGGACCAATCCTAAGATCTATAGAGAGAATAATGCTCCTTCTTCTAAAACACCTCTACCTACAAGGTTGACACCTCAACAATTAGAGGAAAGAAAAGAAAACAAATTATGCTTTAATTGTCACAACAAGTACAGTAAGGGACATAAGTGTGGTGAGAAGAAATTATTCTACATAGATTGTGAAGAGGAATAAGAACAAGAACAAGAACCATCTCAAGATTGAAACATAGAAGAAATTTCATCTCAAGAGTTGACTCCCTTTGGTCTCTAGGTTCTCTCTGTCTGATTTCGGGAGGGTTCCTTCTGAAATTTGCATTTTGAATCTGAGGAGCGGGATGATTTTCTCTGGGAGGATTTCTATCATTGATTTGCAATCTGTCCATCATTCTTTCCATCGTCCTCACCAAAGAATCAATTTTGGTATCTGATGTAGAAGTGGAAGCTTCTTCTTTAATTGTAACCCTTCTTTATGTTCTTTGCCTAGATCTTCTGGATAATAAGTTTTCTTCAACACTCACTGCACTTTTTTGCATATCTTCTAGGGTGGCATAATTTCTTTCCCTTAGTTGGTATGATGTATCAACATCAAATCCATTGGGGAACTTGATTAAGGCCAATCCTTGAGGAGGCTTGATATCAGTAGGAATTGCTTTATAGAGATTAATGAAACGAATGCAATAATCTTGTATTGTTTCCCCTTGATTCCTTTTGATATTTTCATATTATGATAAAATTTGGAGAGGGTTTTTCTTTACCTCCCATCTCTCGAGAAAACTTTGGTGAAAAGCAGCAATATCAACAATGCTTGTAGCCCATAAAGATTTTTTGACATCTTCAGTCAAACTTTGTGCAAAAAATCTCATCTGGACATCTACCTCATCGACTTCCTGCAAATCAAAGTAATCATTCATTTTATCAACATGTTGTTGTGCATTAAGATGTCTTGTACCATCAAACTGAGCAAGTCTGGTTTGATAGTCCTGGGGCATGGCATGTAAGGGAGAAGCTAACACCAAGGGAGCATATCTTGCTGCCATAATTGGTGGAGGTTGAATAAGAATTGTGTGATTGGAGGAGAAGTGACAGAAGATTTAGATGATGTAGGGATGGGAGGTATGGAGTGAGCTACTTGAGGCTTGACAGAAGCTGCAGCAATAGTCAGAGCAGAAAGTTCAACTGACTGTTGAAATTGGGCTTCATACAAAGCTTGATAAAGATTTGATACTAGATCTTCTAACTTTTTAAACTCTTGAAGAAATCGTTGATCAAAATTTGTTCTAGGAGAAAGTCTTTCAGGGGTTCTGGGTTGGAGGATGGTTTGATCTGGAACTATTTCACTCACAAAGCTATCAGATTTGGTTTTGAAAAGGCTTTGCTCAAAATTTATGTCAAACTCAAGTTTCAGGATTGTGATAAGCTTATCTGGAAGAGAAGTGGCCCTATGAAGAGGACTAATACTCCCTTGACCTTCTACAGTGTTTCTTTTTCTAAGTAACTTTTCTGGGTTGTCTATTGTTGTTGCAGGTTCTGGATCAGGGTGAGATCTAGTCTGGAATCTTTTAGGAGCCAGAACTTTAAATTTTAAGAAATCTAAACTAATATGTACAAACATCAACAACCTCTGAACATTTATCTCTTTGTAAGTTAGATTTGATGATTTGTTCAGAAATAAAGTTTTATTTATCTAGGGAAAAGAATTCATAAGGATGGAAAGTTTATTCAGTTCCCTAGTATGGTTGCCACTATGATAGCATTCTGTAAATTCCCATAGGTTGTCAGGGGCATAAGAAATTTGACAGAGGTAACTTACCAAAACCACTTCGAAATTGGGATCTAGCCCTGCCAGTTTCAGAGAGGGATCTCTCTATGAGATTTAGATCTGTTTGAGTTTTAGATATTAGGCTAGTTTAAATAATCTAGGTTTGTTCATTTTGTTTATAAAGATTAGCTGAAATATTGCTTTAAACATCCATTGAGCTATGCGGTCTGTGTTAAATATTAAGATCTGGTACAAATTTTATAAGAGTTCTTCACAGGGAGAGATAGAGAGAATGTTGGATCTTTTAAAGTTAAATGTGGTGGAAAGATAGAACAGGTGAGATATTCAATCAAGAAAAGAAGCAATTAAGAATTTCTTTGATTAATATCAGAATAATAACATGCAGATCGATAAAGACTAGAAACAGAGTATCTGAAACAAATTTTGTTCATTAACTTCCTTTAAATGATTATAAACATAAAACAAAATGATTACAGAATAAGATAAACATTAACAAAGAAAGATAACATCACCAACATCCAAATGCAAGAATCTTGTGAATCTGTCTTTTTATTACTGGTCGATCTCTTCAAAAGATTACAATGATACCTTCCTAGGTGCAAAAATCAACACTCAATACTTCTAAGTGAGAAGTATTTATACAACAATTATATTTGATCGTGTCATTAATGACTAGGATACAATGGAGGAAAAATCTAACAAACTAGATTACATATTACAAAATAATAGCACTATTGGTGATCTGTCCAAATCCTAAATGTTGATTTCTGGGAAAGTAGTTGGTGATTCATCCACTCGACTTTGACTATCTTCCTCATACTAACTCAGATGTCCACATCATATCTACTTGATCAAGGAACATAGGTATTCCCATGTATTTTGACTGGGGATGGAGGCCTTGAGTAATCTTCTGTAAGTTTCATCCATCTTGGTATACTTGGAAAAGTTTGTCTTGGTGATGAAGATGTATTTTGTCTCATGTTGGATGCTCAGGTCCAACTATAGAGTTTCCAAGAACTCCTTTCCAGTTATGTTCCCTTGTATGCCTACAAACTTAGAGCCATATTTTTCCACTACTAGGACCTTTTGTTTGTAGTTTGACAGAGTAATCAGTTTATCATTGATCACTAGAAAACCTGGAAGACCTTTCTTGTGCAGTGAGTCGACCTTGCTGAAAAACCTCTGCACTCCAATATCCATTTTCTGAGTTCTCTCCTCAAGTTGCATCATCAATCCCTTCTTAGTCAAAAACCTTCTTAACCTCAAGAATTGTTTATGATCTGTCCTCGATTTTCAGTGCTTCCAACTCTTCTTTGGTCTTTGAGTTCAAGAACCTGATGATATCTATGGCCTTGGTAGACTTTTCTCCCAATTCTTTCCTTATCTTATCAATGGCGTATCTGGCTGTCTGCACCAATTCATCTTGTTCAAACATAATCTGTATCAGGGGCCATATTTCTGTCATTGATTGGTAGATGTCCATTAAAAAAAATTCCTTGGCCATGACTGTCTCTTTCTGCAGCTTCTGTAGTTATTTCTTTATCCTCTGTGATTTATGCATCTCTATGTTGTATCTGGACTGAAACGTGGATTTTAGCTTTTAAAGGTTATTGATCTCATCATGTAGTATTTTTATTTATTGTCCTTGTAGAGACATGTCCTCCATTAACTTTGCCAATTTTTTTGATGCCTCTAGAGTTGTCATTGTAATAGATGATGGAATTTCTGCTGTAGGTGTTGTTGATATTGTACTGACTCTTGTGATAGGGACTGCTTGTAGTGGGATGGCAGTCATTGGCACACTTTGTTCCTTCTCTTTGACCATCTTCTCTAGCTTAGCCTCCATCTCTTTGATCTTTGCATTCTGCTCCATGAACCGTTTTAGCATTTCCTCCTTATGGCCTTAAGTCTCAGCCATTTCCTTTTTCTATGGGTCTTCTATGGCTGGAATTTTCAGTTGTTTCCTTAAGGATTCTATGTCAGCATTCTTCTTCTTGAGGATCTCTTCTGCTGCTTTGACATTGGATGGATCATATCCAATTTTCAATACCAGTTATTCTAGGGACTTGATCTTCTTATCCTTGGCCAAAGAAGATATATTTTTCATATTAATATGAGACTGGATGTTGTTTAGAGAAACCTGCAGCTTTGCAGTAGTCATGGAGGTATTTTCCAGGGTAGAGAAAATCATATCCCCAATCTATTTGTGCATATCCATCTGATCATTTGGATGCACCTCTTTTATATAAAACTCAAATGTTGACCTCTTGTAATCAGAAATTTCCTTGGGATGAGGCACTTGTGCCTACAATAATGTCATGTGCATCCTTCCTTTATCTGTATCGAAGTCACATAACAACCTCTGTTGTGTTGTATATTTATGTTTCCAAAACTGTGCATAGGTGTTGTTGGTTAGCATCTCATTCTTCTTCTTGATCAAGTTATATTTCTCAAAGATGTTGAGTCCTGCAGGCTCCTGCTAGGACTTAGTAGTCAATGTGGTATCAGTCTACTTCTTAGATGAGGAAGTGGACATGGTTTGTTGGTTTCCTAAGAAAAGTGATGAGTGTGGTCCCTCCTTAACTATGGTGGACTGAGTTTCTTCATCCCTAGACCTGTCAGGTGTATGGCTAGTCTTGGGTCTCTTCCTATAGACTTGGAAGTCTTCCACTAAGAATTCTATGACTGAAGGGGAGACTTCCTTTCTAGCACTATTCTTTGCTTGCACCTGTGGAGTACTAGTATTTGAAATGTTGGTTGGTGAAGACTATTGTTTAGTGTCTATCAACGTGTTTTCCTCCCACTATGTATGGTTCATGAATTTCTCAATTTCAGGTTTAGGAACATGAGCATAGGGAGAAATTTTATTCTTTAACCTAGTTTCTGCAATGATGCCACAGGGGTCATAGTGCCATGGGAAACTTTGACTGAACTTCATTTCCTTTAACAACTTGTTGGCTTCTTCCCCTGCAGCGCTGCTGTTGCAGATGAAAGAACCTATATGACCTTTGATCCTGAGCTATTTTTTCTTCTTGAAAGATACAAAGTGAATATCATCTGAATGTATCATTTGTCTGATATATTCTAGAGCCAATATCCTAACAGGAAAATACTTTGGCAGCTTGTAAAGGGGTAATTCACATCCGTGGATTCTGATTTTTGTATGATCCTGGTAGAGGTACTAGTTCCCTTTTTTAGCTAGGTCTGACAAGTGTAGAATTATCTGAACTTCCTCGCTTATCCTTGGTTTTGTTCTTCCACTGAGCATGCATACCATTGGATGGTAGAATTGATCAATGAACTACTCAAAATTGAACTTAGATGAGTTCTTCCTCACTATGGAAGTCCAGGAGGTCAAAGGTTGAGGGTTACCATCTTGGTCCAACTTCTGTTGGGAGAAGGTGAACTTGTCTATTCGGAAAAAGAGGAACACATATACCAGTACTGAAGAATACCAGAACATACCTTCTATCGAAAACTTGAACAGTTATTCATGGATGTTGTCAGCTAGAAATTGATTGTAGTCAAACTATGTAGTAGTATTTTCTTCAGTGGAGAAGATGGATAGAAAACCCAGAATGGGTTCATCTACCCACTCGTCTTAGTGGTATCCTAGTAGAAAACATAGGGAGGAAATGATCTGGTTTCCTTTAACTGAAAAAATGGAGGAATGGTATGGGGAATTCTTCTTGGGTAATTGGGCATTTTCAGGGAGGAAAATTTCAAAGATTTGAGCTCTCTATGATAAAGATAGCTTCTGGTAGAGCTCAATAAAGATTTATATGGACAATGGGGAGGTGGAATCATTCTTGGGTATCTGCAGTATCTAATCTATCACTTAAGGGGTGAAGGGGGGAAGAGTTTCTCCAGATGAAGACATAATGGCCCTCTGGTCGGGAAGGTAGTGGCCTTGGAATTTTAGGGCAAATTCGGGAAACTGATATGTCTGGGAAAAAGATACAGTGGAATGTGAAATTCCCAGAGCCCGATCTCGTTGCTCTGATCCAGAAAAACATCCTTGAGCCAGAAGTGTAATTCGAAGAAGTCGAATTCACACTTTGGCTCTGCAATTAAATAATCTTTGTCAGTCAGGTGGATACGATCCAGATCGATAGTAGGAGGGAGGAAAGGATTTTCTACAGTCTCATAAGATTTGGATTTGTGTGCCATTGTCAAATGGATACCTACAAATGGAAAAGGTGTAATCTGTGTTTACCAGGCTTTAATGGTGGTTTGTTGACTATAACATCGATGACGGTTGTCTGGAGAACAGGAAAAGATGGGTTCGACTGAGTCTGTATCGATGAACAATGCATAATGGAGAAAAAATGGAGTTAAATGGTTGAACGGGGTGTTTGTTATGGAGCAGATGGTGAGCCGGATGGGTAACGGTAATTGTCTACTACATTGATTGGCCAAGAGACATATAGAATGTGATGTGGAGGGCATTGAATGGCCAATGGGTAGATGGAGGTGATGTGGAGGGTAATGAGCGGCCAATGAGTGGATGGGATGTGACAGGAGACAGGTGAGTGGAGGGTGATGTGTCAGTAGGGTAGTGGAGTATGACGTGTAGGTGGGGCAATGGAGTGTGACGTGGAGTGCATAAGTGGTATGAATAAGCAGTCTGGTTGTTTACTCGGAGGGGGGGGGTAGGCGAAAAGACATAAGGAGTAAGGGGTGTCTGAGTTGACAGGAAGCTGAAACATTATGAGGGGCCCTCTCTAGAAAACCACCAACTCAGACCCCCCCCCCCCCCCNCAGAAAGGTCGGGGGGGTCTAATATTCCCTGTTGACCGTAGATCTGGGCACACTGCAGTCGGACGTTGAGATTAGTGTGCCCTTTTGAAAAAAGTGCCAAAACTGTCGTGTCACCACCAAACTTAGGATATAATCATTTTATGGGTTTTTGTGGCTTACCCTTTCTTCATTTTGTCACCAAGGGGTCAAAAATACACCATTTTAACTCAAATCAAAGGCATTTTAATCACCCTTCCATCAATTTTATTGAACTAAGACATTCTAACCTATATCCTAATCTAATTACCTAGCACATTATTCCAGATTAAATGGTTGGGTTAAAAATTACTCTAACCTAGGACATTTGACCAAGCTTAAACTGTTTGATCAAACTTATTCACTAACCTATCTGCGTAAATTGAAAGATCTTGATCATGGTTAGATAGTATGAATCAACCCAAATTATTCCATGGGGTTTTTATCATTTTCTTTTCTATTTTTTATACCCTCTTTTTATTTTATTTTTGTATTTTCTTTCTTACATTTATTTTTTCTTTTCTTTTCTTTCTTTTCTTTTCTTTCTTTTCTTTTCTTTATTTCTTTTCCTTTTTCTTTTTCTTTTCTTTCTTTTCTTTTCTCTTCTTTTTATTTTTTTTTTCCTTGGAAAAAAAGCATAATTTTATTACTTTTAGAACCAAAATTAGATTCTTCATATACACCTTAAAAAATGGTGTATTATGTTACATTGTAGTCTTATAGTTGTACACTATTTGCTGCATTTCAAGAATGTGTCTGTATGATTCTTTGTCTTGTATAGTATCTGGATTTTTTTCTGTTGTAGATGCTTCTGTGGTCTTTATATACCTTGTTTTGTTTGTAGTGTGCACAAAATATATACATAGATCGTAGCAGATTGTTTGACAAATAACAAGAAACTCTTGTTCTTCAAAGTGTTGTTCAAAAACTGTGTGTTTGCTCCAAAAAAGGATTGTGCCAATATTCATTTGATTGTTCATTATGGTGCTCAGATATTTTCCACTGGCCCATAACCATGTTAATCCCTTCCTCCGACCTTTGGTACACTTCTTTATTATTTTCCCTATAGACATGTTGGCAATCAAATAAGTCAAAATTTGTCTGCAAACGTTGTATGTCTTCCACCAAGCTAGAAAGTATTGTGTTTAAATATATCTGAGTGGATTTTATCCAGTTTATAACATTTAAAGAATCCCCATAAACTTTTAGAATCTGGCATTATTTTTCCATGGCAAAGAAAATGAGCAGTTTGAGACTCATAAGCTCTGCATAATTGTTTGTTCCTGAACCAAGGCAAGAAGTCAAGATAAAATAGTGTGTGGGGGGAATGTAGAGGAGACCTCCCCCTCCATAGAGAGCTTGTTGTGAGGCTCCATCAAAAAATCCCCAAGGGGAATCTTGTTGAGCACTAACTCTTGCGTTCATCTTGTGGGAGGACTAGATTTTTGTGAGGAGAAAGAGGGCAAGAGAGCTATACAATTTGTTGCCGAGATCTCATGGGAAAGAGGTAATCCTTTGAAAATGAAGGAGTTCCGGGAAAGCCAAATGCCCCAAATAACCAATAGGGTAAGATATTTTAAGTGTTTGTAATCCTTATTATTCCACCAAGTATGCCAGAAGTGCTCCAAGTCCCTTCCTTCCCACAAGCACTGTAGATTTAGCAACCTGAAGATTTCCATCCAAACATTGTTGATGTATCTGCAAGTTAAAAAAACATGGATAGAGGACTCTCCTTCAGATTTCCAAAGTGTACACCAATCGAGCCCAACAAAATTTCGTTTATGTATATTGTCCCAAGTTGGGACCTTATTTCGAAGGACATTCCACATGAACAGTCGGGTTTTTGTCGGGCTTTTAACTTTCCATAATTTACTCCACCACCAAACTTCCTCCTGTGTACTCAATTCTAAAAAGCATTTTAAATAGCCCAGTTTGGGGGAGTAGGATCCAGAGGGGGCAAGGTTCCAAATTAATTCATCTTCAGAGTCTGATAGTCTGATTTGTGCTAACTTTAGGCAGTGGATAAAATTTTCCAGTTCTCGAATTTCTTCTTGTCTGAGCCCCAAACTGTAGGGATCCATCCATCCCTGAGACTAGAGAGTAGAGAGGCTAGGGTTCACCAAGGAGCTTAGGATAAGGATATCCCTCAAGTGTAATGACTAAATTAACTACTGAGTAAGTAAGTGATTCCCATCACTTCCTGGCCATGGATCCAACCCTAATCTGAGTCGATTACCGTTCCCAATTTTCCAAGCTAAAACATTTTCAATGAGAGGAAAGGTGTTTAATATGGCTTTCCATATCATCGATGCTCCCTTTGTTGTTTTTGGTTGACTTCTTAACCAAGCCTCAAGTGATACTGCAAAAATGTACTTCCGAACAATAATTTTAGTCCAAAGACTAGAATAATTTAAAAGACGCCACCCCCCCTTTGCTGCAAGTGCTTTGGAGAATAGGAATATGTTTTTCAAACCCCACCCACCCAAATCCTTTGGTATGGCTATTTTCTCCCATCAAACCCAAGGGATTACATGTGACTCCTTTTTCCCACTCCAAAGAAACTTTGAGGAGAGTTTTCTTGCAACATCCAGAATTCTTTAGGGATCCAAGAGAGGGACATCCAGTATACAGGGATAGCTTCCAGTACTGATTTTACCAAGACCAATCTTCATGCTCGTGACAACCATCGGTAACTACAAGTATTTAGTCTTTTATCCAGTTTTTTCATTTCCAATCTTCTTTTCTATAATCGTTGGGTTTTAGATTAAAACCCAAGTACTTTAGTCCATCATCTAAAGCCCTTCTTTCAAATGGAAAGAAAGAATAATGGGATAGATCTTCTTCTTCTGATAGAAGTAAATTAGTGAGCGACGATTTTCGGTCATTTATTTACATCCCTGTTGCTTTTGAGAATAGTGAGAGAATGTCCCTAAGAGTCTCAGCCTCCCTTCTAGACCCTCCACTGAAAAGTAAGACATCATCCACAAAAAAGAGAAGTGTGAGAGACAAATCCTATGTAATTTTGATTCCCTAGAGTTCACCTGTAGTCTTACCTTGCGTAAGTGCTCTGCTGAGTCCTTCTGCTACCAAAAGGAAGAGGAGTGAAGACAAGGGGCAGCCTTCTGTTGACGGGCGAAACAGTCCATCCGTCAACTGGGAGAGTGGAACCGGTCCGGGGTTGTCTAAATAACCCAAGCCGTTTGGTATGGACCACCCTGACGAGTTTAACGGCTCCGTTGGCCACTCTAAGGTCTCGTAAGGAAACCAAAGAGAAAGTGATCTGAGCTAAATAATCTAAACTAAGGAAACTAGAAATTAATAAAAGAAACTAAAACAAACTAACAAACTAAATAAAAAGAAATCAAACTAAATTAGAGGAAACTAGAAACTAATAAAACAAACTAAAACTAACTATACTAATCTAACTATAAACTACTAACTATTATATATTTACAAAATACTAACTATGATTATAATAACTCAAATCAACTACTTAATTATCAGCTATGATCATTCTTTATTCACAAATATACAATATGAACAAATTACAGATTTGATTAAAACCTATGAAACTAATATGTTCGCTGCCCTGAGACAGCCAAGGGTTTCTTTTTGGATTTTATGATTTATGAACAAAAAGAAGGCTAACTGAAATTAAATAATCTAATCTTAATCTAACTAAACTGCTAATTAATTAAAGCAATAAACGCCTAACTAATTAACCTGGATACGCTCCAAGTTTGCCCTGTGTATGATTGCTTCGTAAGCTGATTGGAGGAAGAAATTCACACCATTTAGCCCTTAAGCTTCTCGCAAAGGATTAGCTGTAATGCTTCCTAAAGTAAGTTACAGGACAAACAAGACATAAAAGAAATCATAACAGTCTTCAGATTATGAATTCATGCAAGAGAGAAACCTACTATACAACAAATTCATATATCATAATTCAATTCATAAAGAAGACAAAGCTATCATTCATAAACTGAATCCTTAAACTGTTATGTCTTTTATCAAATTGGAAGCAACAAGGAATGCATAATAATAAGAGATTATATCACTTGAATTTGACTTAGACAGCAAAGTGATACTAAACCAAAAACAAAATGATATACAAAACTTGGAACAAAGTGTCAATGTATTGAGAAGCAAAAGCTATAACAACGCATCAATTCTGCTCCAGTTTGAATCAAAATCACATATCCTTGTTCTCCCCAACTCCGGATTGTCAATTATTACAAAACCATAGGTTTATATAAGTTTTTCACAAGGTAAAACATCCTTGTGAATAATAGTAAACAGTTTTACAAAATCTGGGAATAATCCCAAAATCCCTTAAACTAAATAACTAAAAAGCAATTAAAATCTGTAGATCATCCCTTAACTGCCCATAGTATCCATTGAAAATTCGAATTACCCTGCAATAGACACTAGAATCAAGTTAGAAGATTGTTTTATTCAGAAAATAATAACAAAATTGATTCTATAGACTCAGCTACAGAATCGTTTGATTCTGTAGCTGGTCTAGAATAGTAAAATGACTAGATATAAATCAAATCAAATCGAACCTAATCAATTTGCAATAAACAACACATCACTAATGATTAGATCAAATAAAACCGAACAGCACACGATCGGGACAGAGTAGAGATACAATTGATACAAAATAGGAATACCATGTTTCTCCAATTCTCCCCAAAATCGAATCAAATCTCAACCAGAATGTTCCACGAATGCCATCAGTAACAAACCAAATCGTATGAGATACGAACAATAATTATTAGTAGGCATGAGATTCATATTATTTCCAACATAGAAAGCATTAACGATCTCACACATCACTGTATTCATTGAATCCAACCACAGTTCTCATTCGTTATATTTCAAATAAGTAAATTCATAACTGTAATTGCCTAATTAAAATCAAAACAGCAGATCGATATCATTCACACGATACATGAATTGCTTCCAATGTAATCGAACTAAATCCACAAATATCGATTCAACAGTCTCCACGTTAGATCACTCTACAGTCATCACACAGGGTTTTGACAGAGTCATCAAACGAGACGTTTAATTATAGACCCAAATCAAAAGATTTGATACAATCAACCCATTCCTGTAATCGAATCAAATACTTGTTATCATCGAAATACAACTCAAATCGTAACAGTTTTTATCCATTCGAAATTTGGTTATGAAACAAATAACATATGAATTGGTCTCACCATAGAAATTATAATCAACACAGTCAACCAATATGCATCATGCAAGATATAATCAAATCGAACAGAGATACCGTTTGCATTTCAAGAATAGAAAAGATATCAAATAACAAAATTTTCAAATCAAACTAAATCTAATTACAACCAATCCAACTGAATCGGTAATCAAAACTTATGCATGACAGAGCAATTCAAACATATAAACAGAGCTTATGAACACGCTGTATAAAAGAGGGGAAATTATACCATTACAGCTGCCGTAGCTATGTCAATCTCGAATTTACAATTGCAGTAGCAAACTCAACGTTTTTGAACAAGATTGATCCAGCAGTCCGTTGATTTTTATCATTAGGCTGCCCCTTAGCGTTCCGACCAGTGAGCCTTGCCATGTGGTTTTCCAAATCCTGAATCTTGGATTGCAGCTTTGGAACGTCCAAATAGTATCTTTCTAACCACAGTCCACACTGGTTGCAAGGTGTAGCAACCTTTTGAGCAGAAGGGGGGTTTGATGATTCCCCACGGGTTTCAAGAGATGGCTTGACACCAGGAAAGTCAGGGTTATCCCGAAGACAAGGAGGCAAGTTATCAACGAAATCGTAGGGGGGGTCAACACCACAGAAGCCCTCTTCGGCGAGAAAACGCTCAATGCTCGAATCAGAGTCCTCGCTGACCACGATGGGCTCTGTTTTGGCAGGAGGCTTCGATTTATTTCTCTCCATGCGAGAGATCATCCTTGCATTTCTCTTGTTCTTAGTATTAGCTGCAGTCTTCGCTCTAGCCTTTGTGGTTATGGGCTTAGCAAATTTAGTCACAGCCATAGGCGAATTCACAAGTGAGTCGGGTTCGGGTTTAGGTAGTAAAACACTGTAGGGTACAGGGGTAGATTTACTCTCGGACACCACAGGCTTATCGACTGGAGGAGGGTTTGATTCCTCAAAACCATTAC
>ML782342.1:26816-37967 GCA_009831015.1 Picea engelmannii | reverse complement strand
CCCCTCCCTTATCAATCGAGGCTTTATATTGCATGATTGGTGTGTCGTCAAGAAGTTGGAATTTGAAGTAGTGGCATCCTTTGATACCAATTATCTTGTGGTTATTTCCCAACAAGTGTGGATCCATGAAGCTTTTGTAAGTCAAAAAAATCATGAATTAGATATGATATGAAGAAATTGTGATCTTCACATCTATAAGTTTTCACCATCTGTAGCAGTGAAAATATGTTTTTTTTCTTAATTTGAGCTGATGACCTCCTATAAGTTCCATTTATGTCTTCATGTGTGTATCCCATTGAGAGGAAACCATATTCATCAATGTAAAACACCCTCATTTCTATTAGAAGGGATGGAAATGCAAACACATAGTGCTTTTGTTACGACATGTACACTTATTTATTTGCATCAATAATACTAGTGGATATTGTATGTTTTTAGAAAAACAAGTACTAACTCACTATATATCATATAATTGATTTCTGTTGTGGGGAATATTGTGGAAATGTTGATCAACCCGTCTCAATATATTTACTCCTTTTTTTTCTTCTGCCTCTAATATGTTGACATGCCATAACTCTTATAAGATCTGGATGAGGATTATGAAAAACGATTTGTTATTTTAATTTAACCTAATTTAGACCTATTGATGCCTAATTTTAATCGTCACATACCTAATTCTAATCCTTCTCTAATATCCATATGTTTTAAATATATTAAAAATATCCTACGACCCCTATATACTAGGGAATATATTGTTTTGATGTTTTTAGAATTTTAAACCCCCCAATATGAACTCACATAGTATAGTATTGCCTAACTAGTGAAACCTCATAAGAGGTTTATGTTCGGGGAATTATTTGAAAGTTGGATGGACACTCTATTGATAATTGTTCCATTCTATTCCACTCTCCATTTGTAAAATGGTGTATCCTTAGGGGAAGAGTAAGTAAGGGCCAACTACCCCTTTTGCATTCATATTTTTAATTCATCCTTTTCATTGTTTAACCTAGTTTAGAAGGGTCAAAGGGTTAGTTGATCCTTCGTCATACAATTTTTTCAGTGAATCCTTTTTTAAAGTCACGGAAGAGATTTACACTAGCGGAATAATGTGGAAAGGTCGATCGACCCTTCTATAGATAACTGTTCCCTTTCATCTAGGTGGATATCAGTGGCCACCCACCTTTTCCGACTGGCTCAAACCAGTTTTCTAGCAATTTTGGCAATTTACTATTTTTAGCAGGTTTTAACTTCCAGGGCCATTTTGAGGGCCTACATGAATTTTTTTCAAGATCGAGGTTCTCAATGATAGTTGAAGGCATAATTTTGAGCCCCCAAAATGAATCTCCTCGACAATACCTTTCCAACGAGCTATCATACACCTAAAACGGAGATCGTATGCAAAAGTTACTACCCCGGGAAGTTGATGTACTAACTTACCCAAACGGGGCCCACATGACTTTTGGCGCTTCATCTCCTAGGGTTAGGTTTTTGGATGTCTAGGGTTTCTGGAATTCCTTTTTATTGTAAAAATGCCTTCAGAGCCTCATTGTAATCATCTTCTTGCGAATGCGAGTAGCCATCACATCTCTTCTCAAAGATAAGCTGCCACCATTCTAGCAAGTCTTTCACTCTGTATTTTTACAGTCTTTGTACATTTATTTCATTAATAGAAATCGTGTATTACTGTATATATTTGCTTATGGTTTCATCTCTGATACATTTCTGTTATATTATTGAATATCTGTGATATCTCTATGCATTTATTTATTATATCTCTGATCTCATTTCGTGCCGAAAATAATTTGAATCAGTGGTATCAGAGCAGGCTGTTCTTGGTCTTTTTTTTTTAGTGCATGTCCCCGACGAGGTCTGAGTATAGAAAGTTGGGTCTCAAGTTTGTCTCTCTTGAGGACAATCGCTCTCGTACACCCAAGAAACCCTCAATGGCAGAAGAAAAGAAAAATGACTTAGACAATCCTATCAGTCTGTTGCTTGAGCAAGCTCTCACGCAACAAAGGGACGAAATGATGGGGAATTTTTCCCACATCCTTCAACACCTACCGATAGAAACAGGCGCATCTTCATCAAGAGACCACTTTGGAGGCACCTCGCCTTTCAAGGTACAAGTTAATTTTGATATTCCTATATTTGAAGGACAAATAGATCCAGAAGCCCTGGACAAATGGTTGAATCTACTAGAAGGTTATTTCTCTATTCATAAATTTTCCAACAAAGAAAAGATCACCTCCGCACTCATTAAATATCTCCCCCATGTCAAACATTGGTGGAAAACTTATTGAGAGCAGAGTTCCATAGAGGAGTCTGAAATATATGGGGTCGATCCCACTTGGGATTTTTTTGTGGATGCAGTAAAGGAACAGTATTACCTTGTTGGAAACTATGAGGACCAGTACATGAGATGGACCACACTGCAGTAAGAGAGGGGCCAAGAAGTTTTGGAGTTCACCAATACCTTCCATACCTTGTGCACCAAGTTGGGTATCAAAGAATCCGAGCGACATTTGGTTCTGAAATAGCGTGGGGCTCTACACAGATACATCCAAACTTAAATGGATTTTCTGGACATCTCATCACTCAGTGTTGCTTATCGATATGTTCTTAAAATTGAGCAGAAATTTAAGCACCAGAACAAACAGGATTTCAGATTTGTAAATCCACAACAACCAAAGTATGACAAAGACAGCGCTAACAAACAGTCTCCCGAAAACTAGTCCAAGACACAGGAAAAGAAGGGTCATGGGAAGACAAGGAAGGAAACCAGAAAATGGTGCGATTTCCACAAAATCCCCTGGCACAACACCGATGAATGTCGCTCAAAATAGTCATTGGTGGCCGAGATCAAAGACAAGAAAATGAACGCTGATTCAGAATTCGATTATGAAAATACTGGTAAAGGATAGATCATTGATGCAAACCCCACTGCTATTGTCGCAACCACAACAATTCAACCAGAAGAACCAACAGATCCCGAAGAGGGGGAGTGCCTTTTTCATTCATATATGTGGGTGAAGGGGACCCCGCTGCATTTTATTGTTGATAGAAAAATCCAGAAGAATCTCATCTCAACAGAGGTCGTCAAACAGTTGGGATTGTCGACAACATCACACCCGCAGCCATACAACATCGGGTGGCTTCGCCAAAGATGATATCTTCGTGTTAGCCAGTAATGCCAATTGTCATACGGCATCCAACCCTTCAAGGACGAGGTATTATGTGATGTTTCCCCACTGGATGTCTGTGATGTTCTCTTGGGCCAGCCATATATGTGGAAGCCCCATGTTGTTTATGAGCCTCGACCACGTAGTGTCATTGTTACTTTGGGGGTCATATCTACAGAATACCATAGGTATTTCTGACTATTATTCCACCTAAAAAGTGTCGCAAGGTAGTATGTCATATTGCAAAATTTAGCTTCTTCACAATCTGTTCAAAAGGAGAACAGAAGGACACAGCAACCACTACAGCCTCGCCCCAATCACCTTCTATCCAACAGAAGCAAGTCGACAAGGCTGCAGCAAAGTGCAAAGATTCCTTCTATACACCATCCTCTCATGTATCTCAACTTTTTGAACAGCCTCAACCTAAACAGGTTCTTGACATACTTCCACAAACTGAGCAGCGCGATGTCTCCAACAATACAAGCAGCACACGAAGATGCAGATCCAGCAAATGTTTTTCCCTCTCCCCCGGAAACTCAACGCAATGGATACCATTACTTACTAAGGAGGTAGTATTGATCCAAGTGGATATCGGTGGCCACCCACCTTTTCTGATTGGCTCAAAACAATTTTCTAGCAATTTTGGCAATTTACTATTTTTAGCAGGTTTTGACTTCCGGGGCCATTTTGAGGGCCTAAATGAAGGTTTTTCGAGATCAAGATTCTCAATGATAGACAAATGCATGATTTTGAGCCCCAAAAATGAATCTCCTGGACGATACCTTTCCAATGAGCTATCATACGCCTAAAACGGAGATTGTATGGAAAAGTTACGACCCCGGGAACTTGATGTACTAACTTACCCAAACGAGACCCACATGAATTTTGGCGCTTCATCTCCTAGGGTTAGGTTTTAGGATGTCTACGGTTTATGGAATTCTTGTTTATTGTAAAAATACCTTCAGAGCCTCATTGTAATCTTCTTCTTGTGAATGCGAGTAGTTGTCACATCTCTTCTCAGAGATAAGTTGCCACCATTCTAGCGAGTCTTTCACTCTGTATTTTTACAGTCTCTGTACATTTCTTTCATTAATAGAAATCATGTATTATTGCATATATGTGGTTATGGTTGCATCTCTGATACATTTCTATTATATTATT
The DNA here is from genome assembly GCA_009831015.1 of Picea engelmannii. Taxonomy (NCBI): domain Eukaryota; kingdom Viridiplantae; phylum Streptophyta; class Pinopsida; order Pinales; family Pinaceae; genus Picea; species Picea engelmannii. The sequence goes on along the minus strand of ML782342.1, from coordinate 33,627 downwards.
GAATATCTGTGATATCTCTGTGCATTTCTTTACTATATCTCCGATCTCATTTTATGCAGAAAATAATCTGGATCAGTTGTATCAGAGCAGGTTGTTCTTGGTCATTTTTTTTTCAGTGCATGTCCCCGACGAGGTTTGAGTATAGCAAGTTGGGTCTCGAGTTTGTCTCTCTTGAGGACAATCACTCTTGCACACCCAATAAACCCTCAATGGCAGAAGAAAAGAAAAATGACGGAGCAGACGATCCTATCAGTCTGTTGCTTGAGCAAGCTCTCGCGCAACAGAGGGACGAAATGATGGAGAATTTTTCCCACATCCTTCAACGCCTACCAATAGAAATTGATGCATCTTCATCAAGCAACCAATTTGGAGGCACCTCGCCTTTCAAGGTACAAGTTAATTTTGATATTCCTGTATTTGAAGGATAGATAGGTGCAGAAGCCCTAGACAAATGGTTGAATCTACTAGAAGGTTATTTCTTTGTTCACAAATTTTCCGACAAAGAAAAGATCCCCTTCACACTCCTTAATGCTCTCCCCCATGTCAAACATTGGTGGGAAGCTTATTGGGAGAAGAGTTCCATAGAGGAGTCTGAAACATATGGGGTCGATCCCACTTGGAATTTTTTTCTGGATGCGGTAAAGGAACAGTATTACCCTGTTGGAAACTATGAGGACCAGTACATGAGATGGACCTCACTGCAGCAAGAGAGGGGCCAAGAAATTCCGGAGTTCACCAATACCTTCCATACCTTGCGCACCAAGTTGGGTATCAAATACTCCGAGCGACATTTGGTTCTGAAATACTGTGGGGCTCTACATAGATACATCCAAACTGAAATGGATTTTCTGGACATCTCATCACTCGATGCTGCTTATCAATATGTTGTTAAAATCGAGAAAAAATTTAAGCACCAGAACAAATGGGATTTCAGATTTGTAAATCTACAACAACCAAAGTATGACAAAGATATCCCTAACAAACAGTCTCCCGAAAACCATTCCAAGACACAAGAAAAGAAGGGTCACGGGAAGACAAAGAAGGAAACTGGAAAATGGTGTAATTTCCACAAAAGCCCCTGGCACAACATCGATGAATGTCGCTCAAAACAGTAATTGGTGGCCACGATCAAAGACAAGGAGCCGAACCCTGATTCAGAATCTGATTCTGAAAATACTGGTAAAGGATAGATCATTGACGCAAACCCCACTGCTATTGTCGCAACCGTAGCAATTCAACCAGAAGAACCAACAGATCCCGAAGAGGGGGAGCACCTTTTTCATTCACAGATGTGGGTGAAGGGGACTCCGCTGCATTTTATTGTTGATAGTGGAAGCCAGAATAAACTCATCTCAGTAGAGGTTGTCAAATAGTTGGGATTGTCGACAACACCACACTCGTAGCCATACAACATCAGGTGTCTTCGCCAAGGACGAGATCTTCGTGTCAGATAGCAATGTCGATTGTCATACGAAATCCATCCCTTCAAGGACGAGGTATTATGTGATGTTGCCCCACTGGATGTCTGTGATGTTCTCTTGGGTCAGCCATATATGTGGAAGCGCCATGTTGTTTATGAGTCTCGACCCCATAGTGTCATTGTTACTTTGGGGGGTCATCTCTACAGAATACCAGAGGTAGTTTCGACTATTGTTCCACCTAAAAAGTGTTGCAAGGTAGTATCTCATACTGCAAAAATTATCTTCTTCACAATCTGTTCAAAAGGAGAACAGAAGGACACAGCAACCACTACGGCCTCGCCCCAAGCACCTTCTATCCAACAGAAGCAAGTCAACAAGGCTGCAGCAAAGCACAAAGATTCCTTCTATACACCATCCTCTCATGTATCTTGACTTTTTTAACAACCTCATCCTCAACAGGATCTTGGCATACTTCAACAAACTGAGCAGCGCGATGTCTCCAGCAATACAAGCAGCTCACCAAGATGCAAATCCAGCAAACGCTTTTCACTCTCCCCCGGGAACTCAACGCAATGGAGACCATTGCTTCCTAAGGAGGGAGTATTGATCCAGGTGGATATCAGTGGCCACCCACCTTTTTCAACTGGCTCAAAATAGTTTTCTGGCAATTTTGGCAATTTACTATTTTTAGCAGGTTTTGACTTCCGAGGCCATTTTGAGGGCCTAAATGAAGTTTTTTCGTGATTTAGGTTCTCAATGATAACTAAAATCATAATTTTGAGCCCCCAAAATAATCTCATCTACAATACCTTTCCAACGAGCTATCATATGCCTAAAACGGAGATCGTATGGAAAAGTTACGACCCCGGGAAGTTGATGTACTAACTTACCCAAACGGGGCCCACATGAATTTTGGTGCTCCATCTCCTAGGGTTAGGTTTTTGGATGTCTAGGGTTTCTGGAATTCATGTTTATTGTAAAAAGGCCTTCAAATCCTCATTGTAATCATCTTCTTGCGAATGTGAGTAGCCGTCACATCTCTTCTCAGAGATAAGCTGCCACCATTCTAGCGAGTCTTTCACTCTGTATTTTTACAGTCTCTGTACATTTCTTTCATTAATAGAAATCATGTATTACTGTATATTTGTGCTTATAGTTGCATATATGATACATTTATGTTATATTATTGAATATCTATGATATCTCTGTGCATTTCTTTATTATATCTCCGATCTCATTTCGTGCCGAAAATCATCCAGATCAGTGGTATCAGAGCAGGCTGTTATTGGTCGTTTTTTTTTCAGTGCATGTCCCCGAAGAGGTATGAGTATAGCAAGTTGGGTCTCGAGTTTGTCTATCTTGAGGAAAATTGCTCTCGCACACCCAAGAAACCCTCAATGGCATAAGAAAAGAAAAACGATGGAGCAGACAATCCTATTAGTCTGTTGCTTGAGAAAGCTCTCACGTGACAGAGGGATGAAATGATGGAGAATTTTTCCCACATCCTTCAACACCTGCCGATGGAAACCAGTACATCTTCATCAAGCGGCCACTTTGGAGGCACCTCTCCTTTCAAGGTACAAGTTAATTTTGATATTCTTGTATTTGAAGGACAGATAGATGCAGAAGCCCTAGACAAATGGTTGAATCTGCTAGAAGGTTATTTCTCTGTTCACAAATTTTTTGACAAAGAAAATATCACCTTCACACTCCTTAAAGATCTCCCCCATGTCAAACATTGGTGGGAAACTTATTGGGAGCAGAGTTCCACAAAGGAGTCTAAAATATATGGGGCTGATCCCACTTGGGATTTTTTGTGGATCCGGTAAAAGAACAATATTACCATGTTGGAAACTATGAGGACCAGTACATGAGACGGACCACACTGCGGCAAGAGAGGGGCCAAGTAGTTCTGGAGTTCACCAATACCTTCCATACCTTGTGCACCAAGTTGGGTGTCAAAGACTCCAAGCGACATTTGGTTCTGAAATACTGTGGGGCTCTACACAGATACATCCAGACTGAAATGGATTTTATGGACATCTCATCACTCGGCGCTGCTTATCGATATGCTGTTAAAATCGAGCAGAAATTTAAGCACCAGAACAAATGGGATTTCGGATTTGTAAATCCGCAACAACCAAAGTATGAAAAAGACATCCCTAACAAACAGTCTCCCAAAAACTAGTCTAAGACAGAGGAAAAGAAGGGTCATGGGAAGACAAAGAAGGCAACCGGAAAATGGTTCCACAAAATCCCTTGGCACAACACCGATGAATGTTGCTCAAAATAGTCATTGGTGGTCGAGATCAAACACAAGGAGCCGAACCCTGATTCTAAATCCGATTTTGAAAATACTGGTAAAGGACAGATCATTGATGCAGACCCCACTTCTATTGTCACAACCGCAGTAATTCAACCAGAAGAACCAACAGATCCCAAAGAGGGGGGTCACATTTTTCATTCATAGATGTGGGTGAAGGTGACCCCGCTGCATTTTATTGTAGATAGTGGAAGCCAGAAGAACCTCATCTCAACAGAGGTCGTCAAACAATTGGGATTATCGACAACACCACACCCGCAGCCATACAACATCGGGTCGCTTCGCCAAGGACAAGATCTCCATGTCAGCTAGTAATATCGATTGTCATACAGCATCCAACCCTTCAAGGAAAAGGTATTATGTGATGTTGCCCCACTGGATGTCTGTGATGTTCTCTTGGGCCATCCATATATGTGGAAGCGCCATGTTGTTTATGAGTCTCGACCCCGTAGTGTCATTGTTACTTTGGGGGGTCATCTCTACAGAATACCAGAGGTAGTTTCGACTATTGTTCCACCTAAAAAGTGTTGCAAGGTAGTATCTCATACTGCAAAATTTAGCTTCTTCACAATCTATTCAAAAGGAGAACAGAAGGACACAGCAACCACTACGGCCTCGCCCCAAGCACCTTCTATCCAACAGAAGCAAGTCAACAAGGCTGCAGCAAAGCACAAAGATTCCCTCTATACACCATCCTCTCATGTATCTTGACTTTTTGAACAGCCTCAGCCTCAACAGGTTCTTGACATACTTCCACAAACTGAGCAATGCAGTGTCTCCAGCAATACAAGCAGCTCACCAAGATGCAGATCCAGCAAACGCTTTTCCCTCTCCCCCAGGAAATCAACGCAATGGAGACCATTGCTTCCTAAGGAGGGAGTATTGATCTAGGTGGATATCAGTGGCCACCCACCTTTTCCGACTGGCTCAAAATAGTTTTCTGGCAATTTTGGCAATTTCCTATTTTTAGCAGGTTTTGACTTCTAGGGCCATTTTGAGGGCCTAAATGAAGGTTTTTTGAGATCAAGGTTCTCAATGATAACCAAAGGAATAACTTTGAGCCCCCAAAATGAATCTCCTTGACGATACCTTTCCAACGAGCTATCATACGCCTAAAACAGAGATCGTATGGAAAAGTTACGACCCTGGGAAGTTGATGTACTAACTTACCCAAACGGGGCCCACATGAATTGTGGCGCTTCATCTCCTAGGGTTAGGTTTTTGGATGTCTAGGGTTTCTAGAATTCCTGTTTATTGTAAAAATTCCTTCAAAGCCTCATTGTAATCATCTTCTTGTGAATGTGAGTAGCCGTCACATCTCTTCTCAGAGATAAGTTGCCACCATTCTAGCAAGTCTTTCACTCTGTATTTTTACAGTCTCTGTACATTTCTTTCATTAATAGAAATTGTGTATTACTGTATATATGTGCTTATGGTTGCATCTCTGATACATTTATGTTATATTATTGAATATTCGTGATATCTTTGTGCATTTCTTTATTATATCTCTGATCTCATTTCGTGCCGAAAATAATCCAGATCACCCTTCTAGTTAACTATCCATTTCCTGGATTGGTATTTCTTTAGGGGAGGAATAAAAAAGGGTTAGGAACTCCTTTTTCATTCATATTTTTAATTAATCCTTATTTTTATTTGAGCTAGTTTGGAAGAATAGTTCAACCATTCCTTATATAAATTTTCAACGAATCATTTTAAATTTAATAGAAGAGGTATTTGTTGGGGGAATAATGTGGAAGGGTAAACAAACCATTTTATAGAGAATTGTTCCATTTCAGTCAACTCTTAGTATCCTAGAATAGTACGTCTTTAGGTGAAGAATAAGGAAGGAATGATAGCCACTTATGCATTTACATTTTTAATTAATCAATTTTGTTATATCTCCTAATCTAGAAGAGTTGAATGACACTTCCTTGTATAACTTCTCAGTGAAGCCTTTTCAAACTCAAAGAAGAGATTTTCATTGGGAGCATAATGTGGAAGGGTCAATTGACCCTTGAATATATAATTGTTTCATTCTAGTCAAATCTCCATCTCGTAGAATGACATTTCTTTAGGGGAATAATAAAGAAGGGTTGATTGCCCCTTTCGCATTCGATCTTTTTAATTATTTTTCCAATGAATCGTTTTTGTTATTTTTGTTATTTTCAATGAAGCCTTTCAAACTCGTAAAAGAGGCTTTCACTAGGGCATAATGTGGAAGTGTCACCTTGTACCTTGTACAACATTGTACCTCTCAAGTATCCAAACACTCAACCATGTGTATCCATGAGGGTTGCTCCTTGAGAATTGTTAGGAAGGAGTCATCTAGGAAATTTCCACTAACCAACTGCCCTATGTTTGGTTCTGAGAGGTGATTCCCATGAAGTAGTTGATGTTTGGCTTTACAACAAAGTAGATAGAAAATGCCCTCTATAGCCAAAACATATAGGGATGACACCAGAGGGAATCCCTATTTAATTTATTGAAATAGTCCCATTTGTTCATATTTTATTTTATTAATGAAGAAACAAGCCAATGACTTAGTAAAGAAGGTTTCCACACTAATTTTGAATATGAGATTAAGTCCTATGACTTTGACGTTCATTTTGATAAGGATAAATTTCCTTAACCAATTAGGGAGATTAAAATCCTTTCTGTAGGATATGGTCAAGACCTATTTAGCAACAACCACACTCTTCAGAGTTGATAATGCCAAGGTTGGGACGAGAGGTTTGATTGATACTCCTAGCTCTTTAAATAATGAATATTCCATGACTATTTCATTTCATATTGAAGGAAAGGTAACATGTTTCATGCATCTATGAAGAGGTATCTTAGTGGACATTCTATTAGGCTTCTATCGAGGTGGCTCTTGTATGAGGGAGGACACCTAAGACATATTTATACGGGCCTCAATATTTCATCACCCTTTGTCTCCTAGTTATAACAATCTCATTTATACCTTCACTCGTCACCATAGTCGATTTAATCACTTCTCATGGTAGGTGTTTGGAAAGCCCTCATCATTCTCTTTATTCTCCTTTCTCGGTGGGCCCCCAATGATTTA
>ML782342.1:0-20854 GCA_009831015.1 Picea engelmannii | reverse complement strand
ACATGAAAGAATTGATTTATTTCGAAGAAAATCATATTCTCATTCCTTGATCCACCTTTGATCTAAGGTTATTCTCATTCATTTCACGTCATCGACCCTATTGGTAAGACATATTTCTAGCATCAACCACCTTTTAAAATATCATCCCTCTTCTTCACTATTGGACCTTCCTTCAAACATTGCTCATTGAGCCTCCTTCCAACTTTGACCATCCAACCTATTCAAACCAAGTCATTAGGATCTTTTGCATCATTGACCAACATTTGAAATTCACGATCAATCAAAACTTTCGGTTAATTTTGAATTTTGGCCCCTTTTCAAAGACTAAGTTGATTTGAAACTTTCACCCCTTTTGAGACTTCAACCATTGTTCAAAATTAAGGCCATCAGGACTATTCCCATGTATTTCATCGGTCATTGGCCACTTTTTGAGCTTTTCCCAACATCCATACTTCAAACTTAACTCCATTGGAAACTCTAAAACATGACCCATCATGCAAATTCAAACTTTGTGCCATTGGCCCTCTTATAAACTTCAAGGATTTTATGGACAAGGTCATTAGGCCTCTTCCAATAATTGGACCATGTTTGAACACTAGGGCTAAATTTAATTTCAACCCATTCTTGAACTTTGGGCGATTACAAAATTTTAAGCATTTCTCCAACTTTGGCCCACTTCTAAACTTTAGGGCATTTTGGAATATCGATCTATTTTTGAATTTAATCCCCTTGAGCCATTCTGAAACATTGCTCATCGAGCAATTTTAAAACTTTAGGCCAACGACACTTTTTTGAACTTCAATCCATCCTACCACTTTTTAAACTTCATATAATAACAATACTTTGAATGTAATCCCCCTGAGCATTATGAAACAAGGATAATGGGCCACTTCGGTATGGGGGAATTGAGCCATTTCAAAAGATTGGGCTTCTTATGAACTTTTTCAAAACTTAATAGGAAGGCCATGATTTCAGCACTTGGACTTGCAACTTTACGCAACTTTATGCAACAATGCAACTCGGTAATCCTTCTTTCCCTGACCATGGACACGACCTAAGTTCCATACATGGTGTGAAAAAATTGTGAATGACATCCATATCCCACCCAAGAACCATAGTCTATTAAATAGGATAGATGTGGTGGTTTGAGGCCCTAGTAATGGCCAATGAGCCAAAGAAAATATGTTTAGGACCTAAGGCCCTTTTTTTCATCTCTAATCATTGTACACAATATATTATAATATTACAATATTACAATGTAATAGTAATGCCATATTACAATGTAATATGGTAATGCCATATTACAATGTAATATGTCATTACCATATTACATTGTAATATGGCATACAATATGGTATACCATATTACAATGTAATATGGAAATACCATATTTCATGTAATTTTTTTTTTAAACTTAAAGCCATTGTCGCAATATCAACGAAAGTTCGTCAGAAACAATTTTACTATTTTACCAAAACCGTCGCTATAGCGATGAAATTTCGTCGCAATTTGCCACAAATTTTCGTCGCACATACAACATCTGCGTCGTAAGTTTGGTTTTGAGATATTTTTTGGTCGATATTGCCACGGCATTTCGTCGCAAGTTGCGACGGTTTTGCGTTGTACATTCAACATCTACGTCATAAGTTATAGGCTTGGCATAGTTGTTCGTCGCAATTGCGACAAAGTTTCATCGTAATTTCCACATTTCTTCGTTGTTATTGCGACGTAATTTCGTCGAAATTGCAATGATGCATAGGGTTAACCGATGTTGAAGGTGGTGACACATGGAGTGCTTATTTCATCGATGTTTCCACGCACACCTGGATCATGGATATAGCAACGAAATTATGCTGACGAAACAAAATCTTGACTGTCGTGGAAATTGCGACGGATATGTGTGGCAATATCAACGAAAAACCGTCGCAAATTTGGTCATATGTAGTAGTGAAGGTCTAGACATAGTTGGTGATTTTTAATCTAGTTAAAAGATAAGTATCATTATGTGCTTAATTGTGTATGTTATGCATGTTGTGTTACTTGAAATGTATCATGTGTTCTGTTGCATGTGGACTTATTGTCCATTTCATTGAATCAGCATGGTAGTAGTAATTTTGTGTGGATTGTTTTAAATTCATTAAAATGCATGTTATATATATGTGTATGTTCTGCAGTAGCATTTCCCAGCATGTTAGTGTCTAGGGATGTTACAAATTGGTATCAAAGCTAGTCTGTAGAAGACAAGTCGTTTGGGCAGTATTGCCCGACAGTGGTTTTGATGGCCGAGGGATGTTACGAATTGGTATCAGAGCTAGTCTGTAGAAGACAAGTTGTTTGTGTAGTATTGCCTGACAGTGGTTTTGATTGCCGAGGGATGTTACAAATTGGTATCAGAGCCATGGTTTCAATGCTGAGCCTGGATGGGATGGATAAGTGGTCATTGGCCCCAAGATTTCAGGTGGAAATTGTGTCTGGAGGAACCAATTTTGAACCTTAGAATGTTCACTGAGTGCCAAGAGGTTACTTTGGTCGTGTTACAAAGCTCAGGAGGTGTAGCAACATTATAAAATCGTGAAAGACGTGTTATTTGGCCACCGAGAAAAAAATTACAACACTCATGGTGTTGGGGCATAGAATCTATTCGGAAGGAAGGGAAATCCTTTACGACTGTCATATCTAGAGAAGGTACAAAAGAGTTAACCTGGAAGCCTTAGGACTTCGCGACTTCAATGAAGTTGATGCAAAAATAAGAGAAAGGCCAAAGCCCAAAGCTCTGAAGTCCCGAAGGAGATCTACACCGTAGATATGGGGAGAAGCCTTACCGTTAGATCTCATGGTAGATCATAACTTCGGAGTTTGGCAATCGGGAGAAGTGGGATGTGTTGATGCACAAACTTCTGAAGCCCGAAGTCTCGAAGAAAAATATCATATGTAGCGGGGTAGGAGGACGTCTCCCGAGGGTGATGTATAACTTCTTAGGCATGTCATATGCAACCACCTTAGTTCCTGATAGTTGTACTATTTGGACCCGGAGGGTAAAGAAGTTTAGAAATTCAGAATTCGAGAGACTTAAAGGAAGCAAGCGTAAAAACTTCTGAAGTCTAAAACTCCAGAGTAACGTGGCATGATGATGTCACATGGATTGAAGCGGACACATGGGTTGTGTGCCACATGTCAAGGGGTTTTGAGCCCATGGGAGATTGGAAATTCCATTTGGAGAATGACACGTGCCACCCATCTGACTGGGCCACGTGTCAATCACTAGTATTCCGCCACGTGGAATTCCATATGATCATGGTTAGTGGGACCTAACGTTACATAACATATTTAAAGTTCGGAGGACCCACACTGGCATTGATCATGATACATGAAGATCGATGGTTAGGAGGCATTGCGGGGACCCAAGTTGCACGGGAGTTAATTCTCCAAGGCGGTCCCACAATCCAAACCACGGTTTTACCGAGGGGTTACGTGTCAGCATCAGAAGAATTGCGGGATGAAAGGAGGGTTACTACAAACCACCGTTACATGCCCCCGCAATTGGAAAAGCGTAAGTGATGCGACGTAATGACGACACCAAAGTTGACATGGGAATGTTTGGAGATTAACGATTCAGGATGTGCAGATGTGAAATCCTCTGAAGTTCTAAATCTCTGAAGTCTCGGAACTCAGACGTTGGAGGTTCCGTCACGATTTTTAGTCATTGGATGTTGAGTATACATAGAATGACAATCCATCCTACTTCACGGTTTCAGTAATCCAGAACTCCGAGAGATTGTTGTGTTGTTCTTTGAAAACTTTTGAAGCCGAAGGCCCGAGTAAACACCTTTTTATCTAGTGCTTGGTCATGGCCCGTGGTCGCATGGATTGAGGGTAGAGAGAAAGGGGCTAGTGCCCGAAAATTATAGCAGAGCAGAGCTCAGAAATAAAATGGAATTTGAAATTTTTCTTGAATCATATTGGTTTATGAATACTGTGGGAATTGTTAAGGACTGATGGCCTGAAAAAATTCGGTTGATTGCAAATTGTGTTTGCAGAATTTAACGAGTGTAGGAACTGAATCGAATTGCCATTGAGTGTAGAGAAATGGAGGAGGCACGAAATGCTTCCAGTTCATATAATGAAGTAAAAGGAATGGATGTCCATTTGGGAGTGGAGGGGTCAAACTCTAATGGGCATGGAGAAGAGATAGATAAGGAAGGGAACTTGATGAAAATCATTGAACGATTACAGAAAAACACCCAGACTCATCGAGAAGATAACAGAAAGCTCATGAAATCTAGGGAACAACAGGGAGAACTCAGCTTAATGTTGATGTAGAATTTGGAAAGAATCGAAAAGAAGTTGGATAAGGAGAGTGACTCAAGAAAAACATGGATTCACAAGACCCCTGAGAGGAAAATAAGGTTAATAATCATTAGCAGGCATCATCGACACTCCCCGAAACATTCCAATAAGGAGGCACACAGTAGTTCAAGCCCATCTCCTACCAGAAAACACATGATATCTGGAATGGATGAACTAAAGGGAGAAATGAACAAGATTAAACCTCCTATGTTTGATGGAGAGCACCAAAAGGAGGAAGATGTCGAAACATGGTTTCTCGGCATGAGGAAATGTTTCCAACTACATAATTATTCCTCTCATGCAGAAGGAAGAATTGCAATGTATCAACTGAAAGGAAAGGAATCCATGTGGTGGGATCAACTTGTGCAGGTGTATCACATTAAAGAGAGAAATGTTACTTGGAAGGAGTTCAAGAATTATTTCAAAAAGAAATACATAACTAAGAGATACTATGACAGAAAGATGAAAGAATTCTTTGAACTCAAGCTAGGTAGCATGTCCATTGATGAGTATGAAAGGAGATTCCTAGAGTTGTTGAAGTATGTTCCTTTCATCAAAGATGAGATAACCAAAATTCAAAGGTATCTGAGTGGACTACCACCTTCCATCGGTGACAATATATAGTATGATGATCCTAAAACTATGGAAGAAACTATAAGGAGAGAAAAATGCTTATATGAGAAGCTAAGAGAAAATCCCACTTTTCAGAAGGCTTGGGATGACAAGAAGAATTTCAAGAAAGAGAATAGGCAGAAGGGAAACAAACCTCCCTTTTTTAGAAACAGTCCTCAAGGATAAACATCTTTTAGAGAGAAGAGAATGGTTGAAGTAGGGGGACAAAGGCCAAGGCAGACATCCATTCAATGTTGGATCTGTCAGGGAAACCACAAGTACAGAGATTTCCCCCACAAAAATGGAAAAGTGAGAATTGTCCACAGTGTTTAGCAAGCTGAAAAAGTGGAGGACATGGGTAGTAGAATATTGAGGATCTATGCATCCCTGGACAATAAACAAGATGACTTTCAATCACACATGATTGAAGTTGAAGGTATGATCAATAAACATACCTTTACTATTTTAATTAATTCAGGGGCTAGTCATAGTTATATAGATCCTATAATGTTGGAAAGTTTTCATTTTCCAAAGAGCGAGGATGGAAAATATTGGTTAGTTCATTTGGCTACAAGAGCCAAGAGAAAGGTTTTTGAGTTGGTTAAGTCATGTCCAGTGGACATGAATGGACTGAGCACAAGGGAGGAATTGAACATCTTACCTTTGGGTTCCTATGACTGTCTAATTGGGATGGATTGGTTGGACTAGCACTAGGCCATATTAGACTATCATAACAAGGCATTCACTTTCCTAGACGAGGAAGGAAACCCAAGGAAAGTCCAAGCAATTCCTAGAGCAATTGCTATTGGAGAAATCTCAGCAATGCATCTGAGGAAGTGCTACAGGAAAGACTGTCAAATATTTGCAGCCCATATAGAGGAAACACCTAAGTATAAGGTGTCAAAGATTGAAGACCAAGAAGTATTAAAAGATTTTGAAGATGTATTCCAGAAGGTACTAGGACTACCCCCGAAAAGAGATATTGACTTCTCTATAAACCCGATGCCTGGAGAAGCTCCAGTGCAAAATATCCTTACAGAATGAGTACACCAGAGCTGAAAGAGCTACATATGCAGCTTGAAGAACTTCTGAAGAAGGGGTATATACGCCCAAGTGTGTCACCTTGGGGTGCCTTGGTCCTCTTCGTGAAGAATAAAGATGGGACGTTGAGATTCTGCATCGATTTCAAATAGTTGAACAAAGTGACTATTAAAACAAGTATCATTTTCCAAGGATCGATGATCTCTTTGATCAATTGAAGGATGCCAATATATATTCAAAAATAGATCTCAGGTTAGGATATCACCAGGTAAGGATAAAGGAATAATACATTAGCAAGACCACCTTCAGAACAAGGTATGGTCATTATGAATTTACAGTGGTGCCATTTGAGTTATCAAATGCACCCATTTTTTTCATGTGTTTAATGAATGGTGTATTCAGAGAATATCTGGACAAGTTTGTCATAGTCTTTTTGGATAACATCCTGGTGTATTCCAAGTCGGAGGAGGAGCATGAACAACATCTGAGGATGGTGTTGTATGTGCTAAGAGAGCACCAACTTTATGCCAAATTGAGAAAGTGCTCATTTTATCAAAAGTAGATCCATTACTTGGGGCATATCATTTCAAAGGATGCGATAGTCGTGGATCCTAAGAAGATAGAAACCATTAGAGAATGGTCAATGTTGAAGAATGTGTCAGAAGTTAGATCCTTTATGGGTCTAGCTGGCTATAATAGAAGGTTCATTGCAGGGTTCTCAAGGATAGCTCACTTCATCACTTTCTTGCAAAGGAAGGAGAAGAAATTTCAATGGACAAAAGAATGTGAGAAGCTTCCAGCAATTGAAGCAGTTGTTAACCAGTGATACAATCCCAAGGATTGCATATCCAAATGAAGATTTTGTAGTGTGTACAGATGCATGCAAAGAAGGACTGGGATGAGTCCTTAGTCAAAATGGGTTTGTAATATGTTATGATTCTATTAAATTGAAAGAGCATGAGAATAACTATGCGACTCATGATTTGGAGTTGGCATCCATAGTACACGCCCTGAAGAAATGGAGGCACTACCTCATGGAAGGAGGTTTGAACTGAGGACAGACCATAACAGTCCAAAGAATTTGTTTGATCAGCCAACCTTGAATGCTAGGCAGAGTAGATGGTTGGAATCCCTTTGTGAATACGACTATGATATCAAGCGTATCAAAAGAAACAAGAACAAAGTGGTTGATGCACTCAGTAGAAGAGTGCATGAACTACATGCCACTGCCATTAGCATGTATCAAATTGATATTAAAGGAAAAATTTCGAAAGATGCAAATGAAGATTTGTAGTACATGGAATTGGTAGCAAAGCTACAGCAAGGTAAGATGTTATAGAAAGTGGAAGATTATAAATTGGAAACGGATGGAACACTCCTGTACAAAAATAGAGTTTATGTACCTAATTTCCAGTAGTTGAAAATTATGATTTTGAAAGAAATGCATAATGTGCCTTATGTTGGGCACCCTGGATATCAGAAAACAGTGGCAGCAGTGAAGAGCCATTACTCTTGGCTAGGTATGAAAAAATAAATTGCAGAATACATCACCAGATGTATGGAGTGCCAAAATGTCAAGGTTGAACATAGGCACCCAGCAGGGTTACTACATCATTTACCCTTTCCTAAGTGGAAGTGGGAGTTAGTGACAATGGATTTCATCATAGGATTTCCCAGAACAAATAAGAAACATGATTCCATCATGGTGGTGGTGGATAAGCTTACGAAAGCTTCCCATTTTATTCCATTGAAGACCACTCATAAGGCAGCCAATGTTGTCGATATCTATATGAGGGAAGTAGCACAATTGCACGGTATTCCCAAGACAATTGTGTCTGATAGAGACTCGAAGTTCACCTCAAAGTTCTGGAAGGGGTTATTCAAAGGGTTTGGAATGAATCTGAACTTCACCACTGCTTACCATCTTGAGTCTGATGGGCAGACAGAGAGGGTGAACCAAGTGATAGAAGATATGATAAGGATGTATGTGATGGACAAACCATCTAAATGGGAAGACTACCTACACTTTGTCTGCAACAATGGGTATCAAGCATCACTGAAGGTGAGCCTGTTTGAATCACTTTATGGCAGAAAATACAACACCCCGGTAAGCTGAGATAACCCTGCTGATAGGGCAGTGGTTGGACTAGAGTTGCTTAAGGAAATGGAAGAGAAAATGGTAAAAATTAAGTAGAATTTAAAGGTTTCCCAAGACATGCAGAAAATTTATGCTGATAAGAATAGAACCCACATGGAGTTCAAAGTGGGTGATCATGTTTTCCTGAAAGTGAGAGTCAATAGAAGTTCCTTGAGGCTGGGAAACTATTCGAAGTTGGCAGCCAGATTTTGTGGGCCATTTGAAATCCTAGAAAGGATTGGGCCAGTTGCATATATGCTTGCATTGTCTGCATCCAAGAATGTGCATAATGTGTTTCATATTTCATTACTTAAGAAATATATACCTGATGCTAATCACGTAATTGATTGGAATGTGATTCAGGTGGAGCAAGAAGGCATCTTGCAAGTGCATCCGGTGCGCATAATGGACC
This sequence comes from Picea engelmannii, assembly GCA_009831015.1. NCBI lineage: Eukaryota > Viridiplantae > Streptophyta > Pinopsida > Pinales > Pinaceae > Picea > Picea engelmannii. The sequence continues at coordinate 12,305 of ML782342.1, read as the reverse complement.
AGAAGAGAAAACAACTTTGAAATCGAGCCACAGGGCTTGTAAAGGTCCAGTGGACCTGGTACAGTCCTGAGGATATGACATGGGAACATGAGGATGCAATGTGGGAAGAATACCTGCATCGTTTTGAATATTTTGGAAATCTTTTCAGTAATGAGTAAATAAGTTGCACTGAGGACAGTGCAAAAATAATGGGAGGGGATTGTAATATCCCCAAGTACGAGCCCCGTTTGTATTTATGAATTGTAAACATGTTTTGTAGGCTGGTGAGCTGAGCAATTATAAGATGGTAAGCTTACGTATTATTAGGCCGAAGAGCCTAGGTGTTAAAGGCTGGGAGACTTTTTTTGTACATGTAACTATTCATATCAGTAATATAAAAACATCATTGCGTGTAGACCGACCACAAAGAAAGATTGATGTGGGACTAAGCTTCCATTAAGCTAGGTAAGGGAGAGGGGGCTGAGAGGTTGGAAAGAGGGGATAAGCCTAAGGGATTAAGTCCAAGAGAATAATAATAATTTGTTATTATTCCAAAATCTAACTAAAGGGATATGTCTTATCCTGAGTTCCGGAAAGGGGAACGAATTCTAAATGGAGTGCATGCAACTCTAGGAGGACAGGTGTCGACCTGGGTGCATGCAGTTAAAGCTAAAGAGTATGTTCGTGTTGGGGTTCATTCCCCATTCTTCCATCCATAGTCTAACCTTTTTGGGCCTCTGTCATCGACCTCTGCATCTGAACACACTTCTTAGAAACCGCTCACTAGGGGTGGGGAAGCCGACCTAGGTTACCCTGTGAAACCAACATGTTTATAATAGCCAAAACTGATTTCGTACCTTAATCATTTTTTGATTGTTGTCTTTTCCTAAGTCGTATTGAACTGTTGTTGTTGTCCTCATTTTGCTGGAACTCAGTGGAAGCTGTAGAAGAAGCAACTTGTCAAGACCGTGGTTGAAGAGGTACGTTGTCAGACCTATGAGAAACTCTCTCCAGGTGAGAGAGTTTGTTGGGAAGTGTTTTTCTCCTAGAGAGAGTCCAGAACCAGCTACGGAGCTCTGAGAATTCCTAATCCAGCATGTTTTTGAGACCCTGAGAAGGGAAGTGGAGCAGCCGATGGACTGTGGAACAGTGAAGGTGCATATTCCCGAGGTGGAACAGTCATGTGTGGAATGAGAGTCCATGAGTAGTGGGCGTAAGAAGTCTCCTAGAGAGAACCCTTCTAGTTGTATTGTGCAGTTTCTTGTAACCTCAGCCTAGTCTAAGATTCCCTTGCCTTGGGTGGAGCTTAGTCCCATCTCAGGGGTGACCCACTGCTGAGCGTGATGAGTATCGGGGTCTATGGCTGGGAGGTTCATGGAAGGTTTGCACGTAATTGGTGGTTTTTACTCCAGTTAAAAGATAAGTATCATTATGTGCTTAATTATGTATGTTGTGCATATTATGTTACTTGAAATGTATCATGTGTTCTGTTGCATGTGGACTTACTGTCCATTCCATTGAATCTGTATGGTAGTAGTAATTATGTGTGGATTGTTTCTTTTCCAATCTAATAAAAAAATTATTTTCTTTCTTCTTGAATCATGGTTGAACTATATGAACGTTTAGTTGGTGAAATAAATTTTGGAACAAACTTTAGAGCCATGCGAGAAAATAATAATTCTCATCCTTTTCCTCTTTATCAAAAATTTTGACTCATAAAAAACAGATCTTCCAATCAAAAGTTATGCCAATTGTAAGTTACATACCTTTCAAACCCTTAATTTGGAGTATGACTAGATGGCTAAGCTGTGTCCTGATATATATATGAACTTTGAACCCTTATAAGTCTTAAATTTCATATTGTAGTACTCTGATATGACTTCTTAAACTTCTTAAAATTGCGCAGTCTAAACCTTCACTGATAAAAAGTTATAGAAAAAATACCAAAACATCTTGTTTAAGACTAATTTCAAGATTAATAAACAACCCCAATTTCCATGAGATAAATGTAATGATTCAAAATCTCAAACTTTTATGGCATGTAACTTGCTATGTATCCTTAGGATTATGAAAATTTCAGATTTGGAAACTCCACAAAAAAAAATTATAGTGAAAATTCCAACCTCGCGCTTTTAATCCTAATTTCAGGATTAGTCACAAACCTTGTCTTCTATGGACTATATATCCAATATTATAGCAGCAAGGAACCTTAAATTTTGGTCACATGTGCTATGAAATGTTTCTTTAGTCTCCACAAAATTTCACTATTGAGACTGACCAAAACATAAGTTATATATAAACTCCCAAGATGAATCGTTTAAAAATGAATTCAGGATGAGTCAAAAACCTTGTCTTCCATACGTTATATCTCTAAAAGTATAATGATCCAGAACTTGAAATTTTTACCATGGGTACATTGATATGTATTCTAAGTAACCTTCAAATTTGGTTGTCTTAAGTGGCACATAAAAAAAACTTATAGCGAAAATTCCAAGATGACTTGCTTGAAGAAGTAAAACCATAGGATCGATGCTCGGATACCAAATGTTATGATCCAACGCCTTAAAAATTATAAGAACTCAATAAATATAATCCACTTCGAGGAGGAAACCTCCTTTTACCATATATCCAATTCTGAATACAATATGAGATGTGATAAGATTATCCCAATACTGGCTCTCCTTGGCATATATATAGGAGACAAAGTGATCTGAATTTATGTAGGAACGGAACAAAATACACAAATAAGCATGAATACAAAGATGTAGTGGAAATAACACTTCATTTCATTAATATCAAAGAACTAAAATATTTTTACAGACAGAATGGAAATAAACTAGCTAGTGCACTGGTAGCTTATCTCTGAGAAGAGATGTGGAAGCTAAAGGCCTCTAAACTTTGTGTTTCAATGAGACTCAAACATCTATATATTATTGAGAAACAATGGAAACCCTAAACATCCAAAAACCTAACCCTAGGAGATGAAATGCCAGAATATGGGCCCCGTTGGGGTAAATTGGTACATCAATTTCCCAGGGTTGTAACTTTGGCATACGATCTTCATTTGATGCACATGATACATCGTTGGAAAGATCTATCCGAGAAATACACTGGTGGCATAGAATATCATGTTTGGAACAAATTCATTTTCGTCAGAGGTTTAATGCCCAAAAAACGTTGTTTAGGGCCTCAAAACAGCTCCGGAAGTTCAGGACCCAAAAAACTGCAAAAAATAGTAAATTGTGCTACGATTAAGGAAACTGAAAAACTGAAAGAAACAATGGTGGGGGTCAAAGTGGAATAGGTGGGTGGACACCAATATCCACCTGGATCACAAAGGGTATAATTATAATGAAAGGGTGCAATGAAGGGTTCTAGCCAACATACAAATATAGCACTAGAAATGTAATAATTCAATATCTAGGGATTAATAAGGATTTTTGTACATAACATGAGGCTTTGTTTAGGGCTTAATATTTTTGGATTTAAAAAGGATGCTTCAACACATACCAGATCTCAAGCAAATCAAACATTGGCGTCATATTGAATATTTCAAACCAAAAGTCAATGCTGCAATTTGACACATATCCTGGAAATGAACAATAGAAAAAAAGTGAGATTCCAATAGATCAAGGTTTATATTTTGAGCGATAGAAAATGATTTCATGCACTATCGTCTGTTGAAATCATTTCCGCGAGCCATGGTTTGAAGAAGCTAATCCAACAAAAGAAATTATGGACATAACATAGTCATATCAACAATGCACGACTCAGGATTATCAGCACATCTTAATGACATGTGTTGAATGAAAATATTTACCTTCCAAAATCCCAAATCATGAGTGATTAGTTGTTGTAAAATATTTAGCGATTGTGATCTAGTTTTAGAGACTTTGTGTATTATAAATATCTGCAAGAAATACATAGTTTAGGACTAATAAAGAAAAGAAGATTGTATGCAAGATTATAATGTACTCTGTTGTTAAAACAAATTGTTGGCTTTAATATAGCATAATTTGACTCAAATCCTCGCATTTTCATTAATATTTTAATTTTGTAATCTATTTTCAATAACAGATTTCAGAACAGGAAGGGCTCCCTATTTTGTCATATTGTTACTTAGTTCATTAGGTTTCTTTATTTTTTTTCTTTAACTATTTTTTTCATGCTTTGTGTATGCAAGTTATCTTTATTTTAGTATGTAGGGTTGGATTTCATTTAGGATTTACAAATATAAGCATTCATTCATTGAACTATAATCAAACCAATCACAACAGAGTATTGTTGCAAGAAAATCTCAATCTTGTGATTAGACATATAATTGCAACCGACATTTTTACACTTACGATTTCAATAGATGAAGGTTCAAAATTGAATGCAATCTTGTAAACTGATTTGCAATTGTTATTTCTTTTGAATTACGAATTAATTCCTTTTTATCATCAATATTTAGCTTTGTTCATTTACTTCGAGAAAGGTAGTTTAATTGTTTGAGATAAGTTGTGTTTGATTAATTAGACACTACAAAGGAACTGATTGCATATATTTTGCACAGTGCTTCATGAGTACAAAGTAACTGTAGGTTGTGGATAAATCAAACATAATTTACAATAAATATGGATTGATTTTAAATGATGTATTAAGACCCATCCCAATGGAGAGGTCTTTTATGTTGTATGGCATATGTTCGTACACTATGCACAATTATCCAGGACTAGGAGTTTTCTCTAGTAAGCACGTTGATTGATTTGTTTATATATGTAATTTTATCTGGCATGCTTAATTTGGTGCAACTATGATTTTGACAATAATGTTCTCTTTATATATTAACATTGCAAGTTTGTAACAAAAGGGTATCATGGATGTAAATTATGTGGACCTTCTATAAAGGCTAGGTGGTCCAACCACCTACAAAATTCGAATCGAGGGTATTCCTCCCAAAATGCCACCCTTATAGAAAAGTTGCATCCACTTTCATTGGTAAACTAGATAGAGATCAGAGACCTGAAATAATCACACTGAAAGATTGGATTATGGCATATGACATAGAGAAGGAGAAGGAAATGGAAGAATTGTTTGATTCAAATAAGGAATGTATGTTCAATGTTCCTGATTTGTTTGACACTTATGTTGAGAAAATTCCTATTGGGATGAAAAGTGAATATGTATTTTATGAGCTTCCATATGGGGAGCATATTAATATTTCCCACTTACTAGATTGCATACATATATTCAAAAATGTTTCATCTTCTTTATGAAGAAATGTATCATTGAATAAAAGTGACACATTGGTTGTTAGGAGAGATCTTACTTTTTCAAATACTAAAAAGAGACATTGGCCAAGAAAAAGAAAGTAGAGGAGAGGTTGGTCACTCTTGTTCTTTTAAAGATGGTGATGTCCCATGGATTTTGACGGAAGATGATCTTTCTATGGTGAAGGATGTTATATTGGGTGTGAAGGAAACTTATTTATATGGGTCAAATTTATGATGTTGCTTCACTATAGAAAAGATTTTTTGAGGTTGAAATCACATGACCATTTGGACCTTCTAACGGTATGTATTTTGAATACGATAGTGTAGATAAAATTATACAATGCACTCACAATTTTATGGAAATTAACAATGTGCATGTCTATTTTGTAGTATCATTATCCTTTGCTCGTACGTGGTTATGTGAACCATGAATGCCCTGAGGACCTGCAACGTGCCATATCAAAATTATCTACATTTGTACATTGGATCACACCAAAGGATATTCATATGGCTATCATTCCATGGTGGCATCGAGATATAGCTAAGATTATTTGTATGTTTAAGAAGGAACTTCCCACGAGTTGTATGGACTTGCAAGTCCATATTTTAATTCACTTATCTGATGAGGATGAATTATATGGGGTGCTCTCATGTTGTTGGATGTTATTCTTAGAGAGGTACATGAAAAAATTGAAGGGGTTTGTTCGAAAAAGGGAAAAGCCAAAGGGATCTACAGAAAAGGGGTGCATAGTGTATGATTTGTTCTATTATTCCAATGAGTAAATCAAGCAAATTGGAAACACACCAATGGTAGTGGTTTGGGATGACCATCATCATGAGAAAAAAAGGAAAGGGAGCTACTCCAAATGAACAGATAAATACACATGATAAAGACTAAGTCACTTGTATTTTTTCAAATTTGTACAAAGCAACTATTTACACTAAAGTTGATAAAATATATTTGATCTCATACGTTAGCGAATTTAGAAATTGATGCTATTAATAAACTCGTTATTTCCAACATAGAGGAAACACAACCATGGGTCACGTTGTATGAAGAGAAAAGAAGGAAATGAGACAGGGATAGGAAAGCATTCAGATGGTTGAATGGTAGAAGCATGCCTTATCCTAATCATTCAAAAAAAAATATTACAATAGTTATGTGGCTAACTAGATTACAGAGAAATATGGTGTGTCTTATCATTACCCACATGGAGATGAGTTGGATTCACTAAACATAGGGATCATGTGTAGAAACTCTATAATAACCTATTTGAGTACCACATTCAATTTATAATATTACACATTTGAATTGTAACATGTGTCATGTGTTATGTTTTTATTAATGATAGGGTTACTAGACGTGACATAGTCCATTGTTCGCATTTTTGAAGGTGCATTTGTTCTCATCTATGTGGGCATATGGACATGATTTTATCACGAAGGATGTTGATAATGGAAACATCACACACGATTTTGGAGCAAAGGTTGATTTTTACCATTCTAGTCATGCTAGCCACAATGATCAAAATCAAATAGAGGGGAAGTTAGGTTACATTCGAAAGATACAAGAGATCATGCAAGTGGACTTCTCATATTCTCAATGTGTTGTTTTTAGTTTCAATTGGTGGGATACCTTCGATCATAGAAACGTAAAGGAAGACTGTGATAGTGGCATAATATGTATTAACTCTAAAACAACTTGGGTTGAAACTAAGGAGCCTTCTGTGTTCTGAAAACATTGCTACCAAATGTTTTTTTAACTAGATGTGTTGGATGGGGATTGGTGGTTTGTACTGAGACATGATCCAAGATCAAAACATATTTTTGAGAACAACAATGTTATAATACCAAGTGAGGAAGATAATTATGGTGATGGCAATGAAACATGATATGTAAATGTTTTTTTCGACATTTATATTATGGATGTGTCATTCTATTATGGGTATCTATAATTGATCAATTATGGTTTTTTTCTTCATTGGATATGAAAAGTTAACAACCATTTATAACCATCATATTGAAAAACTTGGATGTTACTTTATAAAGGGATATGGTGGGTTCATTGATGAACTTGACGAACACAAGATCGGATATATGTTTTGTTTTGAACACCCTAAGTCAATATATGGAGTAGCCTAGGTAGGTTCATTTGGTCGCAATAAAACATGTGATGAGGTACCTTAAGGGTACATTGGATTATGGTCTCAGGTATGTGACAGACCATGAGTTCAGGTTATATGGATATTCAGATTCATATTGGGTTGATAGTATTCCTGATCGGAAGAGTACTTCAGCATATTGCTTCAGTCTAGTCTCATGTATGGTTTCATGGAGCAACAGGAAGCAGTTGTTTGTAGCACTCAGTACGACTGAGGCAGAGTATGTAGCATCATGTGCAACAAGTCACAAATCAATGTGTCTTCAGAAGTTCTTGAATATTGGATTGGATTTGACTTGTAGGTAATACCTACAAGAACAGGATGACGAGACTTGTTCTGGAGGACAAGTGATGAAGTCAGCAAGTTGAAGATCTACTTGATATTCAGTGCACGAGAGGTAGTCAAACAATCAATTCCATAGGGAGTTGGGTACTATAGTAAAGAGCAAGAGGCTCTATCGGATGCAGGAAGCAGTCATCTGTCGCATTTAGTACGGTTGAAGCTGAGTATGTGGCAGCATGTGCAACAAGTTGTGAAGCAGTGCGGCTTTAGAAATTGAATACTATTGGACTGAATTTGACTTGTAGTTAAGACCTACAAGAAGAGGATGACGAGACTTGTTCTGGACGACAAGTTATGAATTCAGTAGGTTAAATATTCAGTTGATATTCAGTGCTTGAGAGGGAATTGGACGATCGGTTCCAGAGGGAGATTGGTACTATAGTAAAGAGTAAGACGCTTCGTTGGATGCATGAAGCAATCATGTGTGGCACTCAATACAGCTGAAGTTGAGTATTTGGCAGCATGTGCAGTAGTAGTGTGGCTTCGAGAAATAGTTTCTGGGTTATTTGGTCTCGGACTGGAGGCGACCTGCATTTGGTGTGACAGCTAAAGATGCATGAAGTTGTCATAGAACCATGTGGTCTATGAAAGTTCAAAGAATATTGAGATCAGATATTACTATATAAGGGATATGGTGTAGAAGGGAGCAGTGAGGCTCCAGTTTCGTGACTACAGAGGATCAAGTTGTGGACGTTTTTACCAAGCCGTTGTTGAGGATGATGTTTGAGTACTTCAGGGACAAGCTTGGCATGGTCCCTCTTAAGAGTGATTTTTCTCATCTAGCATGAAAAATGGTTGGCACTGAGACATGTGGAACTCGTCCAGCATGAAAAATGGTTGGCACTAAGACATGTGGAACTCGTCCAGCATGAAAAATGGTTGGAACTAAGTGTTCTCATCCAAAATGAAAAAGGGTTGGCGCTGAGACAAGTGGAACTCATCCAGCATGAAAAGGGGATGGAACTAAATGTTCTCATCTAGCATGAAAAATGGTTGGCACTGAGACATGTGTAACTCATCCAGCATGAAAAATGGTTGGCACTGAGACATGTGTAACTCATCCAACATGAAAAAGGGTTGGCACTGAGTGTTCTCATCCAGCATGAAAGAGGGATGGAATTGAGATAGGTGGAACTCATCCAACATGAAAAAGGGTTGGCACTGAGACAGGAGTGCACATGATCAGGTATTGATGCATCGTAGGGAGTGGATGTCCTGGGGAAATGTTGTAGCTATTGAGAGCTACCCACAGACCTTGGTTGCATGGGGTGAAGTCATGTTGCACTATGGATATCTGAGGGTTGGCACTGATATAGGAGTGCACATGATCAAGTACTGATGCATCATAGGGAGTGGATGTCCTGGAGACATGTTGTAGCTATTGAGAGATACCCATAGACCTTGGGCATGGGGTGAATTCATGTTGCACTATGGATATCCGAGGATGTATGGATTTTCATGTTCAACAGTCAATGGATGTGAGCTCGTGTGGTATCAGAGTTGGAGTATGTGTCTCATGGAAGTGACACTTGATTGCTAGACACTTGGTATAGAAGGGAGAAATGAGGCTCCAATATGGTGCATAAGGGAGAAGTGATGATCCAATGTGTGGCTACCGATGAGAAGGTTTTGTATGTGTTGACAAGTCTATTGTTAAGGATGAAGTTCGAGTAATTCACGGAAAATGTCGATGTAGTCCCTCTTCAGAGGGAGTGATGGCTTCAAATGTTATCACGGGGTAGTGGATGTCATGATGACGTGTTGTATCCATTGGAGAGCTACCCACTGGCCCTAGATGCATGTTGAAGAGACGAGGTATAGATGTTATCGCAGGGTACTAGATGTCATGCATAATATATCCAAGTTTTATGTGGGAATCCGGATAGTCTCACGATGACATGTTGCAGTTATTGGAGAGCTACCCATCGGCCTTGGATGCATGTTGTGAAGTCACAAGGGTGCACGTGATGAGGTACAGATGCATTGCAAGGTAGTGGATTTCCTGGGGATATGTTGTAGTTATTTGAGAACTATCCACATGCCTTGGATGCCTTGGTTGTAAAGTCACAAAGGTGCACATGATGAAGTACATATGCATTTCGAGGTAATGGATGTCATGGTGACATGTTGAAGCTATTTGAGAGCTACCCACAGGTAATCTTCAGAGGTAATCTTGGCATAATGTAGAATGTCTCCCTCGTTGAGAGGGAGTGTTGATGTTTGGGCAGCATCGTAAAGACATTCTACTAGATTGATAATTAATAATATGATTATTAATTATTAAGCAATATTATTAATGTAAAAATATATTTATAATATAAAGTATAAATATATATAATAAAGTGTATAGTATAAAGTATAAATATAAAATATATTTATATTATATGTATAATATAATATAAAGTATAAATATATTTATTACCCAAGGGACACATCTCTTCATGGATGGTCATCATGGTCACCATATGTTCTTTATATATAGAACACTCATCATTGTAATAAGATGTCCATTCACATACAATATCTTCTCATATCAAAAAATCAACAGTTATAGACATGTGTAATATCACAAACTACACCTTTTGCAAGTTGAACCACTACATTTGGGTCAAAATTGAGACTAGGGAGTGCATTTTACTTTAAGGTCGTTTTTCCTTCAAATTTACATGAAATCCTGAATCTAGGTGCATGAAAGAAACCTCTACCATTGTCAATTGCACTTTAGATGACATAGGTAAATTTACCATATATCTAAATCCATCTTAAAACTTATAAAACAATTTATGGAGCTACGGGGAAGCTTGAGAGTGCATTTTAATTTGGTCACTTAGTACAGTTTCAACATTTCAAATTACAAGACAAATTTTAAGTATAATTTGGTCACTCATAATATAATTTATTTGTTTATTTCCAGTTCACCAAAACTGTATGGATGGAAATTTCCAACAATTTCAAATTACAAATTCATTGAGATAAATTAAATCTACTAGAATGTATGGAATTATGGATCATTGATAAATGTATTTCCTCACATAAAGAACTACTTGGGTATGTGTTATGGGGTATCTGGTTAGCCAGAAACAAGTTGATTTTTAAATATAATGAGACACAGTTAGGAAGACTTGCACATCACATTAGAGTCTCTTATGGAGAAGGAAGGAAGGAACCAAAGAACATTGTTCCAAGAGGCCTTCAAGAACCAATTAGAGATCGCACTAAGCCTTGGGGTTTTTTTCATGGAGCATGCTAGGGTACTGATTTGAATTGGACCCCTACCTAAATTCTTTTGCAAAATTGTAAAAAACTTGTAATTATTATTTTTATTTCATTTTTTATTTTTGGAAAAATGGGAAGGGGAAATGAACAATTATGATGGTTGGCCTTCCAAAGGTATCCCATTAAAACAATTAGGGATGTCATGAAAATTTAACAAATGGGGGATGGAAGGAGAAGTTTGGAATTTTGCAGAGATGAGAGCTCAAAGAGTGCAAACTTCTTGAAGATCATGGACTAAGGATTCAAGGAACCTATCTGTAATGAGCGAATTCATATCTGAGCCATGGCCATATGCATTTTTTCAATGAGTAACAATGCATGAGATTTTTGAGCATGCACAGCTCACCATTTGTAAAGAACTTCCTAAGAAAAAATAAATCTCCATTAATTATGGTGCTCTTAACCACTGCTTTGAATCTGGTGTGTGTGATTTCTCTATTACTTGTTTGTTTTAATGAGAGGTATTTCTATGTTTATGAGAAATGAACATCCCATGATCATAGATGATCCATTCTGCAATTGAATAAATTCACCTTTAAACAATCGCTTGCTATGTTGGCACAACATTGGGTGTTTTTTTTTGTTGTTCCTTTAATTGTATGCACAAACCTTGACATTGATTTCCCTGTAATTGGGGAAAATTACCACTTAGGTTCATTTATTGACTCACCCAACATCTAGCACACAACATATTCATTTATCCCATTTTCATACACAATTATTTGAGGGAGGTTGATTTTCTTGCAACCTATAGAAATCTCAGTTTACTGTATAATCATTTATTTATCTTATATACAATTTCATTAATGTTTGGGAAAAGGGAAATAATATTATAGCGGTTAGTTATTGGGGTTGTTTCACCATTTCCTCACACTTCTCTTGATGAAGAGTGTGTGCCTTAAAATACAATGAGAATTACATTTAATTTCGCAAAGATCTGTGTTGATGAAATGGTCAAGCCATAGGCCCATCGTTTATGGATCATGTACTCTGGGAACTTGTGAACCTTGGGACATTCTTTAACTAGATAATGCAAATTACTTTTTACTTTTTAGTATGGGACATGTTTTGGCACAAACAATACAACAGAACTCTATGCCCTCTAGATCCTACTTAAGGTTGTAGTGGACATGCAGGTTAAGAGGCTACAGGTCTTTGGTGACTCCAAAATTCTGATGGTTGGGAAAATGGAAAAAGTAACATTTCTAACTTGGAGCTAGGGCCTATTTTAAATAGGATTATGGAAAATGAATTAATTTTTTAAGAGGTGTCATTTGCTCATGTCTACCAA
>ML782341.1:673922-696726 GCA_009831015.1 Picea engelmannii | reverse complement strand
GAAAGGAAATTGCGTAAAGGAAAACTATGCTATGTCTATTCTAATCATTCAAGCTATGATGAATTAAAAACATAAATTAAACTATGATATCAAGAAGTAAATTGACAATTACATTAACCAATAATGAAGCAAATGAAATCTATGTAAAACTGAAGTAATCAAATTATAACTAAGAACGGGAATTAAATCTATCCATCCATCAACATCCCTGTCAAAGAAACCCAAGTTAAAACTTTGTTCCATCTAATTAAAAATCTGTTTTAAACTAGACTATAAAATCATAAAAGAAAGTATGATCTAACATCTAACTGCACATAGGGTTAGAGTAGAAACTTGCAAGTTTGTTCCTAATCTACAAAACTAATACATGCTAACACATATCATCATCTAACCTGCAAAATAAAAGCAAGACAATTAAGCTACAACAAATTAATCAATTAGATAAAAAACACACATGTACAGGAAATAAGAAAGAGTAGTTAAATTAAGAAATTGCATAAACAACAGAAATACAATCACCAGACTTCTGGTGGCCCCCCCATCAAGTCGTGGTTACCTTCTACAAGCACACCACGAACTTCAATAGGCGGAATTCACCATGAAAACATGAAAACGCAGTTCTGGCACAATTCTGGCAATGTGAAATGTCAAAACAGAGAAAAAATGAGTTTCTGGCAATTCTAATGCTTATGCTACTTGGTTAACAATCTAATGACCATCCTATCAGTATTTATAGGCTTACAACCCAGGTGGTCAACCACAGGAGGGTCAAACCACCTCTAAATTTGGCAAATTACAATAAATGCGGCCATAACTAACAAAATGGAGGAAGACAATAATCGTCCTCTGTGGACAACTGAAATCAAGTTGTATTGAGCTTAGTAGCTGGAGTGGGCGATGATAAACAAAACCCATGTGCCCGATTTGTCCATCACTGGCCGCCAATACAATAACCGCCAACTCGCCTTGCATTTATTGCACTATTTTTGTGCAATACTGGGTGCTAGAACGAGTGTCGGATCAGGTATTGGAATGAGTGTCAGATTGGGTACCGGAACAAGTGCTAGAACGAGTGCTGGATCAAGTGCCAAAATTGGAAACATGGTATGTTTTTGCCTGTAATAGCTGAAAAACACGAATTAACTCTTGGAAACCATAAAACATGACGAATTAAACTTGATTTAATCATAAAACACGAATTACACGTACCTCATGACAATTATACCATTTTATCATAAAATTCTTCAAAAATATCCTTCAAAACATGCAAAACATATATGTACATGCGGCAAAAATGTATAATAATCATCAAAAAAATGATCATATCTCGGGCCCAACATTACCCCCACACCTACGACTTTGCAGGTCCCACTGCAAACAAAAAGAAGTTACCCCTTGGAAGTAGGCTTGCTGAGGAGGATCGGCTTTGGAAGCTTCTCCTTCTTGCTATGTGGACTTAGCCTTGTGCCTCTTGTGTTGCTTCAATTTTTCTTTGAGGCTATGGTTAGATTTAGTCATTTCATCAACCAACCGTTGAAGGGAATTGACCTTTGCCTAAAGGACTGCATTATCATGATGAATGTGTATATATATTGTCTTCCTCTCTTCTAACTGTTGGAGAAGCTTATGGTTTTCATTTTGTAGTTTCTCTATGGTTGGGACAAAATCGGTGATCTCTGAGGAAGGCTTAGATGCTTTGAGGGATGTGGACAATTTATTAGCTTTAGGATCAAGAGTAGGCATGGGTCGAGTAGGAGTGATGGGAGATTGGAAAGGTGAGGTAGGTTCTCATTTTGTTTTCCTTAGTGGATCTAATCCATCCATAGAGACTTCTCTAGGTTTCTTATGAGGGCTCTCAAGGTCGGAGGACACTTGGATAGGATCTGAAGAAGGTGGAGGTTTTTCATAAGGCTTGGTTCTTATGTTCCGGGTACTCTTCCGAAAGGGTCCCTTACCAAATTGGTTGGCTCCCCTCTTGTTTATGGGAATGATGGGAAAGTCTTGTTGCATTACTTCTTGGGGCTTCTTAGGTGTAGGATCAAGAGAAAATGAAGTCATTGAGGGGTCAACAATAGGCTTCTTTTGGTTTTTGTTCTTGGTCTTCTTCCCCGATGAAGAAGTAGGAATATTAACAAGATTTTGGTATTGTTCCGGCAAAGAGAGGGTTTGTGCAATGGAGTTTGGAGTTCTTGGAGAGTGAGGCTTGGATGGAGAGATAGTTTTTAGGGTAAGTGGCTTTCTGTCGGTCTTAACTGTCAAGTAGGGGTTTGCAAATTGGTAGATAAAGGCATCCCAACTTTGCCCCTATTTCTCATGTTCGGTAAGAATGAGGATTTTGATCAAACCATGGTGGAAGAGACTATTGTGGGAGTTAGTCACATTTTTCCTCACTTGAGAGGACATCTTCTCCAAGCTTTTGAGAAAATAAAAGGGAAAATTCAAGGGTTTATTGAACAGAAAATGAGCCAGCAATCTAAAATGACAAGATTTGAAGGTGGAGTATCTACCTTCACATGTAATTAACCTTGTGATGACGATGAGGGGATTGACCAATTCTAGCTTTATCCACTCCTTAGCATACCCTTTCACTCCTAAAATTCTCTCGAATTCGGGCTTAAACACCCTGTTGTAACTTGAGCGTGACAATTGATGATTCTTGAACCATCTATCTCCCATTCTTGGGAGTTTCGTTGCAGCAACAATTGACTCTTCTATGACTGCAAAGTTGAGAGACCCTACATGTGCTATCTTGCATTCAAAACCAATTGCAAATTGCATAGAAAGACTATCATCATGGCCTTGTAAACTAGACATAAATGGCCCCCAGCCAGCATGCAAGAACAATTCCCTGCACTGTGAAAATTCTGGAATGGAAAATAAGTCTGCATAGGAGGAGGGTTCGTATCTCTTGGGCATTGTGAAAGAGTTTGAATTCACCAATCAAGGGAGAAATTGAGCCAAGAAATGACACAGATTGGGCATGGTCTGAGTGTGATTGGAATAGAGGGAGAATTTTACCAAGCAAGGGTGCGAACAGGCCAAGAGATGGAATGGGTTTATCATAGTCTAAGTGTGATTAGAACAGAGGGCGAATTTGGCAGAGGTTGGGCGTGATTCCTTAATGCAGGGCAAAGAAAATGGCAAGGGAAAATGAAATAATAGAGTTCCCAGCCCGATTTTGGATGCACTTAAGGTGGAGTGAGTTACACACATGTGCACGGGTGCTACCATGTGTGAAGAATTCGAATTCAAAGGCTCAATTTTTGGCAATGGACTGGTGCATAATTAGATCAATGTCCAAGTCAAAAGACTTGGACATTTGATCATAACCATATGAGGCATCTTTTAATCAATTCCTGCAACCAATGTAATTGAATATAATTGAATTCTGGTTACCTGGAATCTAGGACAGTTACTACTATGCAATTCAATGGCACTTCAAACGACATCTCATCCAACACCTCATATGGTACTTCATCCGGTACACCTGTTTTAAGTGAATTTTCACCTCTTATAATGGATAGCCTGCAATTTTGAAGTGTTTTTGACAACCATATTATTTAATGAGCAAAGGTAGAGTGCTCCATGCTCACTCATTCTTCTTTCATATGACATATAAGTCAAAACCTATAATGAATGGGTTATAGCAAGCATAAAACATGTGTTGTCAAACCTACAGTATGAAGCTTTTAATGGAAGATAACCATTAAATAGTGGTTTGTTAAATAACCAATAAAGAGTGGTCTGTTAAGCATGAGTTTAGTAATGTATAACACATAGGAGTTAAGCATTTAAAAATAACATGACTATCAATGTAATAACCTGTATCATGGTAATAATACAAAAATTCTTGCAAAGACTCTTTTCTCTTGGAAATGATCATTTGTTAGCTCATGAACCCCTCCCCAACACCTAAGTATTGTGACACCTCACAATCAAAAGTATAGGAAATTAGTCAGTATCCCCCAATAGCCGAAGATTTACAGTATGTCAAGTGTAAAGATGAAATTTCACAGATTGGTCTAACGAGACAGTTAGGAGATGGCCCCACCTATAGGATAAGAGATCCTATATATAGATAAGAAGAGGTAGGAAAGAGATTTTCAAGATAGTCTTAAAGTTATTTCCCAATGGAAAGTGTATGGAGTTCATTAACCTTAGCTTAACCACACATACTTCATGCCAGCTTTGTCTGCAAGTAATGTCGTACATCAAGACAAGTTTACATTTATTATTTATTTTTGTCAGATTACCATCCTCGCTAGGTAGAATACCCTGCTCCTAGCAAGCCTATTCAATACTCTGACAGGTTTACCTAGTCATACCACAGGCCGATACCCACTGCTAGTAGACCTATTCATTATCCCAGTGGGTTAGCCTCTTAAACCCTCAGAGACTCGTCCTCCATCTTTTAAGATTTTAATATAAGATTGCTTATGCAAGAAGATCGAGGGACAACTCTAAAAAGAACTTTTGTTTCTTTTTTTCTTTTCAATTGGGATGGTATTTATGTTAGAGGATCACTTTCTATTATATTATTAGTGGTTGTCCTGATGTAAGGGGTACTTAAGCGGATGTGGCCTATCTAAAATATGATATAATCAAGCTATTTAGTGTGTAGTGGATGGTACCATCGAGAAAGAACAAAAAGGTATCTCTAGGCTCAACTCACTTTCTTCTTTTGTAATTATTATGATGTTTCCATGACTAACTACTAATGAGACCTCCCTTTAACTCTTTCATAAAGACACTTGACTTACTTACCCAGGTTTCTCGGAAAAACTGTACGAGAGACCTCTAGGCTTGATAGTTATGGTATCACTTCCTTATATAGTGGTGAAGAGTTTCAAGAGCAACTGCTTTAGAATTCCTTAAAAATTATAATTTTGCAAAAACATGGCTAATTACAATAAGTCACAATTCATTTGATGCTTTAGCAGACACAAAATTCAAGTATAACAATGTTGTGAAGAAAGATCTTGAAACTGTGTACTCTTGGTGAAATAAATACTTATAGAAACCTCTTAGAATTGCCTTATTAACAAAAACTATTTACATATATACAATAGGAAATATCTAAAAAAAAACTTTTCAAGAACAAGGGGGGGCTTCCCCATCTACTAAGGCCAATGCCTTGTCAGCTGACATGACCTATAGAAAATCCTCTCTGGAAATGGGCTTATGATAAAATTTAAGTCGGTGTCCATTTACCACAAAGGAGACTTGTCCATCGTCAATTGTTTTAATTTTTACAACTACATTGTCATATACAGTGTCTACCTCGTAAGGGCCCAACCAACGGGTGGTAAGTTTACCTTTGAAGGTTTTGAACCGGGAATCAAACAACAGGGCCCAATCACCAGGCTGGAAGTGTTTCTTTTTAATAAACTTGTCATGCCACTTACTCCTCTGGTTTTGGACTAATATCGTTCATTGGATGGCAGCTTGCCTAATTTCATCCAACTCATTTAGTTGTAGGGATCATTTCTTTTGAGCCTCATCTAGGTTCAATCCTAATTCTGTGGCAATACGGAAGGTCCTTACTTGGAATTCTATTGGTAAAAGTACTTGTTTCCTGTACACTATCTCATAAGGGGTATGCCCAGTGGTATTTCTCCAGGTAGTTCGGTATGAACACAAAGCCTATGGGAGCCTATCATCTCAATCTCGGTGATGTAACTGAACATTCTTGGTCAATATGGCTTCTAGAACTTTGTTTGTGGATTCTACCTGACCATTGGCTTGCAGGTGGTATGGAGAAGATTTACAATGTTTAATCCCATATTTCTCTGTTATCTCTTTCATCAGCTTGGAAGTGAATTGAGTGCCTTGGTTTGTAACAATTTCACGAGGGACACAAAAGCGGGTAAAGATGTCTTCATAGATGAATTCGACAATAGACTTCTCTGTGGCCCTAAATAGGGCTTTTGCCTCTACCCATTTGGTGACATAGTCCGTACAAAACAAGATATAGTTCTTCCTACGGGACATGGGAAAAATTGGCCCTACAAAGTCAAGGGCCCATTTTTCGAAGGGTTTTATCATAACTTGGGCCTGTAAAGTCATTTCTTCAGCTGACATAGGTCTACCTATCCTTTGGAAACTATCACAACTTCTCACATACTTGGCAGCATCTTTGAAAATGCTAGGCCAATAGTAACTTGAATGTAACACCTTATATGTTGTACGTTTGTCAGAGAAATGGCCACCACATGGTCCATCATGACAACTTCGTATCATTTCACGTACCTCATCCTCTCGGACACATCTACGAATAATCAAATCAGGACCTGTGCGAAAAAGATCATGACCAACCCAAGAGTAATTAACACTCTGTGTAATAATTTTCCTCTTTTCATGAGGTGACAAATGAGACGGTAATCTCCTAGTAGCCAGAGAGTTTTCCATATCGGCAAACCATGGGGTATTGACAGAGAGAGAAAAAATATTCTCATCTGGGAAACTATCATCTATAGGGGTATCATCATCCTCATTCTTTATGTAGGAAATAAAGTCATCTACTACATTATCCTTTATAGGTCGGTCAAGCACAATGATATTAAATTCTTGCAATAACAAGAGCCACCTAGTTACTCAACCATTAGTTATAGGTTTGTTCATGAGAAACCTAATGGCGGAATGATCGGTGTGTACAAATACTTCATAACCTGTAATGTAATGACGAAACTTGTTAATAGCATGAACAACTGCCAAGAACTCTTTCTCAGTGACTGTGTAGTTCAACTCGGCAGGGGAGAAGTTCTTGCTTACAAAATAAATGGCATAGGACTGTTGGTCCTCTTTCTTCCCTAACACCCCTCCTATTGTTGTGTCGAAGGCATCAATGGATATATGAAATGGGAGAGTCCAATTGGGCCCTCTATGAACTGGTGCCACAAACAACTTGGCTTTCAGGGTTTCAAAGGCAGTTTGACAATGCTCAGTCCAAACAAAATCAACATCTTTTATCAATAATCCAAACATAGGTGCAACAATCTTTGTAAAATTTTCAATAAACCGCCGGTAATATCTGGCATGTCCAAGAAATCTTCTTACCTCTTTCTAGGTCTTGGGGGGTGGAATTCTGACAATGACCTCAATCTTTGTAGGATCAACTTTTACCCCTTCAGATGAAACATGATGTCCTATAACCACTCCTTCAGTTAACAATATTTTTCATTTTTCAAGGCTTAGAGATAGGTTCATTTCTTGGCATTTGATGAGGAATTTTTCTAAGTTGTCTAAGGCTTCCTGGTAAGTGTTTCCATAGACTTTGAATTGATCCATGTAGACCTCCACACAATCATGAATAAGATAAAAAAATATACCTAATACTACTCGTTGAAATGTGGCAGGAGCATTACACAATCCAAATGGTAAGACCCTATAGGCATAGGTGCCCCACAGACAAGTAAAGGTAGTCTTGTCCTAGTCCTTGGGTGCTATAAGAATCTGGTTGTACCCGTTGTACCCATCTAGAAAGGAGAAATACTTCTTTCCGGACAAGGTATCTAGAACTTGGTCAATGAAAGGAAGAGGAAAGTAGTATTTCAGAGTGGCCTTGTTGAGTTCTTGAAAATCAACACAAATTCTCCATTTCTCGGTCACTTTCTTTGGAGCCACTACAAGTGGGGATAGCCACTTACTGTCGGAGATGGGATAGATAAATCCGACATTTAACAACTTATGTTTTTCCTCCTTGATTATATCTTTGAGTGTTGGGTTCATCCTTCTCTGGGGTTTCCTAACAGGTGTCACTTCCTCCTGGGTATATATGTGATGGATGCATGTGTTAGGGTGTATACCCTTCATGTTAGTGTATTCCCAGGAAAATTATCATGTTTTTTCTTTAAGGATATCTACTAATTGTTTATGTTGGTCTGTATCTAGCCCGGAGTTTATATGTAAAAATTTCCCTGGACTAATCTCAATAAGCAATAGTATAAGACATGGAAGACTCATCTATTTTGAAAATAAAAGATGTCGAAGACAAAATGGATGGGTCTAATTGTTCTTGAAATTCTTCCCCAAACATGTACTCAATTTGGGGAAAATACTGTGGAAAATCCACACATGTAATAGCAGAAATGAATTGGTTTAGCACATTTTCTGTTGTGTGCTCCCAAAGTTCCCTTGCATGGTCACTAGGCAATACGGGTTCTTCCTAGTCTTCATTCTCGTATGGACATTCAAGCCACCATAGATTCTCCATAATAGGTTGAGTTGGAGGGTAAATAGTGAGCTTCTGGATAGAGAGACCATTTGAGATGGTCATTTCTCCTTCTCTACAACCAATAAATGCATTGGTTGTGGCTAGCCAAGGTCTTCCCAAAATAACGGGATGGCCTCTGGTTAGAATCCTTTGAATGGATGAAAAGGAAATCTACTGGGTACTCCCATGAGGCTAAAGTAACCATGACATCATCTAAAATCCCTTCAGGTATAACCCTAGTCTTATCTACTAATTCCAAAATGGTTGGGGTAGGCCGAAGAAGAGGTTGTAACTATAATTGTTCCAAGGTAGTAGCGGTCATAACATTGATGGCTGCCCCTAGGTCTATGAGAGTGTTTCCGATGGAGACCTCCTTAATGGTTATGGTCACTACGGGGTTTCCTGGATTCCCATACGTTTCTAGCTTTGGCTGCTCTAATATGTACTCAGAGAGTCCTCCTACCAAATGTATTGTAGGGGGGTCCTTTTTCTTCCTACCTGGCTTCTTAATACACAATTCTTTGACTACCTTACTATAGATTGGAATGTCTTTAATAGCTTGAAGCAAGAGAATCTTGAAACAAATATTTTTCAATTCATTAAGAATGTCAAATTCTGATCGGGTGGTAGGTTTCTCGATTACCAATCAGTCTGGATAAGGTGGGATCTTCATAATTTGTGAAGTTTTAGTTTAGGGAAGCTTGGGTTCTTGATTTTTCAGGATAATAACATCTTCCCACCTAGTGTCATCCGTGGGTTGTTGGGTGGTTTCTTCTTCTTCTTGTTCTTGGATGACTACTGAAGGTCTCTGCCTATCTAGAACTTTTCCCGATCTTAGTTGAATTTCCTGTAATGGAACAAGAGTAATGACATATGTCGGGAAGGCCTGGATCTCAACATTGTTAAGAGGTTGAGGGGGATTATTATTGGGGTTCATCATTGGCTGTACCGGTAATAGTGTCATTCTCGGGGAGCTTGCATTTTGATATTGTAGGGGTTGTTGTTGTGGGATAGGAGGTAAAGGTGGTGGAATGAATCCTGGTAGAAGTTGTGGAGTGTTCGATGGGAACTGAGGATAAGGATGGTTGGACATAGGAATAGGTGGAGATTGAGGGTTTCCTATATTGTGTCCTCCTCTCCATCCTTGTATCCAAGGATGTTGGTACTGAGTAGACAAGTTTTTCCAACCTGGTGGGTTCCACTATTGTTGTTGTTGATAATAGGGTGGAACTTGGGATTGTAGATCTGGGTATGTGGGTTGATTCCTAGGCTGCCATGGCCTCCTAGGTGCATAAAAAGACTCCCCAGGATCTCTACTCCTATATATGGCTAATAAACCAGGCAATGATGGAAGTTTTTTAGTCACATGGTCTTATGTACAAAAGCCACAAACTGGAATGTTATCTAATGGGCACTCCCTTGAGGAATGCTTCCTCCTGTGTCTTGGGCAATATATGCTCATTGTTGCATTTTCCTCCTCCTGTTTCTTTTTGAGTTTAAGGGTATCCAACTGGGAACCTATTATGCTTAGGATGTCTATCTTGAATTTTTATAGAAGGTTCCTTATCTCTGCTCTCGTGATACCACCTGAACTAACTGGTTTTAAGCTTCTATTGTAAGGGTCCCGAACATTCTTTCATGTTTTGGCTCTACTCCTTGAGTAGTTTTTACACATTTCACATATTTTAGCAAATGGTTTATGAGAAATATCACCTAATTCCATCAGGTTAAGCATCTCTAAATATTCTTCTGAAATTCCCTTAAGGAAAAGAGCCCTAACTACATCCTCTGGGAGGTGATGGTATTTTGACTTCTGGGATATATAGCCAAATCTTTCCATATAGTATTCACGGGTCTCGTCTTCTAACTGTTGGACTTTAAATATGTCATTGCGAGACTCTTTGGTCTTGCGGTAGTCTTGGTACTTCTTAAGAAAGATGTCTTACATGGATTCCCAAGACCTAATACTGGATTCTCCCAACCCCATGAACCATCTTAATGCAGAGTCTTTGAGGGTGGCAGGAAAGAGTTTTAGTTTCTAGTCATCTTGCACATAGTTGTAGCTCATGCACAAGATGTCAAATTCAAATAGGAAGGTTTCTAGATCTTCACTATTTTTACAATAAAAGGTAGGCAGTGCTGAGAGAGGAATATTCTTCACGTTGACATTTGGAGTGGTGTCTAAAATCGGAAATCCGAAGGTAGTTTCGGTTTGGTTTCCAGTTTCTTCTTCCTCCCCGTGTATTACATTGTTATGGTCCTCCTAATCACCCATATTGGTTTGGTTTCCAAAAAGAGAGTACCTAAGTGGTTTTATTTTTGAAAAGAACAAAGTTTATCTTTGATTAAAAGGTCTTCCTACTGATTATATGTCTGGGACTCTACTCGATCCGGTTGAGATTATCGGTGCCAATTTTTTTATGTCAATTTGACAGATAATTACATTGGCTGAGCTACCAAACAAAAGATTCACCTGTACAGGGTCTATGATATCTTCAAAATTAGGATATCCTAGTGGTGGTGTAAAAGAAAAATCTGTATTTTTTGGTTCTGCAGAAGGCTCGAGTGGTCTTGCCTCTTGTCCCAATATGTTTGATGCTTCAATTTCTTGTTCTATAGTGCTCCCTGCGTTAGTCTTCTCAGAGACTATTTTAGCTCTTTGGGTTGAGCTAGCTCCTGTTTTTCGGTATCGGTCTGCAGATTTTACAAGCGGAATGTTCCTTCCCCCAAAAAGATTGGAAGGAACCTTGGTTGAAAGGTCTGATTTAGATTTAATGTATCTACCTTGTGGGTCTCTAGGTCTATTCATGAAAGAAAACAAAAACAAAAAGGAAAATCTACCATTGGGTTTGGGGGAGCCTGCAATAGCAAATGCACAGGTTCTTACCTCTCGTTTTAAAGTTCCCCCACCACCAATCTAATGCTAAGGTCTAGGAATGATCTATTTCCTAACTACTTCTTACCTCCCTGGCAACAGCGCCAACATGTTAGGTGATTTATATGTACTAAAAAAGACACTAAACTACCCTCAATTAAATTATCAACCCAGGGTAAGTAAACTTAGAGTTGTAGCAAAATATATTCCAAAGGTAAAAGGCTGGTAGGAGTATAATCTAATTAATGAAAGAAACTATCTAAGACTAATCTATTCAAGCAAACCTATCTAATGAGAAAACCCTACTAAGCAACTTGAAACTAGGTAACCTAAGTGCTTTTGGGCCAAGGACTGATGAATAGTTCCTAAGAAAGCAAGTAAAAACCCTATTCAAAGAAAACTAGTTCATGACAATAAGAAAAGATAAACTACTAAGCATACTAAGCAAATGATGAAAATAAACTACTTTTAACTTGTCAACCTACATTCAATGAGGAACTACCCTATGAAAGCAATTAAATAAGCAAGTAAGAAAAAGCACCTATCTAACCTATTAAAGCAAATAGACAAGTAAGCAAAGACACCTAACTAAAATACTAAATAAAAAGGCAAGCAAGCAAAGACAACTATCTATCCTACTAAATCAAAGGGACAAGTAAGCAAATACTTCTCATTGAACAACTAGCTAGCCTAAGAGGCAAGTGGATTAAATGCTTGATGCAAAACTATTTCTAATGCATGAGATGAAATCCATTTTATTGAAAGCAATGAGGACTACCAACTAAATGCCTAATTTACAATAAACAAAACTTTTGTTAAATCTATGGAAGAAAAAGACTAACTACCCTATAACAACAATAAAACTATATTCTAACCTATGAAAGAAAGAAACTATCTTTTCTGATCTACAAAAGCAATAAACTATCTTTAATCTATGAAACACTCAAATGTAATGCTGGTGGTTGTGTGAATGCCTTCGGTGGTGATGGATTATATCTCGATGACACTTGACAACAAAGGATAATTCCAACGGTATAAACTCAAGACTAATTTCAATGGAAAAATGAAAGGTATGTATTAAACAATCCAACAAAAATTTAGCCATGACAAAAGTAATGTTAAATACCCTGCATATTCATGTATAAACCATTAACATCATAATGAGATCATCATTATCTAACTAAGGAATTTAATTGCATTTTAATCTATGAAAGGAAATTGTGTAAAGGAAAACTATGATATGTCTATTCTAATCATTCAAGCTATGATGAATTAAAAACGTAAATTAAACTATGATATCAAGAAGTAAATTGACAGTTACATTAACCAATAACGAAGCAAATGAAATCTATCTAAAACTGAAGTAAGAAAACTATAACTAAGAACGGGAATTAAATCTATCCATCCAACAACATCCCTGTCAAAGAAACCCAAGTTAAAACTCTATTCTATCTAATTAAAAATCTGTTTTAAACTAGACTATAAAATTATAAAACAAAGTATGATCTAACGTCTAACTGCACACGGGGTTAGTGTAGAAACTTGCAAGTTTGTTCCTAATCTACAAAACTAATACATGCTAACACATATCATCATCTAGCCTGCAAAATAAAAGCAAGATAATTAAGCTACAACAAATCAATCAATTAGATAAAAAACACACATGTACAGGAAATAAGAAAGAGTAGTTAAATTAAGAAATTGCATAAACAACAGAAATACAATCACCATTATGTTGGTGGCCCCCCTATCAAGTCGTGGCTACCTTCTACAAGCACACCACGAACTTGAACAGGCCGAATTCACCATGAAAACATGAAAATGCAGTTCTGGCACAATTCTGGCAATGTGAAATGTCAAAACAGAGTAAAAACAAGTTTCTAGCAATTCTAATGCTTATGCTACTTGGTTAACAATATAATGACCATCCTATCGGTGTTTATAAGCTTACAACCTAGGTGGTCGACCACAGGAGGGTCGAACCACCTCTAAATTTGGAAAATTACAATAAATGAGGCCATAACTAACAAAACGGAGGAAGCCAATAATCACCCTCTTTGGACAACTGAA
Organism: Picea engelmannii; assembly: GCA_009831015.1. Classification (NCBI taxonomy): domain Eukaryota; kingdom Viridiplantae; phylum Streptophyta; class Pinopsida; order Pinales; family Pinaceae; genus Picea; species Picea engelmannii. The sequence goes on along the minus strand of ML782341.1, from coordinate 683,569 downwards.
ATCGAGTTGTCTTGAGCTTAGTAGTTGGAGGGGTCGATGATAAACAAAACCCATGTGCCCGATTTGTCCATCACTGGCCGCCAATACCATAACCGCCAACTCGCCTTGCGTTTTTGTGCAATACTGGGTGTTGGAACTAGTGTCGTATCGGGTACCGGAATGAGTGCTGGAATGAGTGTCGGATCAAATGTTGGAACTAGAAACAGGGTGCGTTTTGTCTTGTAATAGAAGAAAAACATGAATTAACTCTTGGAAACCATAAAACATGATGAATTAAACTTGATTTAATCATAAAACACAAATTACACGTACCTCATGCCGATTATACCATTTTATCATATTTTTTTTCAAAAAGCTCCTTCAAAATGTGCAAAACATATATGTACATGCGGAAAAAATGTATAATAACCATCATAAAAATGATCATATCTCGGGCCCAACATGTGGCACCTCCCTTTTCGCGACACGTCATCTACGCCAAATCCTTACAGGAGATAACCCTTTGGAAATATAACAAAGAACTAATTCATAAATCAATGAAGCACTAAAATGCAAAAGTATTAAAACTCAATTAATTAAGTTAATCATGGTCAAGAAATAGTTAATGACTCTGCACTTCGGGGTTCAGATGTTTACCCTTCATCGTATCCTAAAGTCTCCGAAGTCTGAATCTCTGAAACACTTAAAGTTAAATATGATTAATTAAAACTTGAAACCGATTATTGGATAACTAATCACTTCACATTTTCAGGTTTCGGGGATTTCCTCTCAAGATTATTTTAAATTTCCCGAATTCTGAACTGTCGAGACACTTGATATTAATGCACTTTTTAAACATGATCAATTAAAGAGTCAAAAACGATTATCCAGTGATTAAACTTTGCGGATTCGAGATTATGATAATTCTCACTTTGTCTCATATAAATTTCCCAAATACGAACCACCGAATATTAATGGAATTTATGAGTAATCAACGGTAATGATTTTTAACATAGATTGCGGATCGCTAGGGAGACTTTTCCATTAAAGTTAATAAATTTTCTATCAATAAAACTACACTAGAATCAATGCATCTGATGTGAATAAAAGTGCTTATCTGATTGAGAAGCTCACGCAATTCCTCTGCAACAGGAAACATCGTTATGTTCTCTCGATATCATGGCACCACAAAAGATTATGAAGAAGACTGATGTGACTGGTGAGGTTTCAAATCCAAATGAAGTCGTTCTTTCAGACACTACGTCACGAGCCATCGATACTGTGAAATCTTGGACATAGGTGTTCGACATTCTGGAACATGATATTATAAACTATCCAGAATATTTTGGTGATGAAGTAGATGATACTCATGAACCTAAACTTAGGTATATAGCATAGTCAGAGCTACACAAGGTAGTTGCACGATTGAGACAAATGTCGTATAATGGCATGGTAGGCTGGGCCTTGGAGAACATCGACATCCAAACCAGGAGCATCACCAACCACCATAAATTTGTCATTGGCTTGTTCTGACTGAAAAACATCCAAGTAATGTATAAGCTATCTCTCGAGCCTAAATATACTTACAATACTGCATTGATGTTAGAGTTCGAGCAATAGGAATGCATACAATATGAAAAGATTTACCCCGATATAATCAAGTCCTAGTGGGGGCACCCAGAGAAGTTTAGGGCCGACACTCATGGCATGTACCCCACAACATCATTGGACACTCACATGATTTACGTAGCTATGATGCTCTATAGATTGTTCGGGAAGAAGAGTCCTACTCATTTCCCGGTGGAGTGGGTATTTATTATGCATGAGGTGGCCAAGGGATACACATTTAATTGGGCCAAAATTTTATTAGACAACTTGGCCAAAGAAATTACTGAGTACAAATTGGCTAAATAAATGGGGAAGCCCACCCCTTTCTATATGTCTGCATATATCATGGAATCTATTTGCTTCATAACCCATTTCCCATTGATGAATTGGAGTTGGAACCTGACCAGTACATAATCTATCCACTTTTACCATTACAAGGTGTGGGAGGAAAAGGCCAAAAATTTCTTCTACGAAATATACCATAATGTCATAGTGTCTGTCCATATAGATTTATATGGTTACCCACCCCCTCAAATTTCAAAAACAATCATGGGAAATATGGGAAAACTAGAAAATTGGTTCATTGAAGAAAAATTCTCTTATATCAGGGTTTTTGGATGCTCAGTCCCTCCCCATGCTCTCCCAATATTTTTACCATACTGGCTAGTATGCCGAGAAGTAGCTTATCAAACAATGATAGGGGGAATCAACAAGGAGATAAAAGAATCCCATAAAAAGGTATGGCCTACCTTCCCTCTTCAGGTTGGTATGTTTTCACTATTAGACTTCGGTCATTCCAAAGTGGAGGCTGCAGCTTTGGAGGATGTCAAATTGGTTGACATCGAATTTAAAAGGCACGACCCACAAAAAACCATGGAAACCCACCTGGCCCAATACAACATGAAGAGATATGTGCATGAAAACTCCCCACATGATGAAATATTTAGGGGAATCAGGTCATATGAGGAGGTATTGAACAAATTCCAAACCTTGTCCCTAGATCAACAGGCTGGCTTCCTTAGTTTCCAAAGACATGAATGAAACAACTTGCCGAAAGTACTATAGGGAGAATTGGTAGCCACTTCACCTGCACAGGAATCTCTACCTCCAGGTTTTTAACCAGGGAACTCTAGTAAACGGGATATCAAAGATACCTCAAAGAGCTTTGAAGTTTTGACTCAGAAATTAGAAGCTTCATTATCAATTCCTCTAGGCCCTTAGGCAACGACTCAACTCAAAGCCTTACTAAAGTAAGGGCAGGATGCACCTCCTTTGACACCAACCACTCCTGCTACCAATAAAACAGAGCAATAACTATCTATGGATATAGGTTCCCATATTACTTCATTGACACCTTTGTAGTCTAGTTTTGGGAATCCTAGTTCCGAAGTCATTTATGTGGTTGATCTTACCCCAATATTGCCCGAAGAGATGCCTCCTTCGGACTTCTTCTTCAGTAAGAAACGAAGGGCCATCGTCAAACGAGAAAAAAAATAGAAGGATGGGGTAGTAACCAAAAGGCAAAGGATGTTATATGATGTAAATAATCGTGACGATTCAAAATTCACGAAGGAAGTTGCAGGTTCATTGGGTGCCTTTGCCACCGCAAATAAGTGGTTAGTGGATAATTTCCTAGAGAAACTAAGAAAAAAAATATTATTGGTGGGGTAGTTGGAAGAACCAATGTTGGCCATGGAACATAATTTAAATAATAAAATGAGATAGGACTTTGAACAAATCAGATCTTATGACAGACATCAAATCCAGCAGTTGTAGGCTAACCTTGATGAGCTCCATCGAAATTCACAGGCCAAAAAAGGATTGGTCACTCAACGAGATGAGTTAATAAATCAATTTCAAGCCAGGTTAGACTTGACTGAAGGTACATCAGTAGAGATATCAACCTTTCAGACTCAATCACTGGAGGTAAATGAAAAAATAGAAATGGCCCAACAAGATATTTTCATGAAGGTCGATGCCATCCATAAATGCTACCAGGAAGTAGACCTTGCTCTAAAGGATATCTATATTAAGGAAGGAGAAGATCGATCAGCCTGAGATAAGTTTTAGGAGGCCATCATATTGGGACAGAAAGATAATGTCCCCGATTTTCCTTGGCTTTTCCCTTATGAACAAATAAGAGGTGATATGGCCCTGAAGGTGTGGGAAATGAATGTAGCAGAGAGAAAGAAACTAGACCAGGAAGTGAAAGATGCCTATCCAGAAGCGTTATCATCCTTAGACAAAATAATGATTGATTTTGAGGGAATTAGTATCGCAGAGGCCTTGGGGAAAATCGATAGTGCAATGAACCAACCTAATTCTAGAAAGAACAAAAAAGAAACTCTGGCAGCCATTCAAGAAATAAGCTAGATTGACCTCCTTAAGATTAATAAGTGGCTAATGAACCCAAGTTCATAGTCCCAAGACATAACTCAAGAGGTAAAAATGATACAAGGGAAGCTACATGTTGATGGCTCCTAGATCCCTTGATTCAACAATAGGAACGAAACCCACCACCGAGGCCCAATTAGACTCTGCAACGTTTAATAGTGGAATGGTTCTCCAGATCTTTCTTGGGCTTTACGTTTCCTTGTGAAGGATCTTCCTTCATTTTGGACTATCTCTTTTTTTTTACTTTCTCTTGGGTGGGACCGATATGAGATGTAAGTCAGTATAAACCAACTTGGCAATAAACATGATTACATTTTAACTACTGGGGAAGAGGCTGAGCTTGGGATAATCCACTTCTCAAGCATGTAGATGACAATTTTATACCACATGCCTAGTACTAATACATTAACCATGTGAGCATCCAATTACTGCCTGAGATACTAATTATCAACAAGAAAACACATATGCGATAAGATAATGACAATCAAAATAATTTACCTACACTAATCATCCATCACATGATAACACAACGATTCATATTCTATTGGCATGTTTTACAGGTAGTGTATTCTTGTCATTGATGGAAAGTACAACAACAACGATGGCATGTCTACAGGAAAGAACAACAACAATGATAGTCTTCTAACAGGCAGAGTGTGTTTGTCATTGATGGGAAGATTAGAGTGTGCATCGATGGCAAAACGGGAACAACGTAAGCTAAGGATGATTAGCAAAGAGTCGCATGCAGTGCATAGGTGTGCTCCAGGGACGAGGTTAACTCATTTCCAAAGCTCAAGAGAGATAGCGTACTAAGGATCTGAGGCGGATCAAAGGTCAATTCCTTTGACACTTAGAAATTATTCTAAGTAAGGAGGATGCGTAAGCTCGGGCGAAGAAGCGACATTGATCATTGGATCCCATTCACAATTCTCGATGACCGTTAAATCTGAATCCAGACAGGAGGAGTGCAAAGATGGAGGACAAATCTCTAGCATTAGATCCGAGCATAAGATCCGACCATCATTGGATCAGGGAGAACCTGCACATTCATTAAAGAGCATGAAGGGGAAAAATGCGGAATGCCGAAATATGTTGGTCTAACTCCATTTCGGAGTTTCATAGATCGAGACTTGAAGGCTCGAGACCCTTCATCCTAAGTGGCGAAATCGAGAAGTGGAGAAATTGCGAAGTGCCGAAATTGTGAAATCCAAAATGGAGAAATGATCCTAACCATTGGATCAAGGTGTGATCTGGGTCGTCAGATCCAGGAGGTGAATATGGCAGACCATGTCAGAAAAGACAGTCGTGGACCATCAGATCAAGAGGAAACGTGGTGAAAGATCAGAGCACCACAACGACTCCATCTTTGAGCTTCGCCTATCCTGAATTGGAGTGACGAGAACCTCCATCACAGGAATCGCGAGATGCGAACTCACGATAATATCTGGACTGTCAATACACCAAGATTCTGGACCATTGATCTAAGCTCCATCTCGGAGCTTCGCCTATCATGACTTGGAGTGACGAGAACCTCCATCATAGGAATCACGAGATGTGAACTCATGATAAGATCTGGACTGTCAATACACCAAGATTTTGGACCGTTGATTTAAGCTCCATCTTGGAGCTTCGCCTATCGCGACTTGGAGTGACGAGAACCTCCATCTTAGGAACAACGAGATGCAAAATTGTGAAAATATCGGGACCATTTATTCATCGAGATCGTGGACCGTCGATCAGGGTTGATGAAGATCATGAGTTCGCAGCGCCTTTTAGCGTAGCCTGTGGTCACCGTGTGTGGTCACGTGGAGGAAGGACCTAGTGCAGATAAGCTCCACCTCTGAATTTCGGGGATCACGTTTGGGAGTGTCGAGACACTGGATCATACGAATGTCGAAATACTGAAAAGGTGAATTGTTGTTGTAAACAATGGTCACTGCCTATGGTCACATAGAGGAGGGAGCTAGAGAAGCCAAGCTCCTTTTTAGAGCTCACAACATGGAGAGTCAATATGTCTCATCGCAGAATCTCCGAATTGCGAAAGTGAGAAATGCATAAATCACGACAATATCCTCCAGAGTTAATCCAATGGTGTAGGTGAATTTGAGCATAATCGGAGGGCTAATATTGCTCCTCACAGTGTAACTGCTAGAAACCATTGATGGTTTATGACAGAGGAGCTGAAGAGTCTTTGGGAATATTCCAATGGGATGAAGATTGGTCATAGGGGCGATTGACATATGGATGAGCGTTGAAGTCTGTAACTGAAACAGAAGGCATAAGCTCGATTGTGCCAGAGAAGACGAGGAGTCTCAACTACCAAAGAGGTTGAGGAATCTCAGGAGAACACCCAGTGATGTTGGACGCGTGGTGGGAACCACCAGAGAAGCTGAAGAGTTGTGGTGATCAGGCAGAGCACTCGAGAGGTGGAGGATATCGACACGGTGTGAGTATGCAGAGGGATTGCGTGCATTGCATCCACAAGTAGCACATAAGCTATAATTACACGGCACAGAGAAGATATATATATATATTGGAGTTAGAGTTGCTATGGTTGTTGTTGTTGAAGGTGATTCATGCGTGAAGAAGGAGGGGAGTGCAGCAGCTAAATTGAATAGAAGAGGAACTGTGCAGTGAATGGACATGGCACACAGAGCATAAAAGGCATAAGAACAGACATTGTAAGTCATGTGTGCAGGAAGGTAGTGAGGCAGACAAAGCAACGAAATGCAGCAGAACAGTGATGAGTCTAGTAAGCCACTGTTGAACATTATATCACTGTAATAAGTTTTAGTAGAAAATATTTATATTTCAGGGTGGAAGGGAGGTGCTAGGGAGGACTGGTGTCGTCATAGGTTCAAGTGGGTTCTTGAACACAGGGAGTTGTATCTTCCTTCTAGTTGGTGCTTCCTTCTAGTTGGTGCCAGAGAAACCAGGGAGTTGGTGATTCCTTCTAGTGGGTGCTAGATACAATAGAGAGTTGGTGCTCTCAGCAAGTTGCAGCTTGCAAAACAGAGGTTGTAGTCTCATAATGAGTTGGATCTCATATGTATGATAATGTAAATAATGTAAAGATTACTTATCGTATAAAGAAAAAGAGGTTTTTACCCTTTATGGGTTTCCTCAGGAAATATTTGTCTCTGTATATCTCATATTTATGAATGATGTTGAATGTTACAATGCTTACTTCCCTGCATTACTATGATTATCATTGAGAGGTATGTAACGAGTTTTAAATAAGCATAATTGTTTAAGCACGGTAACAACTAATTCACCCCCCACTCTTAGGTGTCCTACAATTGGTATCAGAGCCGGTGCCTTTTATTTAACGGTAGATCTGTAAGCTTAAACATGAGAGGCCATGAAGGGACTTTAGTCACTAGGCCTCCTCTATTTGATGGAATGAATTTTGCCTTCTATAAGGTTAGAACGAGAACATACCTAATGGCCTTAGGAGCTGATGTCTGGGATGTAGTAGAGATTGGATACATAAAGCCTGTTATGCTAGCTTCCAAGGATGATAAGTTAGAATTTATCTTTAATGATAAGGGAATGAATGCTATCTGAATGAACTTGTAGAAGCCGAGTTTGTGAAGGTGATGCATCTTCAAACTGCTAAAGAAATGTGGGACAAACTCATTAACAGTTATGAAGGTAATGAGAAGGTAAAAGATGCCAAGCTTCAAACCTATAGAGTAAAGTTTGAAAAGATACAGATGAAAGAAGATGAAACCATTGGGAAGTATTTTCTGAGAGTTGAAGAACTAGTAAATGCAATGAAATCACATGGTGAAAAAATTGAGGAATCCTCTTTAGTTCAGAAAATTTTGAGATCTCTGCCAGATAGGTTTAACCCAAAGGTCTCAGCTATAGAATAACTCAATGATATAAAGACTTTGGATTTTGATCAACTTCTAGGAATGTTGACTGCATATGAAATGAGGATAGTCTCAGATAAAACCACCTCTAGAGAAGCATCATTTAAAGAAGATAAGAATGAAGATTGTGAGCCTGATGAAATTGAAGCAAAATTCATGAGAAGACTAAAGAAAGGATCAGGAAAGTACCAAGGTAAGTTTCCCTTCAAATGTTTCAACTGTGGTAAGATAGGTCATTTTGCAAATAAATTTCCACACAAGAAACATGATCAAAACTCTGAAGATGAAGAGAAGCACAAATCAAGAATATTTGATAAGAAGAAAAGTTTATGTGTAAACAATGATGACTCCTTAGAAGACACCGATAGTGATTCTTCCTATGAAGATAAAGTAAATGACTTCATGCTTATGGACAAAGAGGATTATGATATTGAAAGCATAGGTAGTGATGAAAATGAAGAAGAAGTTGTGGTTGATATGGAAGGATAACTGATCAGTGCACTGGAAGAGATTGACATACTAAGAATGAAGAACAAAAAGCAAAGACAATTGCTAATACAGTTCAAGAAAGATAGTAAAAAACCTAATGAAGACCTTGTCCTACTAAAAGTAGAATTATAAGAGGCAAAAAAAATCGAAGACATTCTGAAATGACAATTATCAGGAAATAAGGCAAGATGTGAAGCATTAGAAGAAGAAGTAGTGAAAACTAGGAAAGAGATGGAGAAGTTTCAAGCCTTGTATAATCAGAATCTGTCAAGTATCAAAGCCTTAGAAGGATTAGCCACCATCCTGAATCAACAAAGGAATCCAAAGTTATAAACTGGTTTGGGTTATGAAGAGGGATCAAGTAGTGGTCAGTCAAGAAACAAAGAACCCATCAAGTTTGTCAAAGCTACTGTCCATGTCAAATCTACAACCAATGACAACAACAAACCTGCGGAAACAAAGGAAGACAATCAGCCACCCAGGACAAGTAAAGAAATAGGTGCCAGGAGTGAATCTATAGAACAAAGAAAAAATGCACTCCCTTCTCAAAGACATCATCAACATGGAAGAAATCAATTTACTCAAAGAAGACAATCATTTTCCAGCTACAAAGAATTTTTCTATGGATATTGTTTTTACTGTTCTAACTTTGGTAACAAAGCTGTAAATTGTTCCTTAAGAATTAGACATGAGCAATTAAGATTTCCAAGGAATAAATTTCTTCCACAACAAACAATGATACAACAAAGTAATAAACCATCACAGATTGCAAATTGCCAAATTAAGTCTAGAGACATGCAACTGAGGAGGTCAATAAATAATAAACAGTCAATGAGTAGACAACGTTGAAACAATAAATTTGACTTATTGAACAATGAAATTGAATGATGTAACTGTCACAACTTTGGTCACAAAGCTGCAAACTACCATCTGAAGAATTACAAAGCAGGCCCAAGGATAAAGTTATTATATAGAAAGGCCAGCACATGGAAAAGGAAAGATAGTGAAAAATATGATCTAGCACTTTCAATTGAAAAACAAAAGGCCTCCAAGAATATAGAAAGTGGATGTTGCAAGCACATGACTGGAGACATGGATAAGCTTCTGTCCATAAGTAAAAGCAAAACAGAAAATGTGATCCTTGAAAATGATGAATCAGGTAAAATCAAGGATAGAGGGATGGTGAGTTTGAGTAATGACAAAGGAGATGCCCAATACGTTCTGCTTATGGATGGTCTGAAACATAATTCGCTCAGTTCAAGTCAAAAGTGTGACAGAGGCAGTGAAGAGGTGCTCACA
>ML782341.1:594028-659210 GCA_009831015.1 Picea engelmannii | reverse complement strand
CATGCTTAACATAATCAAAAGCAACTGAATGATAAGCAGAATTATACCTTGAACATTCACCTTTATCGCCTCTTTGAGGAGGTGAATTTGAAGAGTTACAAGCTCTCTTTTGAAGACCAACAAATCTGTTCTTGTCCTCATGGCTCTCACAACTCTTTTGTTTCACACATTTGCATTCATATTGAACACAAGCCTTGCATGTTGGAGGGATTGAACTTTCAACAAAAGTTCTTGAACTTTCACCTTTATAGCCTTCTTGAGGAGGTGAACTTGAAAAAACAATTGTTCTTGGAACTTTTTCCCTTGTCTCCTCAACTTTTGAATTTGCTTCATTTCTTCGTTCATATCCAAGACCACAATACTTAGGTCTCTCTTCAACAACAATAGGCTCAACAATGCCTTGTGCATGCTTGCCTAACCCTTTACCTTCATAGCCCATTTTTAACAATAACTTGGACCCTATTCCTCTTGTGTGATTTTCAAAAACACCAAAGCATTCTTCTTGAGAGGAATTTGAAGATAAACTAACATTACATACCTCATGTTCATGCATGTACTTGTTAAGGGTTTCCTTTGCCTCATGGAGTTGAGTCTCCATCTCATGCAACTTTTCAAGAAGTTGGTCTTTCTCCTCCTTCATGGCCATCAACCATCAACTTCTCTTAAAGGACAATGCTCCCTTCTCTATCTTCCCACAACTCTTGTACCATATCTTTCATGGTTAGCAACTCTTTCAACATCTCTTTGTCAAAGAACTTGGATAATGAAGATGTATGGGAACTATCAATGTTTGAATCTTCCTCCATCCTTGCAAGATATCAAACTTCAACACAAAACTTTCACAAATACCAACAGCTAAATCTGAAGCTATCAATGGAAAATACATGAGCAAAACAAACTATGCCCTGATACCATCTGATCTGAAAATAGAAGGCTGACTTGTTATGCTATGCAAGCACCCTCTACCTCAATAAAATAAACTTTACAGGACCTTGCTCAATGTGTTAAAATTTGCAAGACAGATTATGTGCCAAGTTTATGCTTCTTCTTTTAAATGTTCATGTGTGAGGAAATGTTCTTTTAAATGGTTAGATATGTGCTTTAAACATATACACAACAACATAACTTGCAGCAAATAACCCATCAAACTCACAACAATAACAAGATGATAAAGGAGTTCACCCCTCTCTGGGATACATCTCCTTGAGCCTCCTTCAATGGACTAGGCTCTTTGGGATTAGTTTGTCAAATATTATTTTACAAGATGATGCTCAACTCCAATGGAAATACTGACTGTACCATTGGGTTCAAAATACATAAAAACCCCAAAAATGACTAATAAAACTCTGAAAACAGACCATGGCTCCTCCGGGCATGACCTCTTCTACATGTGGCCTTAAGCTTCCCTGAGCTTCTCTGTGGAAAAAAAACCTGTAAAAGTCCTCCAATTCATCTAAAACCTATCCCATTGTGTTCAGAGCATAACAATTAGTCAAAAATGACTATTTAGTCACAGAAAATAGACTAGGGCTCATCTGAGCATGGCCTCAAACAATAAGGGCTTCAAGCTTCCTCAAACTTCAATGGTTAAAAACCTACAAAAGAAGTCTTCAAATGGCTTTGAAAATAGTGCCAATGGATTCAAAATGTCCAAAAACCCCTAGCTGGGATTTTTCGGCACCTTGTTTGGTTAAAAGATGAAGAAGTTAGGCCTCCTGCCATTTTCCTCCTTCAAGCTTGCTGTCTCTGGTTCGCCAAAACGCACCTGTGTGTGAGTAACCTAGCTTCTGGGCGTTTCTCGTGCCTAAACCTAGCACCCGCGTGCATCTCCACAAAATGCACGAATTTGTCGAACAGTTAGGGAACTAAGCCCCCAAATCACGGAGGTGTTGGGTGCATGGGGGCCATGTGGCCACGTTCCAGCACAAAGTTAGGCACCCATTCCATTTGGTTAAACCTGGGCGTGACATGTGGAGGGCACATAGGTTTGTATGACCATTTTAAAAACCAAAACGAAAACCCATTTCAAATTCCCGCGCCACTTTACATAGTGGTCATATGTAACACCATAGAACCACGGGCTTTACACATTTGAAAACATAAATCCCGCGCACGCCATTCCATGGAGGGTAGAGTCATATGCATTGGAAATGTGACCGGGGGCTGGATCCGTTGTAACACAACTCCTGCATAAAAAAATGGTCATATGTATTTAAAACATAGAACCGTGGGTCGGGGATAAGCCCCGGCCCGACCCCCCGTCGTTTAAAACAATATTCAAATTCAAATACATTTGAAACCATATGGTTAGTAAGCAACGACGTGTGGGCTAGTGGTAGCCCACACTCTACCAAAGCGCAGAGCCAAAGGGAGGTCCGGGGTTCGAGCCCCACAGACTCCATAAAATTTTGATTAACAAACCATAGCCAATAAAGGGGTGCCACGTGGCAACCCACAACTGGGCCACGTGGCACCAAAACATTTGCCAAGATAATGCCACGTGTCGTAAAATGATTCGCCCAAATCTGCCAATCCAAAACGGCCACATCACTTCTGCCACATCAGCATGTATGATCAAGCCATGTCACCTCTGCCATGTCATCCTGTACAGACTGTACGGACTGCATAGTCAGCATCGTTTTTTTTGCCTGTTTGATGATTTGAACAGATCTCGATATCTTTCGCTCCCGACTTCCGTTTGAGACGAAACGAGTTGAGTTGGGTTCGTGATGATGAGGGATACACTCTCGTTTGTTTTGAAGCAATTCTGAGAACATTGATTTTTGAGCTAAAATTTGACCCCTTGTCCAGATTCTGATCACAGGGGGAGCGTGTTTTCTTTGACATTGATGTCAAAGGGGGAGAAAAGAGTCTGGGTGCCTTTGTTACCATCAATGCCAAAGGGGGAGATTGTTGGCATGTTTTACAGGCAGTGTATTCTTGTCATTGATGGCAAGTACAACAACAATGATGACATGTCTATAGGCAAGAGCAACAACAATGATAGTCTGCTAACAGGCAAAGTGTGCTTGCCATTGATGGAAATATCAGAGTGTGCATCAATGGAAAAATAGGAACAACATAAGCTAAGGAGGATTAGTGCAGAGTCACACGCAATGCGTAGTTGTGCACCAGGGACAAGGTTAACTCATTGTCAAAGCTCAAGAGAGATAGAGTACTAAGGATCTCAGGCGGATCAAAGGTTGAGGCCTTTGACACTTAGAAATTCTTCTAAGTAAGGAGGATGCGTAAGCTCGGGCGGAGAAGAGACATTGATCGTTGGATCCCATTCACAATTCTCGATGACCGTCAAATCTGAATCCAGACAGGAGGAGCGCAAAGATGGAGGACAGATCTCTGGCGTTAGATCCGGGTGTAAGATTTGACCATTGTTGGATCAGGGAGAACCTGCACGTTCATTAAAGAGCATGAAGAGGTGAAATGCGGAATGCCAAAATATGTTGGTCTGACTCCATTTCAGAGTTTCATAGAACGGGACTTGAAGGCTCGAGACCCTTCATCATAAGTGGAGAAATCATGAAGTGGTGAAATCACGAAGTGCCGAAATTGTGAAATCCAAAATGGTGAAATGATCCTAGCCGTTGAATCAAGGTGTGATCTGGGCCGCCAGATCCAGGAGGTGAATATGGAAGACCACGTCAGAAAGGACAATCGTGGACCATCAGATCAAGAGGACGCGTGGTGAAAGATCAGAGCACCACAAAGACTCCATCTCGGAGCTTCTCCTATCGCACTCGAGAGGTGGAGGATATCACCACGGTGTGAGTATGCAGATGGATTGCATGCATTGTATGCATAAGTAGCACAGAAGCTATAAGTACATGGCACAAAGGAGATTTTTTTTTTTTGAGTTAGAGTTGTTGTGGTTGCTGTTGTTGAAGGTGATTCATGCGTGAAGAAGGAGGGGAGTGTAGCAACTGAATTGAATAGAAGAGGAACTTTGCAGTGAATGGACATGGGACACAGAGCATAAAAGGCAGAAGAACAGACAACGCAAGTCATGTGTGCAGGAAGGCAGTGAGGTAGACAGAGAAACGAAATGTAGCAGAACAATGATGAGTCTGGTAAGCCACTGTTGAACATTATATCACTGTAATAAGTTTCAGTAGAAAATATTTATATTTCAAGGTGGAAGGGAGGTGTTAGGGAGGACTGGTGTCCTCAGAGGTTCATGTGGGTGCTTGAACACAGGGAGTTGTAGCTTCCTTCTAGTTGGTTCTAGAGAAACCAGGGAGTTGGTAATTCCTTCTAGTTGGTGCTAGAGAAACTAGGGAGTTGGTGCTTCCTTCTAGTTGGTGCTAGAGAAACCAGAGAGTTGGTGATTCCTTCTAGTGGGTGCTAGAGAAAACAAAGAGTTGGTGCTCTCAGCAAGTTGTAGCTTGAAAAATAGAGGTTGTATCCTCACAATGAGTTGGAGCTCATATGTATGATAATGTAAAGAATGTAAATATTACAAATCATATAAAGAAAAAGAGGTTTTTACCCTTTATGGGTTTCCTCAGGAAATATCTATCTCTGTATATCTCATATGTATGAATGATGTTAAATGTTACAATGCTTACTTCCCTGCATTACTGTGATTATCATTGAGAGGTCTGTAATGAGTTTTAAATAGGAATAATTGTTTAATCACGGTAACAACTGATTCACCCCCCCCTCTCAGTTGTCCTACATATTCATTGTTAAAGTAAAGAACAACAAAACATTGCACCAGATAACTTGACAATAGATTAAATTTCTCTTACTCATCAGAACATCATTCATGAAACGAGATAGGAAATAGTTCTTCTCCACATCCAATCACACATGCATTTGATGAAAATAACTTTGTCTCTGGTCCAGAAGGACTTCTCTATTAATGGTAGCTCATAAATAACTCTTGACAAAACGAAAACATAATATTTTCTTGCAAAAACCATCGAACCCTAACTACTTGGTCGATGTTCTTATTTATAACATAAAATTCAACTGAAAATAACGACTAAGTGTAGTTTAACAAAACAAAATTATCCACGTTGCGTCCTCTTCTAACAGTTTCTTTAACAATCAACTCAATATATCACTTGAAAGAGGTGAATTTTCTCATACTCCGACCAACTGATAAATAGTTCCTCGCAATTTTGGGCCCATGGAAATCTATGTTGTTCCATCGGAGCCGCGTAAACTCCTCTGATCTCCACCGCATATGCCGAGTACTTCACCAGACTAGTGTTCAACTGTTGTAGCACAGTCTGATCTTTAATCAGATGTTCCATAAATCGTTGCACTTGTCCTAGTGCTGTGTCGGTCACTGTCGCTATCTCTTTGACCCATAAAGAATCCTGCTTGGTATTTGATTCAACTATTCGCACAAGTCGATGAATTTGTCAGGGGTGCCGAACTGAGGGAGTCTGATATCCTTCATTGCTTTGTTGATTTTACCCCAATGTTTATTGCATTTGGCCCACTTCTCTTGAATTTCTCAGTGTGGTTCCCGAGACATCTTATCCCAATACTTGGTTGATCGCTTCATGCGATCAAGACTGCTTTTTCCCAACATACGGATGTTGTGTTCTTCTTTATCTCTTCCCTATTTCACTGCATCAATGTATTCGATTCTATCTATGACTTGATGTGCCTGTTCATACTACCGCTCCATATCCTTGCATGTTGCGAGTGCCATGAGAGTATCTTCCTGGAGCTTGGCTATCTTCACAGTAAATAGGTGCCTCTCTTTTTTGAACTTGTTGTAAGCTTCTTTGAATTCACTTCTTAGGTATACTGCGATCTGAGTGGTGTCCTTGTAGTATTCAGCCAGGTGGCGCAAATGTTCTATTTCCTTAAAGGCATTGGCCAAATATTTTTCATCCCATTTGGCTATGTCCATGGTGGCATCCGAGATTGCCATCCCCACGTCGATGAGCTCATATGTTTTGGCATTTTCTATTTTTATCAAATTCTCCTTTGTAGTGATGAGGATGGAGCGATCCAATGTAATCCTCCTTTTCTTTGTGGTTATTTGGATGATGGCCTTCTTCTTTAGATCGTAGGAGATCATGTATATATCTTCTACCTCATCTATAGGTTCAGGAATCTGTTGATCACTCCATGTAAGTGTGTTTTCCAGACTCCCGATGGTGTATACTTGTTCAAGATCAGGTTCTTGAAATTCCTTGTTGTGCTCCGAAGGCCCAGACTATGCCTGTGGCTTGTCGGGGATCTGAGTATTGAGAGAAATAGAGGCATTGGGAAAATACTCGATACTTGTTCATTGGTCATTGAAACATCAATTTCCTTTTGTGGGGATCCTTCCGTTCTCTCATCCTGTTCTTACTTGTCTTTCAGATTGTCTTCTCGGGTCTTCGGCGCATCGGGCCTCTTTGTGTCGGGAACATTTTTGGTTTCTATTTCCTTCCATGGGACCTCCTAGGTTTTAACCCTGGTATCAGGAGAAGAAGTATTCTCATATCGCTTTTCCTCTTGGATACCCACCAAGGTCCCGCGTGATGCCTCCGGGCTCTCATAATAACTATATATATTTATAAACTCGCTCAAAGGATTAGGCGTGCTTGTTTCCACCGATACCCAACATATTTGGTTGATTCGTCACACCTGTCAGTGATATGACCTGTAGCATTGTGGAACCAGGGTCACCTGACCCATTGATATTACCAAGGTTTATGGAATTAGAGCTGCTTGCCCCTGCTAGGCATTCTTCTGGGCTATTGGTCGGAAGCCTTGGCAATATGATGAGGTCTGGGTTATCCCGCATCCTCTTCATTATCTATTGGACCTGTTGATACATGAGTCCCCCTATTCCCTGCACAACTTGAACCTCAGAGAAATTCCTATCTTGTACCGGGGTTACTTGGGAAATCTCTGGAGATCCCATTGCTCCGACTGATACAATTTATTTTATTTTCTTTATGGTCTCCTGAAACATTTGTTCAAGGAATGTTTCTTTCTCATTCCAACTCATAGCCTTGAATCTGGTTTCCTTGGGGTCAACCATCCTTGCCATCACCTCTTCCCAGTCTTGATCCTCTTTGGTGTATATTTCATCTTCAAACTTGTCATGGGAATATGGCCAGTATTACGATACTTGTGATACATTCTTCATGACTAAACCTTTTGGGTTGTGCTTTTGAAAGTGATCAGTCTGGAAACAGAACTCCAATTGGTTCAACCCTTCCTATTTGGATTGAGCAGTGTCCTTCACAATGTAGAAACGCACATGAAATACATAGGGTATGAAGGCCCACTTATTATCCTTTACCAAAGTAGCATTGTAACCTTGCAGGATGCTTTGATAAAAGATTTACCCTACTATTAGTTGATTAGGGACATATACAGGTAGCAGATGAGGTGCTCTAGTGGTGTCGAAAACCCTGATGTAGGTATCGCGCTCATCCAGATACCAGTGACCAATTTTCAATATAATATTTTTGGCAGTATCCAACAACCTTGGGAAATCTTTCTTGAACAAAAATAAATAAATGCTTGCAATAAAATGATCGCAGATGAGAGAGTAGGATTTCTTGTACCTTTTCTCCCACAAGATGCCAAAATAAACATGGATCGGGAGCTCTAAGGTGTGCCAGCTTAAGTTCATTCTAGAAAATAAATTTTTGGCACAGACAACGTCCAATAGATAAGATGCCATGTAAAAGGACGAGGTATCTCCCTCTTTTTGCGTCTGAGCCTGTCGTATGCAAGTTCTTAGATGTTTGGGGATGATGGCACCCCAATTGAAAATTATTCTTGAAATGGCTACAATATAATATAAAGGCATCCAAGCCTCTAAAAACCTAGAGAATTCTTTCTCCCCATGCAATCGGGAGAGGAGGGCCATTAGATAGATGTACGAATCTTTTAGGTTGGCTATCGCGTACCAGCCAGAGGTCCGATTGGTGAACTTTTTATCCTCTCTCCACCAAGACACCATCACCTTGCTGGTGTTGTGTTTCTCATAGAAGTTTACAACAAAATTGGTATTTAGCCACTCTTCTGACTCTCTGAGCTTGTAATAGTTTTGCACTTACACTGGAAGGAAAACCTTGGCACATCCTCCATTGTCATCATTAATCAAAAACCTTTGCATGTCAGTGTGATCGATAAGCCATTTTACTAGTTCTATGTAGGGTAATACCAAAGTCCTTCTCACCACCATGTGAAGATACCCCTTCCAGACATTCGGGAGGACTTCATCATTGATTTTTTTGGTATCGGGATCGCTATGTGGGGTATACTCGAGGAATTCCTCCCGCTTGATTTTCTTGAAAAGTTCTTCCCAGTGCGGGAACACTGTCCTGGTCCCGATGTTTGCCTCTATGTCTCCAAAGGCTGAAGGCTAACTGAAAACCTTCTTAGTGGATGTCTTGATGACGAGCACCATATTTTGAGAAAATTCCAGTTGCTTCACAACCATTGGGGAGGGACCTTCCCCCACGTCTAGTTCCTGTGGCTTTGGCGGTCTTGGAGATTTACTGGTGATGGGTTTCTTTGGAGGCATTGTTACTGCAACCAAAAATGATCCTTTAGGCATGTGTACAGAGTAACATTGGATAAATCATATGAAATGAAGCATAAAACATCCATGGACCGGTACATACCTATAACGCTTGCTAAACTTGTTGTTTAATACTCACTAGACCTTCGAATCTTTACTCGGATTTCTCGTTGCAGTCCTATGGATGTTTCGAACTCCTTTGTGCACCGAATAATATTATTTACAATGACTCAAAAGAATATAACAGGAAAGATCCTACTAGTCGTATCAACCAGTTAATTTGAGTAATGAATGAAATTCAAAACAACCTACCGCCGAATCTGTGCAAATATATTCTACATGAGTCGACAGTGGGGGCACGGAGGATGTTTTGTGGTATCAATAGGTTCAAACACCCCTTTTGATTCACACAAGGATTAGAAACTAATGCAAGATATTTTGAAATTAATTATTTCTTTAAATTCTTTGGATCCATTGTATCTTAGAGCTAAAACATCCCATCGCGTTTCTTTCTTGCTGGCTAGATCGGGAATCGTTGGTGTCTCTGTGTATGTACTTTTTGATATCCCCCTGAGAAAAAACTCTAACACTGACTGATTTCGTTGTATGGTGATGACGTGGTAGAACTGATTCGGGGCTAGGGAATTGCTAACCACTCAAGGGAAAAATCGATGATATGTTTAACCACTTTGGCAACGACATGCGATGGGTGGGAGGAGGTGGTTTGATCGTGTATTTGAGTCAGAGTCAGGTATTTCAACAGGAGATGTGTATTAATATAAACCTGGGGTTGCCAAGGCTGAAAGGTATCGGGGGTCGGTGATCGAGGATCGATTTATCACTTTTTCTACAACTATCCTTCTAAAACTCACCGATCCCGAAAGCTATCGAGGATCGACTTTCAAATATAGTTCCATCGCACAGTTCCCTTTGTTGGAGTTACTTCACACACACCTAGGATTTATTTTTTCTAAGTTTTGTGTTTTTTTATTATTCATAATTAGTCATTATCCAGTCTCCTATATTTTAGGGGAGAATATTCCACCTGGAGAATATTCTCTTTCAATTGACACTTCAATTTGACTAGTTTAGTTGAGTTTAGATGTTGCATTGGGATCATCACCATGCAACATTGGGATCATCACCATGATAATTCGAACTTGCCTTGGTATCATCACCAGAGTGGTGCATTAGCCTTGATTCCATGAGTTAACTTCTCACTACTCTTTGTTTAGTCAGTTAACTGAAGACTAGTTGACTAGTTAACTCAACTAGGTGGCAGTTCACTCTCGTAACTGCCTGAGAGACTAGAATAGGTGGCATTTCACTCCCGTAACTACTGGTGTGTTTCCATATCACTCTAGACCACCACTATGGAGACTTTTTTCACCTCAATTCGAACTCATTGAGTTATATAGAGTATATAATGTGTAAATTATTCATTATTCATAACGGTTAATGAAAATTATTCCATTATTTCTCTCCTTCTTCTTTCTTCTATTCTCTCTAAAAATGTATGTATAATTATTTAGATAGATCTATTATGTGCAGGTTCAACACATTTACATGGTATCGGAGCTGACAGAATACTAAGAAAAATCTACACCAAAATTTTTGCATGTACAAAAGATTGAAGACAACGGAAAGATGGAATTCCAAAAAGAATTCATTCTTACACCTTACAACTATTTTGCATGGAAGGAGAAAATATACATACATCTCCGATGCAGAGGGTTTTATAGGTTAACCATGAATATAGATACAAAACCGACATCAGCCATAGAAAAATCCAAGTACTTAAATCGCATGGATGAGACACTCGGAACAATTTGCAGTCTTATTTCTCCTGATATCCTTTTTCACATATCTTCCTGTAAGACTCCCAATGAAGCCTGGAAAATCTTGGAAGGGCTCTTTGGAAAACATGATGATATGAGGGGACACATGTTGGAGGTGGAGCTACTCACATTGGATCCAAAAAGCTTCGACAATATCCAAGATTTCTGTACAAAATTCAAGGATTTACTGTTGCAACTCAAAGCTTGTGGGGTTGATAAATCAGAGGAGGAGAAACAAATGGTTCTGACCATTCTCTCCACGATTGGACCTGAATTCTCTGTATTCGTATCCACATTCCATACTGTCATATTCATCTCTAGAGCCACCTGGAAGATGCCTTCTCTTGAGGACTTTATCGAATCCCTGACACAAGAGCAAACCAAGCTCATCAACATGGATGCAATCAAAGACCCAAGGGAGCATTCACTCACTATGCATGATGGCTGACAAAAATATCAGAAATCTAAAGATAAATATAAGTGGAAATATCATGCACATACTAAGAAGGAAGCGTACACAAAACCCTTCACTGATGCCTCCAGATCCAAAGGAGAAAAGGGAAGAAAAGGAGAGAAATGCACATACTGTCACAAAGGATTCCATTCGGAATCCGCATGCATGAAAAAAAAAATAGATCTGATGTCTTAGATACTTCATAAAAACAACCTTGGAAATCACATCCCTGAGGGTGCAAACAAGAAGAAGCCAGAAGATTTGAATTCCAAGAAAGGCAATTATAGCCATGCCTTGATTTCCATCAACTCCTCTCTCGATGCTTGGATCGTAGATTAAGGAGAATCACATCACATGGCTTCCTCAAAAGTAATATATTCTTCTTTGGATTCATGCAAATTTTCTCCCATTCTAATGGGGGACAACTCTTTTGACGAATTCGTCGACAAAGGAAGGATTGAACTCACCAACGGAAGTTTCGATAATGTGTTGCATGTTCCCAAGCTTTCTGTCAACCTTCTCTCCATGTATCAGATGACGAATTTCGGCACCGGAAAGAGAGACATATTCACACCAAATTCCATGGACATCTATGACATGCAAACCAATTCCAGGGTTGCAACCAGTGAGGTAAATCATCAGTCTAAATTGTATACATTTTTTGAATTCATTGAACCTGATTCTACTTTACTTCTTACTCATGCTGATGAAAGTAGTAGGATATGGCATGAAAGGTTTGGACATTTGAATTTCAGATACATGCAACAACTTAGAAAGCATAGATTAGTTGATGGTCTACCAGACATCCATTTCTCCAAGGGAGTATCTGAGGGATGTGTTCTTAGAAAACAACCTCAACAAAAATTTGACAAGGGAAAGTCTCAACGAACTTCTGCACCTTTAGGTATGATGCACAGTGACCTCATGGGTCCTTTTTCGCATCCATCAATCAACAAAGCGAGGTTTGTTCTCATTTTTGTTGATGATTTCTCACGTTTTACTTGGATCTACTTTCTCAGGAAAAAATCTGAGGTCTTTCAACACCTCAAAGGTTTCAAAGCCTTGGTTGAGACACAGTCCAGAAAGAAGATCAAATTCCTCTAAACTGATAACGAGGGAGAGTATGTAAATCATGAGATCCATAATCTTTGCCATGAGGTAGGGATTTAGTTGCAGCATACAGTTCCCTACACACCACAACAAAATGAAGTTGCTGTGAGGAAAAACAAAGCTCTAAAGGAGATGGCATCTTGCATGTTGCATGCAAATTCACTACCATAGAGACTATGGGCCGAAGCACTAAATTGTGCAACATACATCCAAAAAATATCTCCCCATATATCTTTCAAGGATAAGACCCCATACGAGGCTTGGAGTGGCCTCAAACCGGAAGTGACCCACTTTCGCATTTTTGGTTCTCGTGCATGGGCTTGGATTCCCTCTGAAAAGAGGAAAACACTTGATCCACAGAGAACTGAGTGAATTTTTGTTGGATACCCTGATGGTGTGAAGGGATATCGGCTTATTGATATTTCCTTGGACTAGCTCATCATTGAGCGTAGTGTCCAATTCAAGGAAAGTTTATCGCATGTACTTCAACAGTCACATGAAGACACCTTCACTCTTCCACCTGTTCGAGATGATGAGCATGAACATGCCAACTCTTCTTTAGATGAAAGTTTTGATTTAGAGGACTTAGATGATTTAGATTTAGATTCAGAGTCAGTATAGTCAAATGCAGAGTCAGAGCATCCAGATGCAGTTGTAGAGCTAGAGAAGAGGCCCAAGTGGGCACAGACTACTCTTCAGGATGCAGGGAATCTCTTTGGTGATCCAACCGATACTAGGACGACTCGGTCTAATTTTGAGAACCTTCTGTTGCACTCACTACGACTGAATCATTGCCTTCGAGACATCTTTTCTTGGTTCAGTCTTCAGATCCACAGTATTATGGAGAGGCTGTTGGAAATCCATTTTGGGAATCCGCCATGCAGGAGGAGTACAACTCCCTCCTCAAGAACTAGACTTTAGATATGGTTCCCCTTCCTTCTGGGAGGAAAATTTTCCAATGCAGATGGGTCTATAGGACTAAGAGCATAGCAGATGGACAGATCAGTAGATACAAAGACAAGCTTGTCGCCAAAGGCTTTCAGCAGGTTCATGGTATTGACTATGATGAGACCTTCACTCTAGTAGAGAATATGGATTCCATTCGATTGTCCCTTGCTATTGCGGCAGCCAAGGGATGGGAAGTCCATCAGATGGATGTGAATAATGCATTTCTTAATGGTGATCTCTCTGAGGAGATTTACATGGAGCAGCCCCAGGGATTTATGCAGGACTCATCTTTGGTGTGTTGACTAAATAAGTCACTTTATGGCCTCAAGAAGGCTCTGAAGGCATGGTATGCCAATATGGACTCCTACCTATTGTCAAAGAAATTTGTACGTTGTAAATCAGACCCGAATGTCTACATGCTCAGGACGACTGATTCACTTCTACTTTTAGTTTTGTATGTAGATGATTTGTTGATCATTGGTTGCTCGACTTCAACGATTGTTGCAATCAAGAGGATTCTTCATGACAGGTTTTTGATGACGGTAATGGGTCCACTACACTTCTTCCTTGGACTTGAGATCAGTCAGGATGCATTAGGCATCAAACTGTCTCAAGCCAAGTATGGACAAGATCTCCTTGAGATATTTCACATGATAGACTGCAAGTCTGCTCCGACTCCTTTCCTATCAGTAGTCAAACTTGAGGATGGCGGGGAGAATCCACTGGTTGACAACACACTGTACAAACAACTAGTGGGGAGCTTGTTGTATCTCACACACTCCAGACCAGACCTCTCATATGCAATTGGAGCAGTTTCCAGGTTCATGTAGGAGCTTCATGAGCTTCATTGGAAAGATGCAAATCATATCCTTTGATACGTACAAGGCACCATCACCTTTGGGATTAATTATACAACAGAATCTACATTATATCTCATTGGGTTTATTGATTCCGACTGGACTGGAGATAAAATTGATCGCATGTCCACATCTAGTTACTCACTTAGTCTTGGTTCTGGGCCTATCTGTTGGTTGAGTAAGAAGCAAGCTTCCATTTCTCTATCTTTAGTCGAGGAAGAGTAAAGAGGGGTAGTTAACATAACCATTCAGGCTATGTGACTACAACATTTTCTCACTGATTTGGGCATTCAGTTTCATCGGTCGATCATCATCTGGTGTGACAATCAGAGAACTCTGAAGTTCTACAGATATCCAGTTCAAAGGCAGCGGATGAAGCACATCAAGATCCACATGCACTACATATGGGACTTAGTACACGAGGGGATCATCGACTTACAGTTTTGTCCTTTAGCAGAACAAAGGACAAACATCTTCACCAAGACCTTCACTGAGCAGAAATTCCATTCTCTGTGAAGTCCTCTTGGAGTGAAGGACACGGTTGCCTAGCAACTATAGTTCTTCTTTTTTACATAANTGAGGTTTTCCCTCTTTTCTCACTTTATTTTCAGTGTATCTTTTGTACTTGGGTACCTAACATGGCTTCGTTGCCGGGACCCAATCTTTATTTTCACCATAGTGATGTTCAGGGGGGGTGTTGGAGTTACTTCACGCACACCTAGGATTTATTTTTCCTAAGTTTTTTATTTGTTTGTTAGTCATAATTAGTCATTATCCAGTCTCCTATATTTTAGGGGAGAATATTCCACCTGAAGAATATTCTCTTTCAGTTGACACTTTAGTTTGACTAGTTGAGTTGAGTTTAGATGTTGCATTGGGATCATCACCATGCAACGTTGGGATCATCACCATGATAATTCGACCTTGCCTTGGTATCATCACCAGAGTGGTGCATTAGCCTTGATTCCCTGAGTTATTATTATGCATGCAGAAAAGACCTAAAGATTCCTACTTTCTACCGTCGTCCCGGACCTATTCCCCATTATTCTTAAGAAAATATGTAGTTAAGAAGATCAAGTGAACGTACCTTATTTCGGACGTTTGATATCAATCCTTCTTCACACTTGATCTCTCTTTGACTACAACTGTCCTCCCAAGGCTGACGTACATTCACACAAAACAAACAAAGAACTCCACATGCATTTGATCTACAGATTAATGGGTTAGAGATTCAATCAATATGTATGCAATAAACCATGAAACCTCATATGATGGGATGGGAAAATTACTTCTTTATTATTAACTTCAACAAATCAACTTACAATGATGAAGCCAGCCACTACTCCATGAACCTGGTCCTGGGCTCCTCTTCAACTATCCTCCAACTTCTTTGCTCTATATTTCTCTTTGCACAAGGATGGCTAAAGGGTTGGGAAAAAGGGAATGCACAATCAGGTACAGTTTCTTTACTATGATTCTCCTCTTCCAAATGGGACCCCTAACCATTCTTTTATAGGCTAGAAGAAGCTAGGTATTTGGTCGAACCCTCAGCCATGCATGGTTGAAAGGTTTAGTTAACTCACCCAAAGCTATGTGTTCCATCAACAACTTTCCTTTTTTCGTGCTTTTGTAGGTACACGTGGGTTGTCTTGGGTTAGCTAGTGTGTACACGCATGCAGTAATGGAGCAGGGTGCATGGGCCTTTATAAAAGGTGTTTTTAAGAAGAGTTGTTCAATAGTGTTTTGGCAAAGAAGGAATCTGAGATGGCCTGATGCCAGGTAAGCATGTCTGGTGAAAATTAGGGTTATAATAGATGCCCCCTAATGTGTTAGGTCAGAAGAGCATCTGATGGCCGAAATACATTAACAATATTCACCAATGTGGCGAACAAGTGAGCCTAGGGACCAGAAATCAGGAGGTGTCATCTGCAAATATAACAATTTTCTCAACGAGGCGGGCATACCCATGCTCGGGATAAAATAAAATCATGGCTAGCAGTCAAATACACTATAGATCCATGTCATATAACTATATAAAGTGTAGCCATGAACAATACACAATGGAGCTAAATATCGAAATCAAAAAGATATACGTGTAGAGTATCTGTCTTCTTAGAAGCTGCTAAGGCTTGATGGCTGGAGATGAGGTCTTCAAAGCTCGAGAAACAACTTCAAAATCTTCAAAACTTGGGTAGGAGTGTAATATGAGTGTACGAATTCACTACCTAGAGGTCTTCGACGGCTCGTCGGTCATGGACTAGAGAATATTGATGATCATACTGAAGGCTTCATTGATTTCAAAAAAAGACTTGATTGGACGTTTAGGATGACCGGGTATGAGGGCAAGAGACAAACTGCAGAGGGGGCGACTCAGGCTTGGTAAAAAATGCCCTTGGACAAAAGCATGATAACTGATGAGACTCAGGAAACATGGCATTAACATAAGTTTACGAGGAAGGAGGCAACGCAAACTCTCCATATGTTTGGAAGAATAACCAAATGGAGGGGGACACAGCTCTATGTAGTGAGAACAACTTCCTAAGGTCGTATTAAATCCCAGAGTTTGACAAACAAATGGACATATGTGATTTATCCAAGGGAGACTCATTATGCTGCCAATAAAGAAAATACTTTTCCGTTCCTCTTTTTGGGGTATATTTGATTTTTTTTGTCTTTTTTAATAATTTTGGATAAAAGAATGTTACGTTACAAAGGATGAATGAGTGTTGCAAACATACAAGTTGAAGGCACAGGCACAAGACTGATTTTCAGAGTAAGGACACTCAGGAAAAATTCTCCATGGGCCAAAGGTGTCAAGACACAGAGGCAACGTGATACAGGGCTTGCGTATAAGGCATTCTTTAGATGGCTTATTTGAGAGCAACATGGAGCTGACATTAGGCCAAAGACACGGGTATGCAAATGGGATTAATAAAACACACAATGGTAATGTCCTTAGATGTGAGTTTAACGAGCCCAGAGAAGGTAAGATCGACGGTTTTTTATATTTAGAGAGTCTGAAAAAACGTAAAAGGAGACTCCACTAGGGTACCTTTTTCGAAGGTAGTCTAGTCGGTTCAAAAAAGGGGTAAACTAGCACCGACAAGACGTCTATTCAAAACCATTTTAACAAGTGTGATAAAGACAAGATCACTCGGCCATTTTTTCATTTTTAAGGAGTCTGAAAAAAGCTTAACTATGGACTCCATCAGGAATGTTCTTCTGGACCATTTTGATGAGTGTGAAAGAATAAGGTCACTCGACGATCTTTTCGATTTTAGGGAGTCTGAAAAGAGCTTAACTATGGACTCTGTGGGGGTTCCTTTTTCGTAAATTTAGTCCCTCAGGCTCGAAAAAGGGTTAAAATGATACCTGAGAGTACTCTTCTAGAGAACTAAAGTTCCTTAGAGTATACCTTTGTTCATACAGTTGACCGTCCGGACCGAAAAAGGGGTAAACTACCACCAAACAGACGTGACTTCAATTTTTCAGTTTAACGAGTGTGAAAGGCCACAAGATCTCTCGACAATCTTTTCATGTTTAGAGGGTCTGAAAAGGGCTTAAAAGAAGACCCGTTATGTCTTTTGGGAGTCCCGAGGGTGAGTTCAAGAGTGAAAAGGAATCATGCAAATGAGGCTCAAACTCGTAATCAGGAAAAACAACAAGGAATCTCGAGCCTACAGTGATTAGAGACAGCATGGACACCATGATGCAACCAGGATCTACCTAGGGCATCCTTGTTTCGGTAAACTCTACCACCAACTCGCGACACTTCTAAAGAAGAAATGATGGTTTCATGTCGCAACTTGATGGGATTGATCCTATGGTAAAGGGATAAAGACAATGAGATACAAAAATCAGGGCATAAACCTAACCTACATGCCCAAGTTGATCATCTGATATTTTTCCACGGATCGTCAAAAGTTACCCAAAACTCCAAAAAATGTGTCCTGATACCCAATCATACCCTTTCAATGCAACTCCTGAATCACTCTAAATGGTTTTTGGTTTAAAGAAAATGATAAGGGGGGCCAAAAAAGTGACAAAACGAGAACAAAAAGCCTATAAATAGAAGCTACCAGCTCATTATCACCATTGTTGATTTGGAAATAGACTCTGGAGAAAAAAAACCCCTTTGATAAAAGTGGTGATTCTGGGAGATACAGTGGATGAAACGACCATCTGTCTGGACCAAGTAAGTATAAACTCTCTCCTCTTGTAATTTAAATCTTTATTTATGCTTTGGGTTTCAAGTTTTGGGGGGGCGTCGACCTTCAAAAGGTCATCCCTAGGTCCACGCGGGCTGTCTTATGACAGGACGCGTGTACATTCAGGCAGAGTAAAAATTGCACACGTGTACACATGACTGTCAGCATTACAAACCACGTGGACCCCCTTATTGAATGAAAAATTTAGAAAACAATGTTTAACCCTCTTAAACTTGGTGTTTTACAGGATGTATGTTCATTGGAGGGAAAGAGAGCATGAGGAGGTTAGTGATTTGGTCGAGGAAGACCTCAATGTTGTGGCTTCCTTAATGCAATGTGGGTTGCTCAAGTTCTTCTTATGTCCTTTTATGCGGGCACAACCTAGGCTACTAAATGCCTTGGTTGATTATTTGCATCCTGGTGCGGAGGCCTTTATGTTAGAGGGGCAGTCACTGGTGCCCATGACAGAGGACATATATTTTTTGACTGGCCTCTCCAGAAGAGGGGACCCAGTAAACTTCTGGACATTTCCTTCGGGGCCTCATAACATATCGGAATTGATAGGACTTTATTGTGAGGCTGGTATAGACCGATCAAGCTCACAGGTGCCCATAAGTAGGATTAATGACTTGTTTCTGCAGACGATTGTGTTTCTTATTGGGCGGATGACTAGTTCTGCAGCTCTACATCAGGCATCCCATGCACAGATGAACTGTGCAGTCTAGTGCTTAAATGCACAAATATTTGACTGGAGCACTACACTACTAGATTGTATGAAGATGCAGCTGACAGATTTCTAGTCATGGACGTAGAGGAACTTCGGGTTTGAGATGATTCTATGCTCTTTATTCTTTGAAAGAGTTCTGAGCTTCAGTCCTTGAGTGGTGGTATGAGGACATCAGGCCTCTCTTCCCACGATTTGTAGACGGGCAGTGTTACTGCCACGACAGGGTGGTGGAAGGACCAATGAGTCCTTTGATGATGATTTCTTCGCTTGGTTGTCACGATAGATCCCATTCATAGAGGATTACCCTTATGTTGGGATTTATTTCTCGAGAGATCTTGAGATACTAGTACCTCCTGGTGAGGAGCGAGGAGAGATGGGTAAGTTTACATCATTGTTTTGTTGTTGTTTTTTTTGTGAAACATATGTAATTTTTGTGTTGTTTTTTTTTTTATATATCATTTTTTTATACCAGAGTATTTGACGGATATTTTTCTGTTGTGTGCATATGTGGGACCAGTGTGACCAGCAGACTATGCGAGGAACAAGCGTCGTCCTCGCCCAGGGGATGCACTTGCCGCCGCAGGGGGACCAGCAGTAGCAGGAGAGCTTCAAGTTGGGGAGGTTGAGAGGGTGTTGAGACGAGTCAAGCGAAACATTACCTCGCTCACCCGCACATTCCCTATGGTAGAGATTAAGGATCTACCACCATCTATGCAACCTCATGTAGTGGGGGCACCACGGACGTGGGTATGATTGTTTCGGCGTTTTGAAAACATTTTTGATCAGTACAACAGGGCCCACAGGCCCTGACCGTAGTTAGACTTTTCACATGATGAGAGCACTACTTTTATATATTGTTTGAGGGCATAAGCCCCATGAATCATTATAGGTCATACTTTTGAGGTGCTTGTGTCCACCTATGTACTCCGATGACTATGATATTATATATGGATTTTTATGTCTTTTTCTGTCTTATGGATCATTTTTGCTTTTAAAAATGTATTTACATGATTATGTGTATATCCTATCATATGTGTGTGAGCTGCCAATATAAAATTTTATTAGCTAGAGTATCTATAATTTGGTTTAATCTCCTAGGAACACGAAAATATGTAATATAATCAAAGCTTCGTTCTAAGAGACATACCCTAAGGAATCGTCGGTGTAAAGTCAGATCATGAACACGGTAGACTCTATTTAACTGTGACACAACCAGTTGAGCATCTAAATAGACTTGGAGATGAAAGATACCAAATGACAGGGCGTCACGAAGAAACTCAATAACTGCATTGTACTTGACAACATTGTTTGTGGTGTCACCTAAGCATATACCTCCGGAAGATAATAACTGGCCTCGAGGTGTAAAAATTACCCAAGTTGTGGAGGCAAGCTTCCGAGTGTGCCGGATAGCACCATTTGCGTACCCAATGAACACCTCGGATTCACTTGACATCTGCCATAGTGACGAAAGATAACATCAAAAAATACACGTCCATAATACTAAAAGAAACTAGAAAGTAATAGTGAAAGACTATACATATGTTACAAAAAATAACCCATGGTGCCCTACCTATGAGTAATACTTCTTGAGGTACAGCCCATTTCTAGGATCTACCAAAGCATTCCCTTCAAAGTCAACCAGATGATAAGCGCCCTTTTTTAGAACCTCTTTTATGATGAAAGGTCTGAACCACATGGGTTTGAATTTTCCTGCCCCCAGGGGGTCCTTATCTTGGTCATAGACCAGGACAAGGTCACCTTCAGAGAAAATCTGAGGACGAACAGACCTATCATACTAAAAATTGAATTTATGTTTGTGAGCCTCATTGGCCAGGGCCACATCACGACACTGCTCATTGAGCCACTCAAGGTATAATAATCGTTCTTCAAGTGGAGAAGTATATAGCAATAATTGTATTTCCAACTTTAGGGATGAGATCTAACATTCGATAGGCAAGACTGCTTCTAGCCCATAAACGAGTTGAAAATGTGAGAAACCAGTTGCAGTCTTAATAGACATTCAGTAATCCCATAATGCCGAGTATAACATCAAATTCCAATTTGAATTGGCTGAGTTGATCGTTCGTTGTAGGATGGTCTTAAAAGATTTATTTACATCTTCCACCTGACCATTTGCTTGGGGGTAGTAGGGTGACGAATGTTCTTGCCGCAACCCAAGATTTGATGTTAACTTGGTCATCATCTGGTTCTGAAAGTGACTGCCATGGTTAGTGACAATCTCCCTTGGGATGCCGAGCCTTGCTATTATCTGGTTGAATAAAAAGAGAGCCGCAGTCTCTCCATCATATTTAAACATTGGCATAGCTTCGACCCGCTTCATGAATTAGTCTACGGCTACAATGATATAACGATGCCCCCTTTCTGAAGTAGGGTTGCATGTAGTGTAATCAATCCCCCACTTGGTGAAGGGTCCAACTGTGATGATAGGAAAGATGGGAGCGATATGTGCCCTCATCTTCCGAGAGAAGATCTGGCATGAGTGGCACTTCTTGACCAATTCGATACAATCTTTGATTAGTGTCGACCAGAAGTAACCTGCTCATAAAATCTTTTGGGTTGTTGCCAACCCAAACAAATGACTGCCATATGATTCGGTATGGCAATCGTTAAGCATGATAATTGCTTCTTTCTGAGTGAGGCATCGGTGCAGGACACAGTCTACACCTCTTCGATACAACGTATCATCAAGTATGAGATAATTATTATCCTGATGGCGTATACGTCGACGCTCATCACGAGAAACAGAGGCGGGGCACTTCAAAGTCTAGATATAGATAAGTATATCTCCATACCAAGGATCTGAATATGTGATCAAAATAATATCTCCTCTGATAGGCGACTCTTCGGGCACAACATCACCTGACTCAATCGAAAGTTATGAAATAAGTTCTGCAAAGACCAGTGACTTTTTGGATTTCACTGAAACGAAATCTAAGTCAAACTCCTGGAGGACGACTATCCACCTACTGATGTTTCCTCTTATTACCCATCATGTCAAAATGTACTAGAATGGATTCACAACAGCAATGACGGTGTTCTTGCGAAACAAAACATAATGACAGAACCGTTGAATATCATGGACTGCTGACAACGCAAGTTTTTCGATATGAGAATAATTGAGTTCCGGTCCTACGAGGCCTTGGCTCAGGTAACAGATCACATATTCTGTGAACAAGTCATCCTGTTGAACTAAGACCATTCCAATGGTTGACTCTGCTACAACCAGGTATAATAAGAAATCTTTGTTATAGTTAGGTGGCCGAAGCAGAGGGGCAGTTGTGAGGGCATGTTTCAATGCTTCGAAAGAGCATTGAGCGACATTGTCCCAATAAAAAATAATGTATTTCTTCAGTAAGCACATAAATCCCTTTGTGATCTCGGCATAGTTGGCAATGAAACATCTTAAAAAAAATTCCTTTCCCTGTAGACTTTGAAGTTGAAGGATTGTGCGTGGGGGAGGCAACTGAATTATTACCTCAACCTTGAGAGGATCAACCATGATCCCTATTGTTGACACTATGAAACCTAACAAACGTCCTAATGTTATGCAAAATATGCACTTGTTTGGATTCAAGTGAATCCGGAAGTAGCGACAATGCTCAAAGATAAGTCATAGGTGTGTGGGATGATTTGTTCTCTTGTGAGATCGAGATGCTAAATCATCTAAATAGGGATCGACTATATGCTTGAGGTCATGGAAAGCAAAAGACATGGCCCACTGAAAGGTCGCACCAACATTTTTGAGACCAAAGGGCATCTTATGATATGTGAATGTACCCCATGGACAAATGAATGTCATTTTGTGTTGGTCCTCGCGTTTGATTTGTATTTGATTATATCCCGAAAAACCATCTATGAAAGAGAAGGCCTTGCAACCAACACATTCATCAATTATCTGGTCGATGCATGGTGTGGGAAAATTATCTTTTGGATAGGCCTTGTTCAAATCACGGAAGTCTATACATACACGAATCATGCCTTGTTTCTTATTGACCGGCACAGGATTTGACACCCATTGGGTCAAATGGATAGGATAGATAAAACCGACTTTTAGCAGTTTCTCAACTTCCACCTTAATGGTTGTTTCTTTCCTGGGATTAACTAGATGAAGCTTCTACCGAATAGGCTTGGCATCTGGATAAGTTGTGATTTCATGTTCGACTATTTTTGGATCAATTCCTAGCATTTCCTCGTAAGACCAGGAAAAAACATCGCAGAATTCTTTAAATAGATCTGTGTAGATTTGAATTTCTGTGGGGGAGAAGTCAGCTCCGATGAAAACATTCTCCATGATGCCAGGGGTTCGGGAGATATTGATCGATATGGTTGCAGTGATGGTTGCCATATTACCCTCAGCATAGACCTCATGTGTAGCTAAGGGATTAATAGGACAAGACCTATCTCCAGTCATAGTCAACGTGAATTCTCCGGCTTTGATTCTTCTTAACTCTGGGAGGAAGTATGATCTGTGATGAAGATCATCCCAGGGTTTGTCTGGAATAGTCATTTCTTCAACTACTGCTTTGTCAGAGGGCAAGACTAAGTCTAACGAATCCGTGTCAGGGAGAGAATCTTGAGCCCAAATAGGCTCTAGAAGCAGATCTAACTCTTGTGCAGGAGTTGGATTTGTGTTGGATGAAGCTTGCTGGACTAAAGAGTATGCTACTTCAACTGTGGACAAGGGAATGGACATGCCTGGGTGCCCTGTCCCGTCCATTGTAGCCAATGGGAAAGGAAGTATCCACAGATCGTTGAAGTAATTCATGCGAAACGATGAAACTTGGAAAATCTCAACCTTATGGTGGTCGGATATGAACTTGACATCACCTTGAGGGGGTGGGTAATCGAAGGTACCCATCAAATATGGGCACAAACCAACCCCTATGTTGATTATGCTTGGTTGAGGATTATCAATCACCAGGACCGTGGACACCCCCAATGAAGGGTCAGGTCTGGAGAAAGACAATTAATCAATGGTCACAATTCGGTCCTCGTGTGGAAACAACAAGACCTAGAAAACTGTAGCAACCACTGCTTGCATGGCATAAGTCCAACTCCTTCCTAACAAGAGATTGTAGTCGAGGGATGCATTGACTACTTCTACCTCGACACACACGGTATTCCCTCCTATCTACACGGGGAAAGAGGGAATGATACCATGTGGTCGGAACGAATGACCATCAAAAGTAGTGAGAATAGTAGGTGACAGAGACAAAACAGACTGGCCAATGGCCTTCCAACATGCCAATGACATAACGCATGTCGAGGCACCCTCATCAACCACCGTGTGGAAAATATTTCGAGTAAAAGTTTTCGTGGGGTGAGCCACTACTATCTAAAATGCTACGTGGCAAGGAAGACGAGGTTTTAAGTCGGTTGTATCCATCATGATGGTACCCGGATTACAAGTCTCGGTAGATCCTAAAGAGGTTAACAAATATTTCCTCTAGGAAGGGAAGCTTTGGAGGACCTCCAAAGTGGACATCGCACAAGGGGTTTGAGACAAATCCTCCACCATAGAATAGCTCTGGGCAGACCTTGCGTTTGGGTTGTGAGAATATTTTTTGAACGTGCCTTTTGGGATGCGTGTCATTGTTTCACCCAAAGTCTTCTCAATCTGTAGAGGAAGAGATGGGAGTTCGACTTCTTTGCCCTTCTTAGAAGTGCTTGGTTTACTGTAGTCATGCACTCTAGTCGATATAAAAGCATCACCCTTCATCATATACACATTCGTGTATGCGAGATTGTTCGAAGACGGAGAGGGTCCTTGACTGCCCCCTTCCGTTCTTATAGAGGCTTCAGTTAGGTTTTGCCCATGCTGAAATGGATTGGTTAACACAACAGGTTGTTGCTATGTCACAAACATTTGGGCCTCTACAAGCTGAGGACATTGGTGGGTCAGGTGGTCTTCCGCTCACAAGTTACACGGATACCTCACCTTTCGTTTCTCAGTGTTTCCCCCACCAACATTATTGGTGGGTTTCTTATCCCCCGTACCCTTCTTTCATTGTTTTTTATTTCCTTCAGGCTGTTGGGTGGCCTTTGGATTTGTTAATTGAATTGTGTGTACATCCGACATTTTAGTAGGGGGAGCAGCCAAAACAGTAGCTTGACTGGCCATTATGTGTTGTATAGACAATTGCGGCAATTGCTTCATCAGTTGCTCAAAGGGATTTGTTTGTGTTGAACCAACAATACCATCGGCATGTGGTCCAACTCTCTGTTTGGTTTTATCAAGTATTGAGCATGGCACATCTCGCAAGATCTCGTATAATAAACCGGGCTGAGAATAGATCAGCTCAAGCTGTTGAGCTCTCATGATGGCGTCTTCTTCAGAAAACACTCCTAACGTCACAACGTCTTTGGATAATTGTTGGACCAAAGACATGAGGAACCACTCAAGAAGGAATGTTGGTGGCACTGGCACCTTAATTAAACTCTTTCGGCATCTCCATTCTCGGATGTGATTAGAGATATGGTCTACTTTTGTCTGTGCAAAATTGGCCAGCAATTTTGTGCCAACGTCATATCTCACATGTAATTGGAAATGGTTTAGGAAATCCATTGCCAATTCTCTGAAGGAAGAGTATCTTGAGCGATCGAGCTCAATGTACCATTTTGCGGCACTCCCAATGAGAGTACGTTGAAACAATAGCAACTGTATGGAGTCGTATTTCAATGAGTTAAATGAGCACCAAAGATGGAAGGTGGTCACATGATATCATGGATCTTTGTTAGGCTTGGATTCAAACTTTTGTATGTCTGAAGGCAACTTCGTCGGCATAGGGGGCCAACGCGGATCGTGACAGATAGGGTCATTCAACAACCTTGTCAAGTCTGGAAAATGCAAGGTTGACAAGAAAGGTAGTTTGGGTTGTTGGTGATAACCTGGGAAAAAGGGACTTGGAGTTTGATTGGCACCAGGTTGCTAGAAAAAGTTTGGTTGTTGGCCTGCATTCTGGTAAAAACAATGGCCATGACTAGCATATGGATGTTGCGTATGAAAAGAGTTCATCGGTTGATTCCCAAAATAGGACGTAGATGGTTGGGCGTGCATTATATTCAGAGGACTTTGGGAAGGGTTTCCCCATGCCGATCGCATGGGGATAGGCATAGTGCCTTGTTTGAGGTTCCGTTGGTTGTGAAAAGAATTGCCCCATATTGGCATTCCTGAGGAGGGAACAGATCCTTGCCAAGAATTCCAAGGCCCTGATGCGGAAGAAGTTCCTGGGTTTCCTCCCTGTGCAGGAATAGTACCCTGCATAGGAATAGGTTTTCCGAAACCGGAATTTCCCCCAGTCGGGAAATAAGCTAACAAGAAGGCGTTGTTACCAAATGCACCAAACAAATAAAACGATGTCAAACCTACTGGCATATTATGTGAACGTGGTCCTTGACTCCCTACTCCAAATAAACTATGGTGTGCAGGTGGCCCGGCAGATGGCTGGTGCGTGCCACCAAGTGAAGGGGACGAAGGAGGTATATGACCTCCCCCATAAGGGAAAGTGTTAAAAGGAGTTGAAGTTCCCCCCATGTGGCCTTACAAAGGAGCGTTAGAGCTCCCTACCCCCAGACCTAAATTCTGTGAAGTGGAGTAGGAAAGTACAGGACTTGTACCTGAGCTAGGCATCCCGTATGAGAAAGGAGGGCCTGTCGCACTTGGTGTGAAAGGGGATGTGGCCGCCACCATAGATGGGATCAAACCACTATGTGAGGTAGAGGCAGTCGATACCATGGTGGCTCGGATTGGTGATAGTGGGTTAGGAGGTGGAAACTCTCTTGAGGTGACAACTGTAGTGGGAATTGAATAATTCCCAGAAGGAGTGACAACATTTATTTCCATTGCTACGTGCGACACTGTCTGGCACTCGTAATGATGAATGGGTACGATGATGGGTATCGAAAGATCAGTGGTTGGAGTTTCAGGTGGATCAAGAACTTTCTCTCCAAAGTCTAAAATGGTCGTTTCCTTCGGATTTTGGTCGGGCACAATTTCTTGTGACTCAGTCACTTCAAAAGACCCTTGTTGGTCTAGCTTTTGCCTTAGTGGTGGCGGGGGCGGCTCTAGTGTAACCGGTGACATGCCCAAAATCCTTCATGACCGTCGGAGCTCATGATCCTCCACTGTGTGAGAAGATCAAAGACACCTTAGGGCTTTCTATTCTTTCAAAAAAAAACACACACTAAAAAGTCCCTACAAGATAAAACAAGAAAACACTAAACTAATTGGAAGAACCGTTACAACAACCAACACTAGAGCAACTTACCAGTGCAAGTGAAACTCAAACACAGAAGGACCCTACAGGTATACTCTGCAAAGTGTGGCCTAATGTTTATCCTAGGTACCACAATATACCACTGCAGTCACCCGTGTATGTCTCTAAAAATATAGGCAACTAGGTTGCCAGTGCGTGAATAGTCACCAGGCAGGTATAGTCGAAAGTCGAGTAGACCACAATGAGCAGGGTATCGAGCCTGAAACCTATCAAGGGTATCGAAAGAAAGTGGTATGGAAGACAACTACATACCTTGAATGGATTCGAGACCCATGAAGCTCCATGGCAAATGCAATCAACGGAATCCCAAGACAAGCCCTCTATATGTGTTCTCCACTACGATTGGTCGAGCTTTGAAGGGGTTATCTCTGCTACCTTTCTGCACGTGACCTCATGTTCATCCCCTGTGTTAGAGGGGAATCCCGGATAACTTTCACGATATTGGACTTTGACAATCCCTAACCCAGACTCCAATGTTTGATTTTAATGGCATTGAAGAGTTTCCTCTCCAACCTAATTCAAGGCCCTAATCCTAAACTAGTTGGTTGACCCTACACACATAAAAATTCTAATGAATTTTAGATTTATCATTAATTTTTATGGCTTGTCTTAAGTCAAAGGTTATGAAAGTGAAACTAGTGATGTTTGAAAGATGAAATAAAAAATAAACAGAAAGCTGGAAACAAAATATCTTCACTTAACTCAAATCTTAAACGACTTTTCAAACTTAAAAATTTTCTAAGATCTTTAAACAGCAAACTCAAAGAAGGATTTCACTCAACTACGAGCTACTTATGATCTAAGTAAACCGTCAAGAACTTATGAAAGCAAAGACTTTTCCCTGGTTACGAATGAAAAACAACACTTTTTAACCAAACAAAGAAATAAAAGATTTTTTTTATTTTTTTATTTGAATGCTCACAAAGCAAAAAGGAAAAATATCAACAAGTCAAAGGAAAGAAAACTTCTTGCCTAAGTGCAGATTACAAAGAGTCACTTCAAAAATCACACACAAGCAAATTAAAATTGGACTCTCACACTTGTCTAAAAACCTTATAAAATAAAATTTTTGAGGAAAACTTCCAAATGAACAAAAAGAAAGATATT
The DNA here is from genome assembly GCA_009831015.1 of Picea engelmannii. Classification (NCBI taxonomy): domain Eukaryota; kingdom Viridiplantae; phylum Streptophyta; class Pinopsida; order Pinales; family Pinaceae; genus Picea; species Picea engelmannii. The sequence goes on along the minus strand of ML782341.1, from coordinate 631,155 downwards.
GTTGTGATCAAACCTAAGTTACTGACCACTATGAAAGAGACCCAAAAAACTGAGAGCTATAAATCTTATCAAAGGAAAGGATGACTGCCTCACCTTCAACAAAAAATTTCTCCACAAGCACATTGCTGACAGTTCAACAACAAGCGTGTGCATGTGAGCTGTGTAAAGTCAAAGCACGTGTACATGCGTGATGGCCTTATACAGGATGCATGTATATCTGAAACTCTGAGACAAATGAAAGGACAAGAAATCCAGCTCAGGCAGAGACCATTGATACTGAGAACCAGGATCTCTTGAAGACTCAGACACTTACTTTAACAGAAAAAAGAAAACAATTCAAGGAAAACTTCATAGAACAAACCAATCTAAGGTGAAACCTAAGTTATAGATTGCAAACAACAAAGACTAGAAAGAGTTCCAGAAAACCCCTGAGAAGGACTAATCTTGATAGGGAAGAGGATGACTGCCTCTCTAAAATAAATTTTCTGGAATCATGCATGCAACTGACACTTCCTCAGATAGCATGTACACGCGTGCTGTGAGAATGTAGGGCACGGGTACACATGTGTAGACCTTATACAGGTCACGTGTACCTCTGTGGGTCTAAAAAAAAAACACACTCAAGCAAATAAATAGAGACAACTAGTATGGAAGACCATAATCTTTGTAAGCTCAGACTTTTGCAGAAACTTTAAAAATAGGAAATGAAACCAGTTCTTAAAAATACACAAAAAATATTCCCAGAAACCCTAGAGAATCCCCAGTATGGTCACCAATTCTGTTGTGAGTGGGAAATCCCTCTATGGACTAGCACTTAGGGTTTTATTATGCATGCATAAAAGACCTAAAGATTCCTACTTTCTACCGTCATTATGGACCTAATCCCCATTATTCTTAAGCAAATACGTAGTTAAGAAGATCAAGTGAACATATCTTATTTCGGGCGTTTGATATTAATCCTTCTTCAGGCTTGATCACTCTTTGACTACAGCTCTCCTCCCAAGGCTGACCTACATTCACACAAGACAAACAAAGAACTCCACATGCATTTGATCTACAGATTAATGGGTTAGAGATTCAATCAATATGTATGCAATAAACCATGAAACCATATATGGTGGGACGGGAAAAGTACTTCTTTATTATTAACTTCAACAAATCAACTTACAATGATGAAGCCGACCACTTCTCCACGAACCTGGTCTTGGGCTCCTCTTCAACTATCCTCCAACTTCTTTTCTCTATATTTCTCTTTGCACAAGGATGGATAAAGGGTGGGGACAAAGGGAATGCACAATCGGGTATAGTTTCTTTACTATGATTCTCCTCTTCCAAATGGGACCCCTAACCCTTCTTTTATAGGATAGAAGAAGCTAGGTATTTGGTCGAACCCTCAGCCATGCATGGCCGAAAGGTTTAGTTAACTCACCCAAAGCTATGTGTTCCATCAACAACTTTCCTTTTTCTCGTTCTTTTGTAGGTACATGTGGGCTGTCTTGGGTCAGCTAGCGTGTACACACGTGCAGTAATGGAGAAGGGTGTGTGGGCCTTTATAAAAGGTGTTTTTAAGAAGAGTTGTTCAGCAGTGTTTTGGAAAAGAAGGAATCTGAGATGGCCTGATGCTAGGTAATAATGTCTGGTGCAAATTAGGGTTATAACACTCCTCACTACTTTTTGTTTAGTGAGTTAACTAAAGACTAGTTGACTAGTTAACTCAACTAGGTGGCAGTTCACTCTTCTAACTACCTGAGAGACTAGAATAGGTGGCAGTTCACTCCCATAATTGATGGTGTGTATCCAGATCACTCTATACCACCACTATGTCGACTTGGTTCACCTTAATTTGAACTCATTGAGTTATACATAGTATATCATGTGTAAATTATTCATTATTCATAACGGTTAATGAGAATTCTTCCATTCTTTCTCTTCTTCTTCTTCTTTCTTCTATTCTCTCTACAAATGTGTGTATCATTGTTTAGATAGATCTATTATGTGTAGGTTCAACACATTTACACCCTTGTGGGTTATCATCCATGCAAACCCCTATACCGAAAATGTCTCGAAAGTTGACGATCGACGATATTATTTCATTTTCATTCAACACTTTCTCTTTTAACCTTTCGCCGATGCTGAAGGGATCGATCAACGGTGGTATATTTGGTGAAGTTTGTTCACAAAATAAAACATATGTTTTCCGATGGTGATGAGAATCGGTGGTCGACGACTGCAGTGCTCTTGAGTTATTTTCTTTCTCCTTTAATTCTTTTCAATGCCGAGTCTACGAGCGCATCGGGAAATTTTTTTGTTTTCTATTCTTTAGTTCTTTAAGTTATAGATTTTTCACATGTTCAAGAAAGATTTAAAAACTAAGATGGAAAACAAAATGATAATCCAACGAAACATTTTCCATACTGAGGTCGAATCAGATAGTGCAAAATATCAAGTGGTACCCAAAAAGCTAAATTTACATAGGCTTTTTAAGATGTGTTGAGTGCTCAAAACTACCTCAAGTAGAGGTAAATGAAACTATTGATCCATCTAGGTTGGTGGTAGAATTTTTAAATAGATGAGACCAATGTATTCAACAAGGAAAAACAATCACAATGGGAAGCAGGTAAGAAACTGTCATTACATTACTGAACATAGTTGGAGGGATAGATGGCAACAAGACTACAACGGCTAGGATATTCTTCCTGGTCATTAGGAAGATCAGAAGATAGATGTGTCCATCCTAAAGGAATGAGGAAATGAATCTTTTCTGCCAGCAGACAAAGATGTAGAAGATATTTCCAATGAAGCTCATCATTCTTTATGCATTGTTTTCTTATTTCAAATATTTTCTATTTTTAATTATAAGAAGTCCAACCATTTTGAGTTGTGACATTTTCTATAAATACATATATTCAAGATCTATCAAAGGCTAACTCTTTCCGGATGTAATAGAGAATACTCTCCTTATTGAGTATTAATACAAGTGCAGACAAAGATCCCAAATTGTGTTTAGTTTGGGTTATGTGTTTCTTCTATTTTTAGGTATCTCAACATTTCCTTATTCAAATCCTTGATAAAATTTTAACTGAAATTTAGTATCAAAACTACTGTAATCTTATTATATTAGTAATTCATTAAGTAGGAATTTTTCCCTCTGTGTTTACTGTGAGTAAAACAAGACCTACAAGTTGTGTGGATTATTGTATTTTATACTTTATTCAAGGGTACACTATCTATTTTATTCCACTGCAACAAGGTGAGACTCTTCAACAATTGATGCCTTTCTTTGTTTAACATTTTTTTTTCTCTAACGCCATTCGATATTATAATTTTGACTCAGACAAGAAATATGGCCTATGTGCTGCCATATTGTTAATTTCATTTAAGGAAATTTTCTCATGTAATAAGGTAGAAAAAACACTCTTTAAAAACACTCTCTTTAAACTTTCCTAAGGCCTGGAATTACTCTTTGAGCCTCATGTTTAATCTCATGAACAACATCTTTTTGGCATCGCTCCCAGGGACGGAGAAACAAAGCTATTTTTCCCTGGGAAAACGACAAGGTAAGTTTCTATATTTTATGGTGAACAAAGATTGAATACATTCGTAAGGCTTATTTTATCATTCTCTTGGCAAATCCACCATATATAAAACTGGAATTCGGCTGAAAGAATACCAGAAAATATCCAGACAATAAGCAGACCACACTAGTATCAGATCCTAAAAATCTATTAAAACCAAAGGGATACCTTAAATCGACTACTGCATCAACAGGTAAAATATACCAACCCAAAGTTTCACAAGTTAATGTTAAGGTTCCGATTGAAGAACTAACCCCTGAAGAGAATTTTAAACAAGCACCCTCTATCGATGCATCAACTAGTACACTAGATTCTAGGTTTGAGAACTCGAAGGTAATTGTACCCAAAATAAAGATTGGGATTGACTCGAATGATACTCCTGACCATTAGAAAAAAATATCCTTCTCTATAATGACTATCGTTAACACTTTGTTGACCTCATCCTTGCATGAGGTAAAAGGTTTCCATTCTCCTAAACCCTGAAGAACGTATTTTATACCTTGATTCATCCCCTATAATTTCTCCTATTTATACATCTTGTAGGTCTGAGGAAGCCAGTCCACATTTCCCTTTTCCCTCTCTTCTAGATTTTTCATCTCCTAATGACCTTTTTCTGGAATTTCCTTCACCACATCTAGAAGAAGTTCAAAGTTCACCACTTCGGTGCCTCAATTTTTTTTAAAACCCTCTTTTTTCCCAAAGTCCATCCCCTAGACTTCCAATGGCTGCTGCTGGAGAAGGTCGTGTCAGAGGCGGAGGAGTAGGTGGAAAAGGTCAAGGACAACCTCCACCCCATAGAATTTTTTCCAAGGTAGTTGTGAGATATGCTCCCTTGGTCCTCCTTGTCATCCTTCATGATTTACCCAAGAATTATATGAAAAATCTACCAAAATTCATAGGAGAGGGAGATTTAAATACAACCGAGCACATAGCCTTTTTTGATCAGTTTGTTGATATCCTGGGGATTGAACACGGAGATGTATACTCAAGTATTTTAGTACAAACCTTAGAAGGAAAAGTGAGAACCTAGTTCCAAGGAATCCTGGTAGGTTCCATACGGTCCTATGATGAGTTATAAAATGCCTTCCTAAGATAATGGGGAGAGAAGAAGGACCATCTCTATTATTTGACCAAATTTGGGGCTTTAAGAAAAAGGAATTCTGAATCAGTTCTCGAATTTACTCAAAGGTTCAACAAACTGTACAATAAAATCCCAGTTGAGGTCAAACCCTCTCAACCTGCTACAAAGGTAACCTTTGAAGGAGCCTTTGATCCTGACTTTGCTCTCCTATTAAGGGAAAGAAGATATGCCACTTTAGCAGGGATGCAGGATGATGTCGTATAAATTGAATTCAATATGATGGCATCTGGAAGATTAAAAAGTAAGAATGATATGGGAACCAAAGAACCTAGACTATTCAAAGAACAAGTTGTACCTTCTGGATCCACCAAGTTTGAAGAAGAGAAGATGGATGAGATGTCCAAAATAATCAAAGATTTATCTAACAAAATATCTAGAATGGATCTAGATCAATCCAAATATGATACTTATGCTAGAAATCAATTCAAGAGATACCCTAACCCTCATATACACCAAATAAAAATAAAAATTTTAGATCAAAAAATCCAAGCCCCGTTTAAAACTAAAAATTTTATGCAGAGGAATGATATGCAAACTTATGAGGGGTTAGAGGAGGATATAAAAAACCTTAGTGATGATGATGTGGAACCTCATTTGACTAGGCAGGATTATGAAAATTATTTAGATCTGGAATCCCTGTTTAATAATGAAGAAATTATTAATGATATTGGAAACTCTTCCTATCGAGGAATCACCGACTCAATAATGTCTGAACTCCAACAAAATTATAATTTGATTCCCAGAGAAAAGAATTCCACGAATGATCCACCGAAAAAAAAATTGTTGCGAAATCAAACGAATGAGGTAGTAAGTACTAAAAAATTAATTGAAAAACAATATGCCCGGACAAAGCCAGTTGAAACAAGAGTAATGCAGACTAAGAAACTAGAAAATACAAAAGCACAAGTTCCAACCAGAGAAACTGAAAAAACAACCAGGAGTTTCAGTTTAGAAAACAAACTTAGTAAAATTAAAATACCCATGCCTCTGATTGATCTTGCAAAGAGCCCAATCTATAAAAATCAAATTGCTAAAATGATTTTTTTTTCAGATGTTGAATGTCATGTAGATGTTTTTAATTTGCAAGATGAAATACCCGTGATCATTTTTGATCCGCACATCGAGAACACTAAGGACTCTGTTTCTCCTTTTTATATTACACTAATTTTTTATGACCATTTAATCCACAATTATATGTTAGATTCTGGGGATTCTCATAATTTTATGCCTAAAATTATCATGGATAAATTAGGCCTCGGAATTAGTAGACCTTATGAAGACCTGTATTCATTTGATTCCAGGAAAGTTAAGTGTCTTGGCATGATCAATGATTTGGTGGTAAATCTTGGACAAATCCCTGTAAAAATTATCCTCATGGATGTATTCGTTGTTGACATCCCTACCAAGTATGACATGCTTCTATCTAGATCTTCGGGTGCCAAATTAGGAGGATCATTTCAGCTGGACATGAAAAATTCCATGATCCCAATTTTTGGTGGGCAATTCACTCGATTGTACAGAGAGACAAGACTGATGTATATAGTAAGTGACCTCAAAAAACCAAATAATTACCCAGTATACGTTGTTGATTATGACTTACGAAATTGTATATTATCGATAGATGACGATTTCGAAGAATGTACAAAAGAAGAAAATAAAAAATTAAAAGAACAAAGAAGAGTGTAAATAGTAGAGAAGGAGTATGGAAAACGTGTTTTGATGGTGCTTCGTCCTGTGAAGGAGTAGGAGCTAGAGTGTTATTTGTAGCACTAGGAGATGAGTATGTTATCCCCTTTTCATATAGATTACAATGGGAAATTGATTATATGAATAATGTCTGTGAGTATGAAGTTGTAGTCTTAGGATTAGAGACTACCATAAAGTTAAAAATTGAACATCTAATAGTTTATGGTGATGCATAGCTTATCGTGAAACAAATAAAGAAACAATATCAAGGTAAGCATCCAAGGCTAAGATCATATAGAAATTGCACATGGGATTTGATAGAGAATTTCTTCTCATCCTTTAATATTCACTATATTCTCAGAATGGAAAATCAGTAGGCAGATTCTTTATCCAAATATGTTGCGACCTTTGTACCACCTACTATTCTAAAACTGAAGTATCACATCGATATTTGACAAAGACCCTCGATTCTAAACAATGTTTAGCACTGACAAGTTTTTGAAGATGATGTGCAGATAAAACCATTTATGGAGATGGTTGATGAGTTTTCTAAGACTCACATATATCAGGAAAACCAGAACGATCATGTTTGGGTAATGCAGGAAGGTGAAGACCCTAAAAAGTTCCAGGACAAGATTGCAAACCATCACATTCTTGTTCTTAAGAACAATCAAATAGCCAGGGGTATGATACCCTAAGAGAGATTGTTTGACCAAGATGACATACCCTTAAAGTCTACCTTGCGACCTCAACCTAAAGAGGTTGAAGATTGTGATATAGGAACTAAAGAATATATTAAACTGGTCAAGTATCTAAACACCTTCCACCCCAAATGAAGAATAAGTACGTCTAGTTTCCTAGACAGTATAAAGGCATTTTTCCTTGGTCCTATGATGATATAAAAACTTACGATACCTCTGTTATTGAACACAAAATTCCTTTGAAACATGGTATCAAACCTTTTAGGCAAAAAATCAGAAAAATAAATCCTATTCTCATACCAGTGATAGAAAGGGAGCTCAAGAAGCTTCTCGATGTGAAGATTATCGTTCCACTCAGATATTCCGAATGGGTAGCAAATTTAATACCCGTCAGAAAGAAAAATAAAGACATAAGGCTTTGTGTAGATTTCAGAAACTTAAATCGGTCATCCCTCAAAGACAACTACCCACTACCAAAAATGGATCATGTACTAGAAAAAGTAGTTGAATCTATCAGAATTTCCCTGATTGACAGTTTTTCCGCATACAATCAAATTGTTGTCCATGAAGACGACAAATAAAAGACTGTGTTTACCACTCCGTGGGGAACTTTCATGTACGATAAAATGCCATTCGGTTTGATGAATGCAGGAGCTACCTTCCAGAGACTAATGGATATATATTTCATCAGTGAAAGAGACAATTTTTTTGTTATTTACTTAGATGATCTAACAATTTTTTCCAAGTCTGATGCAGAACATCTGGTCCACCTCAAGCAAACTTTTGAGAAATGCAGAAAGTTTGGTTTGTATCTTAACCCTAAAAAGTCACACTTCTCTATGCAAGAGGGTAATATATTGGGTCATATAGTATCAAAAGAAAGAATCAATATTGATCCTAAGCGATTAGAGGCTATTGACACGATAAACATTCCTAAAAATAAAAAAGAAATGCAATCTTTTTTAGGGAAGATAATTTTTTTAAGAGTCATCCCTAAATTTGCTGAAATTGTCAAATTGATTACAGATATGTTGAAAAAGGACAGAGAAGTGAAGGTTACTATAGAATCCAAAGTGTCTTTTGAAAGAGTCAAGAAATCTATAGGCGAAGCACCAGTGCTGGCAAGCCCAGACTATACTAAGGAATTCTTGATTTTTTCTTTCGTTTTTTAGCATACTATCACAGTGGTGCTCCTGCAAAATAATGAAGATGGTTTTGAGAAATCGATAGCCTCTTTTAGTAAAATTATCAGGGATGGATAACTAACATATGATATACTTGAAAAGCAAGCCTACTCAATGGTGAAATCTCTCAAAGATTTCAAGACATATGTGCTACATTCCAAAATAATCACTTACATACCAACAGGCCCTGTCAAGGAAATCTTGGTACAGCTAGACAATGATGGAAAGAGAAGTCGATGGTTATCCAAAATTCAGGATTTCGATCTAGAAGTAAAACCAACCAAACTAGTCAAAGGACAAGGCCTGGCGAAACTATTAGCCGAATCGAATTTCAGGGCGCTCAGGATAAATCATCTGGGATCACACGGGTATCTCTTAGATATAGATGAGCTTGATGACCAAACACCTACGACTTGGATTGAAGGTAAATTTTCTTCCTCTTCATGGTATTGTGAAATTGTTACATACCTCCTTACCCTTCAGTGCCCAAATGACATGACTCCATCCAAAGCGAGGACTTTGAAGCTACACATAGTAAAAAACTGTATTATCGATGACCAATTGTACTGGAAGGATCCTTTAGGTTTCTTCTTATGTTTCCTAATAGAACCTGAAACAAAGAGTGTCATAAATGAATTTCATGAATGAGTGTGTGGAGGAAACCATGCTTGGAGCGCAACGACCTACAGGATTTTGAGAGCTGAATATTATTGGCCGAAGTTATTTACTAACGTCAATGCCAAGGTCAGAGCTTGCAATTCTTGCTAACTATTATCTGGTGAACAAAATATCCCTGAACTATCTTTAGTCCTAGTCAAAGTAGAAGCTCCCTTTTAATAGTGGGGTCTAGATTTCATTCAGAGAAATCCATCCGTATTCAAGCGCACAACATAAATGGATTTTAACCACCACCGATTACTTCACAAAATGGGTCGAATCCATTCCAACTCGGAATGCTATGGATTCGTTGGTAATAAATTTCCTGGAAGAAAACATTCTATCGTGATTTGGTTATCCGAAAAAATAGTCACTGACAATGCCCAAGCTTTCAAATCTATGGCAATGGTCAGTTTCTGCCAAAAATACAACATTGTGTTAGGACATTCTACAACCTATTATCCTTAGGGAAACAGGTTGGTCGAATCTTCCAACAAAATCCTAATGACTATCATCAAAAAGGTGTTAACGCAAAATAAGAAGGCGTGGCACGTTCACTTGAAATACACCTTATGGGCGAATCGAATCATCACTAAGAAATCCATAGGTATGGCCCCTTTTCAAATGTTTTATGGTACTGATGTTGTCCTTCCTATCAATATAGTTCTTCCTGTGATGAAGATTTGGCAAGACACAAATTAAGAGACAAATGACATTACAAGAAGGATAAATCAAATAATTGAAGTCCAACAAAATAGGGTCTAAGTAGATGACAAAATTCAAAAATAACAAGATAATATGAAGGCCCTTTTCGATAAAAAGGTGAAGGACAAGGAGATTCTTCCTAGAGATCTAGTTTTAAAGTGGGATGCTAGAAAAGAGGATGTAGGAAATCATGGCAAGTTGGACCATATTTGGTTCGGGGCATTCAAAATTATGGCTGTTGAGGGAAAAAATCCCTTCCTACTAGAAAATATCGATGGAAAAACTCTTGACGCCCCTATCAACGGGCATTATCTAAAACATTTTATGAAATAATCATGTTTCACATTCCCATTGTATATACTAGTTTTGGTTTCCTGTTTTGATTTACAATTTTATTTTCTTTTATAGATTATCCAAATTTTACTTTTCGTTTTAAATAAACCAAGTCTTATTTGATATCATAAAATAAAAATATAAAATATATGTACTGCATATCATATCTATTCTGCGGAATTTTCTGAATTTTTCCATTGTGTTCCCGTGCAGGATACTTACTATCAGATGAGAGAGGAGGAGGTATCAGAAACCAACGATCTGTTTTCAAAACATTTTCTTTCTCTCAAACAGGTGATGAATTAATAATTGGTTTGATTGAAAATATAAATCAAATATGAGGTATGAAATCCTACATTTATAGTTCAAGCTAAAATTCTAAGGAAGTCTCATCGGGTATAAACGAGGTTCTACTCCTGTAATTATCATCACCTGATCAAGGATCATAAAGTATAAATCTGCATATTAATTCTGAAGCCGTATCTAAATCAAATGAAAATAAAACAAAAAATGAAAGAAAAAGAAAAAGAAAATAGGAATAAAAACAAGGCGGAGAAGCTTGATAATCAAGAAATGAAATTTTGTGGAAATACGATTCTTTTGCGTCAGACCCTTTGAGTCCTCATTCTGTTTCATTTTTCCTATCCTAGATCTTTTATTCTCTTCTCATTTTTACTACATGTCCTTAAGTCTTGATCATATAAAGAAATAATTTCTCATTGACTCGGAAAACTTAAAAACATATCTGCAAAACAAGATTAGCTGAAAATCTTTATGGTCCTCTTATTTAACTGAAATAAAGTATGTCTAGGCTAATCCTGATAACTTTATCTCTTCTATCAGATTTTAACTGATTAATTTGCTCAAGGCCAATCCCTACAAAATAAAAATCCCCATAAGATCTTCCCTATAGGCGAAAATGTATTGAATATCGAGAGATATTTAGTTTAGAGTACAATAAAAAATTGTTGACAGATCTTCATTGTTAAATTTTAAGAAGATATCATCCCTTGTATGATACATAAAAATTGATTTCCCCCACTTCAAAAATATTTAAATATAAGATAGATGGTGAAAGGAAATTCATAAAATGATTGCCCCCATCTAGTCAAAGACATATGGTGAAAGGAAATTCCTAATTTGACTGCCCCAATTTTGTCCAAAAGAGATGATGAAAGAAAATTCGTGATTACCCTCATCTCAATAAAATGCAAAAGCTCTATTTGAAGTGGTGAAAGGAAATTCAATGGGAGATGTAGATAAATTCACCAGGGTACTGAACAAGCTTGTTGTTAGTGAAGAAATATCTATGATATCTGTAAGGATTTTATAGACGTATATAATATACTCTGGTATCTAGTTCTCTTTTTAGTCATATTTACATTCTAAACCGATATGGGATTCCCTAAATAAATTTTTAAAAATGCTTAACCTTGATGCAAACGAAATTGACCAAAGTCTGATATTTTAGTTAAAGTTGTTTTGATTATCTTAAGAAAATCCAAACTCAGTTTTAGGAAAAGGAAATTATTAATAGCCTAACTTGAGATCAATAATTAGGTGTGCTTTGAAGGTTTTTTGAAGTTCGTTTGAAGTTTAATTTTTCTCTGTATGATAATTCCCAAAAGGTGTTTCCCAGAAATACAGTAATGACTCCATTTACCCAATAAAGGTACTTCATACACTATTCTTCTACGTCTCACAGGGAGACGCGATCCCTAGATGGATTCTCTGTTGGAACACATATAATCCTAATCTTTTGAGCTTTACATTCTCCACTTCGTGAAAATATAATATTTCCCAAATAGGTAACTCAGAAAAGAACTTTCGAATTTTAAATCAAATTCATTTCTGGTTAATTAGAAATAAGGCACACATGATATCCGTTGTTGATTAAAGTTATCCCATTTGATTGAACGATCCTATTTTCTTTGGAGTTTGGAGCTGCCAAATTGTTAAAGAGGTAAATCACTAAAGGTCACTCTGGAGCTTCGCGCTTCGAGCGTTTCAATAAGTCTTAACGATAAAGCCCCGAAACCCGAAAGTGTTCATTCTTCACTTAATCTAAACCTTGAAAAGACATGAGTGTGGTACACATGTATCTTTTGAGTCTTCCCTGAGTTGACACATGGCACTCATTTATCACATTTTTGTTTGATGATTCATATGATCCCAAGTAACATGTGGCACCTCCCTTTTCTCGACATGTTATCTAGAATGACATCATCTGCGACACATCACTACAGGAGATAACACTTCTGAAATATAGCAAAGAAATAATTCCCAAATCAATGAAGCACTAAAATGCTAGGGTATTAAACCTTAATTAATTAAGTTAATCATGGTCAAGAGATAGTTAATGAATCCACACTTTAGGGTTTGGACGTTTAACCTTCATCATATCCTAAAGTATCTGAAGTCTGAATCTCTGAAAAACTTAAAGTTAAATATAATTAATTAAACCTTGAAACTAATTATCAGATAACTAATCACTTCTCATTTTTGGGTTTCGGGGATTTCCCCTCAAGCTGCTTTTAAAGTTCCCGAAGTCCAAACTGCCAAGACACTTGAGATTAACGAAATTTTTAAACATGATCAATTAAAGAGTTAAAAATGATTATCCAGTGATTAAACTTTGTGGATTCGGGATTCAAATAATTCTCACTCTGTCTCATCTAAATTTCCAAATATGAATCGCCGAATATTAATGGAATTTATGACTAATCAATGGTAATGATTTTTAACGTAGATTGTGGATCGCCAGGTAGACGTTTCCATTAAATTTAATAACTTTTTCGTTAGTAAAACTATACTAGAATCAATGCATCTGATGTGAAAAAAAATACTTCGATTTTAAATTTCATTTTCATCCTCTGCAAAGTAGAAAATTTTATCTTATTGCTAAGCTCACACAATTCCCTTGCAAGAGGTAACATCATTTTGTTCTCTCGATATCATGGAACTAGGGAAGATGGTGAATAAGACTAATGCGGCTAGTGAGGTTTCAAACCTGAATGCAAATGTTCTGTCAGACACTATGCCGCAAGCCATACACACTATGAAATCTTGGACACATGTGTTCGAGGTTCTGGAACATGAGATTATAAACTATCCAGAAGATTCTGGTGATGAAGTAGATGATACTCATGAAGACAAAGTTAGGTATATAGCTCATTCAGACCGACACAAGGTAGCTTCACGGCCAAGACTCGTGCCATATAATGACATGATAAGCTGAGCCTTGGAGAACATCGACATCCAAACCAGGAGCATCACCAACCAACAAAAAGTTTTCGTTGGCTCATTCCGACTGGAACACCTCCAATTAATGTATAATATATATCTTGAGCCTTAATATACTTACGATATTGCATTTATGTTAGAGTTTGAGCAACAGGAATGCATACAATATGACAAGAGTTATCCTAATATAATTAAGTCCTGGTGGGGGCACCCAGAGAAGTTCAGGGCCGACGCTCATGGAATGTACACCATAATGTCATTGGACACTCACATGATTTACGTAGCTATGATGCTCTGTATATTGTTCTAGAAGAAGAGTCCTACTCATTTCCTAGTGGAGTGGGTATCGATTATGCATGAGGTTGTCAAGGGATACACATTTAATTAAGCCAAAATTTTATCAGAGAACTTGGCCAAAGAAATTAATGAGTACAATTTGGATAAATCAAAGGGGAAGCCCACCCCTTTCTATATGTATACATATATCATGGATTCTATCTACTTCATAACCCCTTTCCCATTGATGAATTGGAGCTAAACCCTGACCAATACAGAACCTATCCAGTTTTACCATTCCAAGTTGTGGGAGGAAAAGGCAAAAAAAATCTTCTATGAAATCTACCACAATGTAGTAGTTCCTATCCATATAGATTTCTATGGTTTCCCACCCCCTCGAATTTCATAAAAAAACATGGGAAATCTGGGCAAACTAGCAGATTGGTTCATTGAAGAAAATTTCTCTTATATCAGGGTTTTCGGATGTTCAGTCCCTCCCCACGCTCTCCCTATATTTTTACCAGAATGGCTAGTATGCCAAGAAGTATCTTATCAAACCGAGACATGGGGCATCAATAAGGAGATAAAAGAAGCCCAGAAACAGGTATGGCCTACATTCCCTCATCAAGTTCGTATGATTTCACTATTAGATAGGCATCAAATCCAGCAGTTGTAGGCTAACCTCGATGAGCTCCATTGAAATTCACAGGCCAACAAGGGATTGGTCACTCAATGAATTGAGTTAATAAAGAAATTGAAAGCCATGTTAGACTTGACAGAAGGTACATCAGTAGATATATCATCCTTTTAGACTCAAGCACTAGAGGTAAGCGAAAAAATGGAAATGGTTGAACATGATTTTTTCATGAAGGTCGATGCCATCCATAAATTCTACCAAGAAGTAGACCTTGATATAAAGGATATCTATATTAAGGAAGGAGAATATCGATCAGACTGAGCTAAGTTTCAAGAGGCCATCATATTGGCACAGAAAGATAATGTCCCCGATTTTACTTGGCTTTCCCCTTCTGAACAAATAAGAGGTGATATGGCCCTGAAGGTCTGGGAAATGAATTTAGCAGAGAGAATGAGACTAGCCTAGGAAGTGAAAGATGCATGTCAAGAAGAGTTATCATCCTTATACAAAATACTGATTGATTTTGAGGGAAGCAGTATCACAGAGGCCCTGGGGAAAATTGATATTGCAATGAACCAAGATAATTCTACAAAGAACAAAGAATAAAATCTGGCATCCATTCAGGAAATGAGCCAGATTAACCTCCTCAAGATTAATAAGTGTCTACTGAACCCAAGTTCATAGTCCTAGGGAATAACTCAAGAGGTAAAAAGGATACAAGGGAAGCTACCTCAAGTAGAAAGGAAATTATACACCTTTGAGGTAAATGAAACTATTGAGCCATCTAGGTTGGTGGTAGAATTTTTAAATAGATGCGACCAATGCATTGAGCAAGGAAAAACAAGCACAGTGGGAAGAAGGTAAGAAACTATCATTACATTACTTAACGTAGTTGGAGGGATATATGGAAACATGAATACAACGGATAGGATATTGTGCCTGATCATTAGGAAGATCCGAAGACAGATGTGTCCATCCTAAATAAATGAGGAAGGGAAGCGTTTATGCCAGAACACAAAGAGATAGAAGATATTTTCAACGAAGCACATCATTCTCTATGCACTATTTTATTATTTCAAATATTTTCTATTTTTAATTATAAGAAGTCCAACCATTTTGAGTTGTGACAGTTTGTATAAATACATATATTCAAGATCTATCAAAGGCTGCCTCTTTCCGGATGTAATAGAGAAAACTCTCCTTAGTGAGTATTAATACAAGTGTAGACAGAGATTCCAAATTTTGTTTAGTTTGGGTTATGTGTTTCTTTTGTTTTTACATATCTCAACATTTCCTTATGCAATTCCTTGATAAGTGTTTAATTCCAGTTTAGTATCAAAACTAATGTAATCTTATTATATCAGTAATTCGTTAAGTAAGCATTTTTTCCTTTGTGTTTACTGTGAGTAAAACAATACCCGCAAGCCGTGTGGATTACTGTATCTTATACTTTATTCAAGGGTACACTATCTATTTTATTCCACTACAACAAGGTGAGACTCTTCAACAATTTATGCCTTTCTTTTTTTAACAGTTTTGTATTTTTATCTCATAGCATTCGATATTACAATTTTGACTTGAACACGAAATACGACCTTTGTGCTGCCATACTGTTAATTTCATTGAAGGAATTTTTATCATGTAACTAAGGTAGAAAAAACACTCTTTAAACACACTCTCTTTAAACTTTCCTAATGTCCGACATTACTCTTTGATCCTTAAGTTTAATCTCAGGAACAACATGATGCATGACTCATTTTTTGTTGAACTTTTATGCAATCCCTCAATTCATAACAATATCATGAATTTAAGGGTCTTTGATGATGACCAACAACTCATAATTGTTTTACACCTCAAACGTACATTCAAGGATTATATCATAGATGAAAGTCAACATGACATACTGATGAATACAAATACTACTGATTCAACTGAAATGAAGAGAACATCAAGCTCATCCAACAATATCCCCAAGAATGTGGTTAGACTGGAAAAGATCTGTGATCTTCAATATAATGAACTTGGGGTCAGATATCATACATTGAAAGAATAATATCTCATAAATGTAGTTCAAAGTAGTGAACTTGGGGTCATATATCACACCTCAAAACATTAACCTGGGAAAACATTTCTCTCGTGAAGAAAGGAAGTCGTACATCAAGTTGTTCAAAGAATACAAGATAATATTCGCCTAGACTTATGAGGATATAAAAACATATAATAAAAATATCATACAACATATCATTCCCATGAACCTAGGTCAAAGAATAATTAAATAATTTGTTAGCTGCCAAATTCATATTCTTTGTAATACATACACAATGGATATCCAACTTAGTACCAGTAAGGAAGAAGAATGGGGATATTAGGCTTTGCATTGATCTCAGAAATTTAAACAGAGCCTCAGAAAAATACAACTACCTTGTACTCCCCATGGAACAAATTCTACAGTGTGTGTCCAACTCATAAACACTCTCCCTACTAGATGGATTCTATGGATATAACTAGGTCTTGGTGACTTGTGAAGATCAACTAAAGACAACATTCAGAACCAAATGGGGAACATATTCTTATAGGAAGATGTCTTTAGGATTAATCAATGTGGGAGAAACATTTCAAAAATCCATGGATATTTCCTTTAGAGGCATGATAGGAGAATGTGTCTTAGTATACCTCGATGACGTGAACATATTCTAAAAGAATATAAAATAACACATCGCTCATTTGAATAAGGTATTCAACAGATGCAAGAGATATGGCGTCTCTCTCAACCTGAAGAAATTTGTGTTCATCATTGATGAAGTCATACTCATGGGTTTCATCGTCTCCAAACCTGGTATGATGAACCTAAGAGAACTGAAGAAATTGCCAAAATCCCTCCCCCTCACAGTAAGAAGTCCATGCATTCATTCCTCGGGAGGATAAATTTTGTGAGGTGATTCATCCCCAGTTTCACCAAAATAGTAAAACCCCTGCAAGACATGATAAAAAAGAATTTTGAATTCAAATGGGGGCCTAATGAATCCTTCAATAGGATCAAATCATAATCCCCTCCATTATTGAACCCATATTTTAATTAAGAGTTATTTCTTTACACCTTCTCCTCCGACATTGCATTCACAATTGTCTTCACATAGAAGAATCTGGAAGGAGACAAGTTCCCTATGTCTTTTATGAGTTCAGGGCTACAAGGAGTTGAGATAAATTATCTTGAAGTAGATACACAATACTATGTGGTATTTAAAATTGTCAAGAACTTTAGGCCTTTATTTATCAAATCTAAAACCAAGGTCATGGTTCCTTACCCCATGGTCAGGAATCTCCAAGTACATAAAGACTTAGTAAAAAATAGAGCCAACTAGATTACGACCCTATAGGAGTATGACCTGGATATAAAGCTTGCAAAAATTGTTAAAGGACAAGGACTATGAAAATTGGTTGTTGAATCACCCTGTATTGAGCCATGGAAAGATTCCCTATATCAGGATCATGATCTCTTGGAAAAATAAATTTGTTACATACTAGCTGGCTTAGAGTCATGGTTCTACGAAATGAAATACTACTTGAATCATAGATAAGCCCCACATTATTTGAATCCCAAAAAAAAAAGGGCCCTCGGGCTCAAATATGCTCAATACTAGATTATTTAGGGGATTCTTTTCATAAAACACTATGATGGTGTATTCCTAAGATTTCTTGAGAAGAGAGATGTTGATAAGGTCCTATTCGAACTCCATGATGGATCAGCTGGAGGACACTATTGCACATAAAATTCTCAGAGATGGTTACTACTGGCCCACCTTATTCAAGAATTTTCACACTTATGTGAGGAAATTATAGAAATGTCAAAATTCAACAGAAAGAGAGAATAGAGTTGTGTTTCCCATGCAGACAATGAACGTAGAACGTCGATTTCAACAATGGGGACTAGATGTAATTGGGGAAATCAATCCCAATTCTTCCCAACTACATAAATACATCTTGAATTCCACTGACTATTTTACCATATGGAGTGAGGAGATCCATTTGAAGTATATAAATGAAAACCAGGTGACTCCGTTCCTTGAGTCTCATATCATCACTAGGTTTGAAGTTCCTAAGTCATCATTCTTTGATAATGCAATTTTTTTTCCTCTATGAAATTGACTGAATTTTTACTTGAAATAAATATCAAAGTTAAATATTCAAAAAATTATTACCCACAAGGGAATGGATTTGTTGAATTCACTAATAAAAATCCCATTAACACTCTCAAGAATATTGTCAATGACCATCAAATAAATTGGCACCTTGCTCTGCAAAACTCCCTCTAGGCTGATAGAGTAACCCCCATGTCATCCATTAGTAACTCCCATTTCTTCCTAGTCTATTGACAAGAATCCACTATACCTACCCACACCTTCCTACCAGCCTTGCAATTATCCTAGTCCACGTGAGATGAGGCTTTCCCTGTGATGCAAGAGAGGTTAAACATGTTAAAACTGGAAGAAGAAAGGGAGAAAGCTAAAATTAACTTAACTCACCATCAATAAGTAATCCAAAAAGTGTTTGCAAAATTGGTTGTAGGGAATAAATACTTTTAGGAGGGAGACCTCGTACTCAAGTGGGAAAACTCTAATGAGATAAATGGAAAACAAACCAAATTTTAGAAGCTATGGTTGGCACCCTATATGATCTACTAGAAAATTGGCCTTGGGACCTTGAGACTTAGGACATTGCAGGGAGAGGAGGAGGATCTCCCTGTTAATGGTCAATTCCTCAAAAAATACTTCTTCTAATCACCCATGGTGATTTAGTCCTATACATAGTAAGAGTTTCTTCAATTTTCTTTCCCTTGTTTCTGTTATTTTCACCCCAATCAATTTTTTTATTTTTTCCCAGTTCTCTTTTCCCTATAATTTCTCTTTGATTTTACTCTTCTCTTTTCACTTGTTAGTTCACAATAAATATTTTTTCTCCACTCCACATTAGTTCCTCCTCACAATCGAAAACCTAGATGGTTCAATTCATGCAACCACCTTGTTCTTTGATATCTTCAATTTAGTAGTAATCAAGCGACCTGTGACTCAACATTTTTCTCATAAAAGATGATGGTATAGAAAAGAGGTATTGGTTCAATTAGACCAAGAGAAATCATATGACCCACAAATTCAATACCTTATGATAGCTCTTATCAGTCATATTTATTATGTGTGACCACTCTCAACACTTTCCTGTGATGCACTCGAGTTTTTTGAATTACTCTGAGTTATATGTCTTCTGCATACATCTAGTGGTATTACCCATGTTTCCCCTGAATCTACTCTATCAGTAAATCATGTTTAGGAACATATGGGAATGAACTACCGACTGAGACTAGCATATCAAAGTAACTCTTGTATCACCCCTCTTTCTACTCTCCTTCACATATGTTGCAAAAGAAATACATAAATCATATATCTAAAACAATGAAGGCAGAGAAACATGAACACAAGGAAGTTGACAACACTACCAAAAGTGTGGGAAGTATGAAAAAACATTTCGAGAATATGGATTCTCACTGGTAGTGGGGATATGCTTCTATGATATCAAGGAATATTCATTGGGGCTATGGATGCTCGCTGGCAACGAAGAAATGGTGGAAAAAGAGGTGAAGAAAAAACTACAATCCTTATCATTCAGTAAGAATTTATTTATTGTGTAACCCTCATGTTTCACTATGGATATGATATATAAGTCCCATCACTATAAAATTTGGGTCATTTTGCGACAACTATTTTGACGCTCTTGCGATGCTATGTCATGGATATTGCAACAAATATTGAGTCTCTCAAACGTCCTTTCATGTGACGTGGCAATTTTGATGAACTTGAATTAACGTCGCAAGAGCCACGACCTTAGGGAACTACTCACAACTGCGACAAAAACAAATATCATCGCCAATATGACAATATAGGCAAACTAAGTAAAACCAACTGTTCGTCATTATTGCGACGACCGCATGGTATATTGCGACGGACAAATTTCCTAGTTTATATAGCACATTCGTCGCAACATTTCTAATTTGTGTCACAATTACGACGTCAACTTTTCATGGTTTATATAACATCTTCGTCGCAACATTTCTATTGTGCATCGCAATTGCGATGACAAATTTTCATTTTTTATATAGCAATCTTGAGCAATTGCGACGACAACTTTTCATTGTTTATATAGCAAATTCGTCGCATGGTTTAACTTTCATGGTTTATATAGAAAATCCGTTGCAACATTCCTATAGTGTTTTTCAATTACGACGACAAATTTCTGTGGTTTATATAGCAAAATTGTCGCAACAATTCTAGAGTACGTCGCAAGTGTGACGACAATTTTTTCATGGTTGATATAGAAAATTCATCGCATGATTTTTATTGTCATCGTACTTACGATGACCACATGGTATATAGCGATGGCCAACTTTCTTGTTTTATATAGCAATTTCATCGCAAAAATTTTGTTGTCGTCGCAATTGCGACGACAACTGTTTATTTAAAATATATATATATATATATATATATTTATGGGAAAATAAATAAAATTTTATTTTTGGGCAATCTTGTGGGAATATTTAAAATTAATGGTTTATTGGGGTTTATGCCAAGTAGTTTTTGGTGTTTTCTAGTATATTGATGATGTCTTAGTGGTGCTCTTATCATTGACATTAGAAACATTTTAGGTTGGGGTTACTAATATTAAATGACTTCATTTATACATGAACTGGGTTATAGTCATATAATGACGATGATAGTTAATATGATCATGATGGAAATGCCCCTCTTAAATGAAATACAATATTTTGCATGTTTGGAACTCTTAGGTGGTTATGGTACCTTAGACAAGTTCAATTTTCATTTTCATTATATAAATGAAAATGAAAATTGAACTTGTCTAAGGTACCATAACCACCTAAGAGTTCCAAACATGCAAAATATTGTATTTCATTTAAGAGGGGCATTGTCATCATGATCATATTAACTATCATCGTCATTATATGACTATAACCCAGTTCATGTATAAATGAAGTCATTTAATATTAGTAACCCCACCCTAAAATGTTTCTAATGACAATGATAAAAACACCACTAAGACATCATCAATATACTAGAAAACACCAAAACCTACTAGCAAAAAATACTTCCTCTTTGAAAAAATAAACTAAATCATTGTAGTGCCTATTTAAAAAATATTCTCAAAAAATATTAACAAGATTTTCCAGCATTCCCCATTGTATACCTGAAATATGTCTGCAAAAACTTGTATAGATATGCACTCTAGATATGTGGTATTTACACCAGTGCAAATTTCGGTATGCACTCTCAATATGGGTGTATTGATTATGTAAGATACACGGTATACTCCATGACTAGTTGACTACTAAGTTAGTTGTTTTATCTAGTATATACCCAAATTGAGTTAGTTATGGTTATAGATTGCAAGATTCTCTATGGAAGTAAAGGTAATATTATGACGGGATACTCATCAATGGGGTATGCATAAGAGAAATCACATATTCAAGATAAGTAATGGCATAAGATATGATATGTAATTGATGAGTAAGGATTAGAGAACATGTAGTGTAGAGGTTTAATAGTATGTACACTACATACCTATAATAATCTTGTATCAAATATATCATGAGTATTAAGCTCATGATTCAATGAGAGTAGAGAGTTCAATACAAGTCAAATCAAAGAAATAGGATAAAGATGAACAACTTTCAACATAGATAAGCTAATCCCTATGAATAGTAAGTATTATGTGTGATTAACCTATGTTAGTTTCCATAAGTAATAGCTAAACCAATAAGAACAATATAATCTTTTGTCAATGTGTGAAATCAGTGCAATGTAATCTACATAATGAGAATCAACTGATTGTATATACCATCTTACTTTACCATGTCATTACTCAGTTGAATACAATGTTTTTATACTACAATAGTATCACTACTAGTTATGTATAATAGTATAAATTTACTAGTTCATCTTATTGGAATGTTATTATTACACTCAAATCACCATAAGTACTTGCATAATGTTATACACCTTGTAAACTACTTTCTAAGGTAACTATAAGCAATACAATAATCAAACATGTAGAGCTTAGTGATGGGATAGATAAGGCTACTAGTGCTTATAACAAGATATATGACTCGCACTTATTCCATAATCATTAAACCTTAACCAAGCCAAGTAAGGATATGTAACTTGTATTGTGATTATGCCATACTAAGACCTCTTTATTTAGAATCTAGCTTACCTCGGATCAGGCTAGGCGACAAGTACTATGGAGATGGGAGCTGCAAGGTGGAGGAGAAAATTCCTCCAAGTTGGAAGCTGGACAACCTTACAGGTACAGGCAAGGATTTCAACATAGAGGCAGACGAAGTGATTGGCAAGGAGGAGGAGGATCATCCTCACCACTTTTAGAACCATCTTGTAGAGGAGCACCTCCAAATCCTCTCCGAGATCAGGAAAAAAACAGGAGGACCATGTACACTCTCAGAATGTTATCAGCCAAAGAATGAACATCTTGTTTGAGGCACTCTTGGATGCTCCATGGAATACTAGATGTCTAATGTGCAGCCAATGGTTCATCCAATAATACACTATTCATGTACATCCAACCCCAGCAATTGACTGAACCCCCCAGGTTCTGATTTTTTTGTCTTTCTAGTTGCAGAGTCGATGGTCCAATAGGCCACGGCAATAGGATAGATGTGAAACATACATTTAATTAGAAAATGCGACATAATGTGTATAAATACATAATGTAAACTTGTTCCCAATGAAAAATTCATGCCCCAGAAGTAAGAAATGGCAACTAGGGCCCAAATTACAAAATTTACATGGAGGGAAAGAAAAATGGAAGTATTCATTGTTCCTTTTTGCCCTTTCTATTACCAAAGTCATCTTCAATTGTGATCTTACACATGTTTGTGCTTTAGGAACCTCAAGTTTTTCGACATCAAGTGTTGTTGTGAAATTTTATGTACCCTTGCATCTCAAAGAAGGAAATCATATATCTAAGCCAATTGTTCAATTTATTTGCATCAAGTCTACTATTAAATATGGTGTCCACCTTGGAATTTATTTTGAAAGGATTGGCTACACCCAATATCAATTATTGGCCAATTCAAGTGTTGTTTCTAATAGAATTGACGCTTAGGATATTTATCCATACACTTGGGATAGAGATTATATGCTCTCTCACAAGGATGGACCATGCTTATCTTAGACATCATTGAATTAACTAAAATATTTTTTCACATGAAATTTCTCTATAGTTGATAAACCTATGAAATTACTCTATAGTTGATGAACCTATCATTCAATATATTGAATTCTTTTTGGAAATGATTTCCTCGTTTCACATGGGAATTACATCATAATGCTCCTCGATATTCGATAACCTAGTAATTAAACCTCCAACAGTTCTTCTCCAATAGTAGATAATTGTTGTATTTCCAAACCATCAATATGTTTCTCACAACTTTCCAATGTTGTAGGTTTGGAAACCAATGCTTTGGTTCCAAAATTAATCAGCATGAACTCTAAACTTGGTTAGTGACTCTTCCAAGGTTTGGTTCATAAAACACATTTCTTATTTTAATTTATGTGTGTGTGCAATAGGAATTACAAAGAAACATCCACAAATGACATTCAAGCATCAGCAAGAAACACATAACGTTTGCATAAAAATAACAATGGATTCACTAAGGGGGCCTTGGTTCATTGATAAGGTCGATGGAGTAGTAAGCCATCCACCATGTTTCCATTCTTGTTGTGGTTTTCCACACTCAAATGGCATGAGTCCCAAAGAGATGAATATGAGTTGAAGACTTGAAAATTTTTGACGAAATAGTTACCCCTCAAACCTGGCACCTAAGTCAAAGGAATTTTGTGTTATGCAATGCAACCCTCAACCTCAAGGTGTGCTTCTCAAACCACTTCCAACAAAAATAAATGTGTAATAATATCCATTATGAGACATATGTAAAACAAGTTTACATATTTTGTCAATGAGCCTTAAAGGGATCCATGTCTTGCCCCATCAATCACCTGTCGGTATACTGCATATGAATAAAATTAATATCTTGAAAACATGATTGACATTCCTTTCACCCCCATCAAAGTTATCATGCTTCCCCCATATCCCTTAAAAATACCATGAAGGTATAGAATATCATTTCAAAGTCTCCCAGTTGTTGTCACCATGGGGTCTGAACATTCATTGTTTCTATAAGGTACTATATATTAAACATCTGACATGAATATATTTCAACAAATTGATGAATGACAAGTATTGGCATCTACCTTTCTCGGGTACGTTTTCATCATAGAAATGGAAGCATCAACACCAAACCACATATGGAAACAATTGTTTTGATTATATGGACAGAAAAAGAAATCAGGTTTATGTCAAATCATCAGAAGTTGTCAAGAGGTCAGCAAGCATATCTTCTATCAAACAACAAGCAGTAAGGAAACTAGGCACTGAATATATCTCCCACATTTCCATAAATAGAAAAATCATATTTTGGTCAAAAAACTGAAAGAAATATGAGACTTACTTGATGAACAATAATGACATGACGATCATGAAGTTCTTGAATGATCATGTTACAAACAATAGTCTTTTTGGAAGTCATACCACCCGCAACACCTACAGAATTCATGTGCAAGTATCTTTAAGAACAAATAATTAACATGTACATGAATATACATGATACATGTAGATAAGGTTCTTACAATATTCACTTCACACATCTATCCTAATGTCATATGAAAAAAATCCTCTTAATCCATGTAGCATACAACATTATCTATAGTTTTATACTTTAGGATTATTAATAAGCTCTAAGATATTTTGTGTAAGGAAAATGTTTTTAGAAATTTCAATTTTTGTAACTAATAAGCATACACATATCTAATAAATGTATGAGTTCTCCTTGTGCAGAAGCAACAAATTTTGTCAATAAGCTCTTGTGACATTAATACCATTTATTGATCATTATTATTGTATTTCCATACTAGTAGAATGCTATTGTCTATTTGTTCTAAGTATGGAAAATAATAATGATAGGGACCATATAGCTGATTAAAAATAAGTAGACAATTGAGTTCATTATAGTGAGTAATTTTTATAGCTAGTTGTACCAATTGAAAAATGTTCATTTCAAATAATGATAGAGATTCTAGTTAGAATATGTCATAACAACCACTAGAAGTTCATGAGAATTGAATCTCGTAAATGTATGGAAGAGGTGTGCACATCGCATCTCTGGTCAATTGTACAAAGTATGCAACCCTAAAAAATATAAAATAATGGAATGAAACCATTGATAGAGGAAATACCAGTATAGCAATTGATCACCACATTCTAAGGCCAAGAAGAAAGGCTGAAACAAAAATAAAATAATACAATTTGAAAAAATACTTCCTCTTTGCAAAAATAAACTAAATTATTGTAGTGCCTATTTATAAAATATTCTAAAAAAATATTAAGATTTTCCAACATTCCCCATTGTATACGTGAAATATGTCTGCAAAAACGTGTATAGATATGCACTCTAGATATGGGGTATTTACACCAGTGCAAAATTGGGTATGCACTCTTGATATGGGTGTATTGATTATGGAAGATACATGGTATACTCCATGAATAGTTGACAAAGTAATGACCATACTACTAAGTTAGTTGTTGTATCTAGTATATACACAAATTGAGTCAGTTATGCTTATAGATTGCAAGACGATCTATGGAAGTAAAGGAAATCATATGATGGGATACTCATCAATGGGGTATGAATAAGAGAAATCACATATTCAAGATAAGTAATGGCATAAGATATGATATGTAATTGATGAGGAAGGATCAGAGAACATGTAGTGTAGAGATTTAATAGTATGTACACTACATACCTATAACAATCTTGTATAAAGTATATCATGAGTATTAATCTCAGGATTCAATGAGAGTAGAGAGTTCAATACAAGTCAAATCAAATAAATAGGAAAAAGATGAACAACTTTCAACATAGATATGCTAATCCCTATTAATAGTAAGTAGTATGTGTGATTAACCTATGTTAGTTTCCATAAGTAATAGCTAAACCAATAAGAACGATATAATCTTTTGTCAATGTGTGAAATCAGTGCAATGTAATATACATAATGAGAATCAACTTATTATATATACCATCTTACTTTACCATGTCATTTCTCAGCTGAATACAGTGTTTTTATACTACAATAGTATCACTACTAGTTATGGATAATAGTATAAATTTACTAGGTCATATTATTGGAATGTGATTATTACACTCAAATCACCATAAGTATGTTGGCATGTTTTACAGATAGTGTATGCTTGTCATTGATGGCTTGACAAGATGAGAGTATGCATCGACAGGAAAATAGGAACAAAGTAAGATCAGGAGGAGTTAGCACAGAGTCGGATGCAACACGAAGGTATGCTTGTTCATTTGATGGCAAACAAGCAGGCAAGGAAGACCAACAGCACAATGATGATCGAATAGAAAGATTGAAGTTTTGGTCAAACTTCATTTCAGAGTTTCGGAGTTTTCAACTATCGGGATTTTGGATACCGGG
Organism: Picea engelmannii; assembly: GCA_009831015.1. NCBI lineage: Eukaryota > Viridiplantae > Streptophyta > Pinopsida > Pinales > Pinaceae > Picea > Picea engelmannii. The sequence goes on along the minus strand of ML782341.1, from coordinate 604,385 downwards.
AGTTGGAGATGTCAAGAACTCCCACTACAGGAGTCCGGAAGTCGCGAAATGCGAAAACCCAAAAAACAAGGCGCATCACTCAGAATGTTGAATACTGGGATTTTGGCTACCGGAAAATAGAGATGTCACAGACTCTCATCATTAGGAGTCTCGAAGTGCCGAAATGTGAAATCCTGAAAACCTGAAACAGGTGCATTACTCAAAGTAATGGATATTGGTATTTTGGATACCGGGAGATGGAGAAGTCAGAGACTCTGAACATCAGGAGTCCCGAAGTGCCGAAAAGTGAAATTCCAAAATTCCAGAAGAAGGCACATCATACCGGGATTTCGGTTATCGGGAAATGGAGAAGTCATAGACTCTCATCATCTTGAGTCCTGAAGTGCCAAAATACAAAATCTTGAAACAGACACATCAACAAACCACGTCAGCTAAGGACACGTGGCACAATCAGGGAATGACAAGTGTCAAGCTAATTCAACATTTCAAGCACATGTAAGTCATGAATCAGAGTGACACATGGCAGCTATTCAACGCGTGTCAATCCACGTATGACGTCGGGAGGTTTACATCACATCAAAACTTTCTATTTCGGGGTTTTACACAGCAAGCAAAATCTCCACCATCATGATGTCTGGAACTCCGAAATGCCGAAAGGGACCATTGTGAGTCTGAAAAACTTGAAAGGGAAAAATTCCAAAATCGCGAAACCCGAAGTCATGAAATGATAAAGACTCCATACCAAAGTTTTGGATACCGAAACTTGGAAGTGTCATGAACAATTCACCACAGAAACGCCGAAATCCCGAAATGTTGATTTGTGATATATAGTTTCGAACTAGCCGGTGGTCACCGCCTGTTGTCTCATGGGGGAAGGAACTAGGATAGACAAGCTCTTTTTTGGAGTTTTGGGGATCAGGACATGGAGTGTAACAAATCTTTAGCGCAGGGATCCAAAAATACCGAAATGCGAATTGGCGAAATAAATGCAAGATCACATGAAGTCAATCCAACGGTGCAGAGGATTTTGGGCATGATTGGAGGGATAATGTTGCTCCTCGCAGTCTAACTTCTAGAAACCATTGATGGTCTCTTCCAGAGGATTCGAAGAAACCTCTGTGTGATCGCCAGAGGAGCTGAAGGGTCTCCAAGCTTCTTCCAGTGAGTGAAGATGATTCTTAGAGGGACTGACAAGTGGATGAGCGTTGAAGTCTGTAACTAAAAAAAAATAGTTGAGCTCGACTGTAGTAAAAGATGAAGAATCTAAACTGATGGTGAGGCAAAGGAATTTGATTATGACACCCAGTGATGATGGACAAATGGCATGAACAAATAGAGAAGCTGAAGAGTTGCCATGATGAACAGGCAGAGCACTTGACATGCAAAGGATGCATAACCATGAGATAGAGAGGATGCATAAGATGCATAGGGAGTATACAAATGGGGAATAAAGGAGAGATTGTGGTTGTTTCTATTGAAAGCGATGCATGTGTGAAGAAGGAGGCGGAGTGCAGCAGTTGAAATGGATAGAAGATAAAAGGTGCATTGAATGGGGATGGCTTAGAAATCACAAGAGGTTGAAGAATAGAAAAGTGAAAAGGATGCGTGCAGGAATACAGTGAAGAAAACAGAGTAGCAAAATCTTGCAGAACAGTGATGAGACTGGTAAAGTTGTTATTGAACACTATATCATTGTAATAGGTTTCAGTATTTCATATTCATAATCCAGGGTGGTAGGGAGGTGCTAGGGAGGACTGGTGTCCTCAGAGGTTCAAGTGGGTGCTTGAATATAGGAAGTTGTAGCTTCCTTCCAGTTGGTGCTAGAGAAACCAAGTAGTTGGTGCTTCCTTCTAGTTGGTGCTAGAGAAACCAGGGAGTTGGGGCTTCCTTCTAGTGGGTGCTAGAGAAAACAGAGAGTTGGTGCTCTCATCAAGTTACAGCTTGCAAAATAGAGGTTGTAGCCTCACAATGAGTTGGTTCTCATATGTATGATAATGTAAAGAATTTAAATAATACTTATCATATAAAGAAGAAGAGGTTTTTACCCTTTGTGGGTTTCCTCGGGAAATATTTGTCTCTGTGTATCTCATATATGTGACTAATGTTGAATGTGCCATTGCTTATTTCTCTGCATTATTGTGATCATCATTGAGTGCCTTGTAAAGAATTTAAAAGAAGCATAATTTTTTAAGCACGGTAACAACTGATTCACTCCCCCCCCTCTCAGTTGTCCAACAAAGTACCTACATAATGTTATACACCTTGTAAACTACTTTCTAAGGTAACTATAAGAAATACACTAATCAAACATGTAGAGCTTAGTGATGGTATAGATAAGGCTACTAGTGCTTATAACAAGATATATGACTCACACTTATTCCGTAATCATTAAAACTTAACCAAGCTAAGTAAGGATATGTAACTTGTATTGTGATTATGCCATACTAATACTAACCATGGACTTATATGGTGAAAATCATAACAACTTCTCACCATAGATTCTTTCATACAAGGGAGCCTAAACAAAGTCAAATATAATGGAGTACTTCTGCAACGATTATCCACAAGCCTTGGAAATAATCATGTACAAGTGCAAAGGAAGGCTACTAGGTGGGATTGAATCAAGAGAACTCTTAGCTCACACATACACAATACATAAGATAAGACGCCATGTAAAACTCAAGTGCACCACTATCTAAGGGAGTTTTAGCCTTTGGAATACATTGTGAAAGAAGATTAGATATGACGTCTACCTAATAAAATATCATCCCATGCATGAGCATCCCATGCATAATCAAAATCCATCTTAACCATATGTATCTAGTGCCTCGTCTACCATACAAGAGGTTCAAGAGAATTTCTAAGGCTTGAAGTTCCATTTGCATTTTTTTTATTAAGTGTATCTTACTTGTGGTAGTTTGGAATGGCTTAAATAAAAACCACCATGCCTTCACAATGTTATAAACATCATGCATTTTGCTAAAATTTTGCAACCACCAAAGGCTTACTGACATTGTGGGAGGTGAGAACTCATACATCCTTTGAAGAGTATCAACACCATATTGCTCGATTATTTCATCTCTCTATGATTTCAATGTTCAACTTGTTACATCCACATTCTCAATCAAGGTATTTACCATGTTTATGCATGGAAACAATTCCTCTTTGTATCCCACCTTGTGGAATCACAAGACCTTAACATTGAAATCCTTGGGTTCCTGTCCTTGGATTATTTTTTTTCTCGCAATGATTTGTGGAAGGTTCAACATCATTGTACATATCATAGAGGAATGAATAAGTAGGCCTTGAGGAAATGTTGAGTAGCAAAACCATGTCCATGACACAATGAAAAGAAGGGTAATGCTCTGAAAAAATATTATAAAATGATTGACATGGAAATTTCCAACCCATCATGTTTAATCCTCAAAACTTATTTTTGCATCTTCCCAAAAATTTCATTTTTCATGTTGCACCAAGTTTAAAGTTTGCACATTGCTTGGAAAAAGATTTTTTCCACATGTCACATGTCACAAGACTTTCAAAGTTTCATATATCATGTCACAATATTTTGGAAGTTTCATATTGCATATTCAAGTTCTATTTGTTTCCTAGACTCCATAGCCCAAGCACAAGGCACCAGGTCTTGCTTGCATTCTCACGTCTTGAATCAAGGAGTATTGAATCAATATATACCAAGTCTTATAAGAGAAGCTGAAATTATCATTAAGTGTATAACAAAATTACATTCACAGATATATACAAGCCATAAAAATAGCCTTCTGTATACTATCAGATGAAAAAGTACCCATAATGTCAATGCATTATATGCATCATTACATGTTCAGCTATATAATGTACATCTAACTGTCTTATAAAATTATTACATGACATCATGAATTTCTTTTAGTCTTCTTTTGTGCTTTCGAGGTCTTAAGCAATCCATCCATATCCATGTCTTCGTTCACTGGCTCCTCTTCAGAAATTGATGTTGTTTCAATCCTTTCACGTCGAGTATGTCTAGTCTCATACCCATGGTGTGGATGCTGCTGTGAGGGGCCATCACCTAAAAAAATAAAAAATATTAAATTTATATGGCCAATTTTTAAATATCATTGAAGTAGTTAATTAATATTAAAAAAAAACTCTATAATGTAATTATTTACCTAGTCCTCTAGTCGGCACCATTGGAATGGTTGTCGGCCTGTTCAGCTAATCTTCGGGTCGAGGAGAAGAAACTATGGCATTCCCTTCCATTGAAACATCAAAATTTATAAGTACAAAATTATTAAGTATATGATTAATATATAGACATTTTACTGTCATGGGCTTCAGTCACAGGAACATCTTAGGGCTGCACCTCATTGGGATGGGGCTGCTGGGGAGAACCATGATATTCTGGTTGCGTTGCACTATCAACGCTCTCTTGTCCAGTACTAATGGTTTCGTTGAAAGTGTTGCTCCCCTGATTAAAACAAAGTAAGACACTAAATTATGGACGATATCAAACATTTACGTATTTTATAAGTAACGAAAGGTTAATGTGGAGTAAGTTTTATTTACCTTATCCCACAAATTTGATCTTGGGATCTGCCCCATGCTTTTCCTATGATCAACCACGGATTTATAACCATACTTGTAACCAAGTTGGAGGTCTTCCTCTGTGGTTTCAGTTCCAAAGTCATCGCCCTGCATTGCATAACGGTATGGTTTTTTAATGTTTTTATTTGCAATTACCTTAAAGTTGTAAGGTGATACAAATAATATTCTTAAGATGTTTGGGTACTTACGATCTATGACTGTAACCGTGAGTAGCTGCTCTGGCCTATCTTGTGTTGGCCATGTTTGGAAATCCTTTCTTTGTTTTCCTTTGAACTATCAGACAACCTATCATCAAAATTTTCAAGTATGTTATATATAACCACACTTTTATTTAGATCTAAAGAAAAATAAAGTTGGTATTAAATTAAAAAAATTGTAATTTACCTTGGTGTACCAATTATTTGTTCTCCTGATTTTTTTAAAATATTCTCTTTTTCATCATCAATGATCACCTTCCACTCCCTCTATGGAATTGAGGGAGGATGCTCATACCTAGAATTTCCTGCCAATCTTCATCTATAAACATCCCACATATATTTTAAATATTCACCCGCTGCAGATATGACCTCTTTTTTATTGAACATGTCTTCTCCAAAGAGGCCTTCAAGATAATCCATAAGTTCTTTTTTGAGGTTGGAATTCTGGAAATTCCACCTCATGTGTAACATTACCCCAAAAATCGACAAGGTCTTTCTCTATAGGTGCCTATAAAAAAGGTCGTTTCCTACAGTACACAAAAAGATATGATCATTAATTTAAAATTAATAATCTAGATGATTTATGTATGAGGAAAACATTAAACGATTAAAATATGAATTAAAACTACCTGGGAGTCTTGATTGTTTTAATGGAAGTCCATTATCGTCGACCAAAAATGTGCATGGAAGGGTCCCCGTGATTGTCACACGTCTAGCTCTAGGCAATGAAACCATGTCAACCACATCACTATGATCCTTATCTCTATCACCATATCTAGACTTTGATCGAGGTGTGGATGCCTGGCGGTGCATGTCATGGCTCCTATCTAAATTAGGTGTGGAAGATGGAGAAGTAAATAGTGCTCTAGCAGTTGTATGACCACCTACATCAGGACTCTGTAGCATCTATGTAGTGCCACTACTACCAACACCGGGCTGAACAGGCTTCAAAAATTCCTTTATAAAAAAGAAAATGTTTTTTCATGAGATAATGTAAAAGTTAAAGAACAAAGTATCAGAATTGAACATATGAGTGCATTAAAAAAAACACACTTTAAATTATGGTTATTACCTTATATGTGTTAAGTCATGACATAAGAAGCTTGATCTTTTCTTTGACATTGGGAGTTTGTTCTGGACGATCTAACAAGCTAACAAGTTCCTTGTTAGCTTTAATGGTATTTTTTTTAATAAGAGCATCAGATCAACGTATGAATAAAACCCCTCCTCATTGGCGAAATCATGATCCACATGGCCTGCAGACTACATATAATTTCAACAAAAACAATGTTATTTCAATAAAATTATATAATAAAATAATAAAAACAACGTAAAATGAAAGTGGAAATTGATAATCATTTACATGTTCTGCGGCTGGCCCTTTCCCACAGTCATCCTGCCACATTATAATATAATTAGAACCACCAAATATTTAAAAAATTGTTAATGATAACAAAAAAACAATGTGAAAGATAATAAAAAAATATAATGCAATAAGTAGAGGTTTCTTAAAGAGGTGTTGCTAAGAACCTGCACACTACTAGTCAATGTTTCTATTCAATTCAAATGGCAATCCACTAATAACTCTTCCCCGGGAGCTATGTTTTTTATTGTGCATAGGACTACCTAATTATCTTCACGTCCCTCATATATGTAATTTAGTTGTTTGTTTGTTGTCACGGGTCATGTGTTGTTTATAAACCCTGCGATATTGCCGGAAGCTTTAGGCCTTCCATCAATATAGATAGTCGCTCCCTTATTTTTATCCTTGTTTATTAGTTGTATATAATTTGCAGTGAGTGCATATCTCTGCATACTTCACATGTACTGGACCAACCGCATCCAATCATTATAATTGTAACACAGTCCGACATAGTCCATCAATTCAGTTATTGTATTGTATTTTATAATTATTCCATCCATGGAAAATAGCCCCAAGCCATGCAGGGAGGATGGTGAAATGTGATATGTCCTATTGTTGACAACGAAGTCAACATCTATAGGAGGTAGTTCCTTAGGTACCCATTATTTCGCTAGATTCTTATACCTGAGTGGAACATCTATGTCTCCTATGCTCTCATCATCATAAGAGCATGATCCTCCTTCGGAAAGAGAAAATTTCATGCGTCTACAAAATTGTATTCTGACTTTTTCACCTCTAGTCCTTATTTTCTTATCATATCTACTAGATGCAGTCACATTTACAGCCTCTATTTGTCCTAATCTTTCCTCACTCGACGAAGAAATGTTTGACAGGTACCTATTTGGTTGTACCTTCAGTTTCATGTGCACGTGTTGTTAGTTAGTATTCCATCATCATATTCAAAGTTCTAAATAAAAAATTTATATCTTTAGTTTTTTATGCACAATTAGACTAGGGTGAAATTACCAATATTAGTCGTCAACCACCTAATTTAATGTGATATCCCTCTTGATTTTGGACATATTAAGGACATATTAAAAATGTGAAAACACTAAGGACATGATAAATTTATCATATGGATCTAAGAAAAAAATAGTATTAAGGTTGTTGTTTGTTGGATTTGTGGAAATTATAATTATTATAAGAAATGTCCATTGAATATGAGGGTGAATGCTATGGAGTAAGAAATCCAACCATCAATTGGTGTGTTGCAAATCTTGGGTGCTTTAGTTGGCAATATGTCTAAGGCAATCAAAGAGTAGAACTATAAAAATATTAATTTTTTTCAATACAAGAGTAGAACTATATAAATATTAGTTTTGTTCAAGCCAAGAGTATAACTATACAAATATTAGTTTTGTTCAATACAAGAGTATAACTATACAAATATTAGTTTTGTTCAAGCCAAGAGTAGAACTATACAAATATTAGTTTTGTTCAATCCAAGTTGAAGAATACGTTATTTATGGCGATGGTTAACAATAGTGCAACCGATAGAAAAACAAGAAGAGATTCAGGCTGCGAAGGTTGTCACGTACAAATAAGGATAAACTACCATAACCCCTAGCTCATATATTCATTAACCTTTAACTCTTGTAAAATTTATAATGGATAAACCCTATTCTCAAACCCCTATAAACCCTCACTACTATTACCTTAATTGGTATAAACCCTATAACCCTTAGAATACCTAAATTGAACAAATATGACCTCTAATCCTAAAACTTTAATCTATGATAACCCATGAACCATAACCCCTAACCAAAATAACCACTAGCCAATATAATCATTCTAACCCTTAATTTTTAATTATTATAACCCTTGATTGCTATAATTGATATTTCCCCCAAGCCACAAATTTTAAAACCCATTACCCATTTAACCTTTGTAACCATGAACCCATATAAACCATGTCAATCCTAACCTATAAACTATGTTACCCTTAATCCCCAACAATTATAACTACTGACCTCTATAACAAATTTGATATGATGAAAAACATTGTATCCATTTGGATATGATTTATTGTCAAACGCTCAACCTAGTAGAAAAAATATGTTAAGCCCTAATATTGGCTCATTACCCCTTAATTGGGGCATATTATATTAGTAATGTTATTTTATTTATGTCGGGTTTAGGCCATTACTTGTAATTATACCTCCTAGTCTCCTATATATACCAAGGAGACATTTTCATTTTGAATCATCTTGTACTTGAACATTTAAGTGGGGTAAAAGGAGGTTTCCCCCTCGAAGAGGCTTATTATTCGAAATTATCTCCTTTTCAAGGCGTTGAGTACTTTTTCTGAGGTTTTTCTATGCTATATTGATATTTGGTTCTTATCATATGGTATCAGAGCTCAAGGTCTTGGGGTTTCGCTGCTACATCTGAGACACCTTGGAATTTTCGCTATAACGTTTTTTCTACAACGTTTAAAAAGGAAAGGCTTGGAGGATATTTATTATATGGATCAAGGTACATCGGTTTAAAACTTCATCTCTTGAGGCCTTATACTTTCGGAGATAAAGCATGTACAAGGTAGGGTTCTGGAATCATCCTGAACTGAGTCATTGCGGAAATTTCGCTATAAATTTATTTTTGTAACGTTTCAGACCCTAAACTCTGGAGGATATTTGCATAAATTAGTAAGGTATCTGTGGTAAAAATTTAAGCTTCTGGATCATCTTAAATTTGTAGATACACCCTGTGTAAGATAGGGTATCTGACTAGTCATATTGACTAGTCTCAAGAAGGTGTTCCAGGTAAAACAATCATAACTTCTTCCTAGAGTATCCAAATTGAGTGGGACTGGTTTCATTGGATCATGGACTGTCTGTAGTATTTTTGGTGAGAGTTTTAGAATTTTATATCAATCATTTTGTGCAGGGCACGCTATACAAGTGAGATCTCCTAGAAAGGCCAAAAATAGGCAAGTTGTGGGGAAGTTACCATAAATTCCACTTGGCACATCCAATTTTGATCAGACCTATGGCATTGTAGAGAAGAGATATCAGAGAACTACATAAAATAAAGTTTCATACCCAGAAGGGTCGAAACTTGGGAGATACAACAAAAGAAATATTGTCTAGCAGAACCAAAATCAAGGTTCAAAAGTGATACTTGGCCAACATGCCACCAAAAAAGGGAACTTCTACACCAAATAAGCCTCCAGAAAATCCTACTTGGACTCTTAATGAAGGTGAATAAATGCGTAGGGACATAAATTAACTACAAAAGAAGATGGATTCAATGGAAGCTAAGTTGGATGGTTTAAAAGGGGAGATCATGGAAGTATTGAAAATTTTCGTAACAGAGAAGACACCTGAAAGTGAAAATGCATCCTATGAAATTAATGATGAGGACACAAGGAAGGTGAATCAATAATGGAGAAACTCCAACTTTCGTTCGAAGACCAACCACATTCCTAAGATTGATATGAGGAAGTTTGATGGCAAGGACCCAATCACATGGATACTTCAGATGGAGCAATTCTTTGATCTCCATAATGTGCCACATACACAAAAGGTACGAATTGCTTCTTTATATTTAGAACCTAATCAATTTGTATGGTATCGATGGATTTATTCTCGCAAATCACTCGTCACATGGACAATTTTCATGGAATAAATGATAGCACACTATGAGGATACAAGGAGCAATACCTTCTTTAGCCAATTGATAAATCTCAAGAAAAAGGGTTCAGTTACTGAGAAAATTGAGAACTTCCAAAGATTGAATATAAAGGTAACGAATATTCCAGATGAGCACTTGATTGATGTGTTCATAGGAACTTTAAAGGATAATATTCAGCATAAGGTTTGCCTTTGGGAACCCAAATCATTGGAGAATGCATTTAAGGTGGCATGAAATGTTGAAAGTAAAAATATGGCTATGGCTACTAGAAGGACCAATCCTAACATCTATAGAGAGAACAATGCTCCTTCTTATAAAACACCTCAACCTCCAAGGTTGACACCTCAACAATTGGAGGAAATAAAAGAAAAAGTTTTATGCTTTAATTGTGACAGCAAGTATAGTAAGGGACATAAGTGTGGTGAGAAGAAATTATTCTACATAGATTGTGAAGAGGAAGAAGAAGAAGAACAAGAACCATCTCAAGATGAAAACGTAGAAGCAA